>CM074744.1:9041401-9616401 GCA_037367245.1 Phrynocephalus guinanensis | reverse complement strand
ATATTACCAATCACTAGTCAAACGCTTCCCAAGCGTTTAGGACTATGTGATGTATCGGTGAATTATGCGAGCAGATCCCAGTAAGGTGGCTTTCTGCATCTGGCTGATGGTGACTTTGTCAACTCCAAATTATTATTATTATTATTATTATTATTATTATTATTATTATTATTATTATTATTATTATTATTATTATTATTATTATTATTATTATTATTATTATCATCATCAGTGCACCATTGTATAACAAACAGCTTGTATAACATAAAATCTGTACAACATAAAAATTCTGGAGATAGGGGAAATTTGCTTAACATTATGGGGAGAATCCATACAACATAAAAATGGGATCACTCCGTTTTCAATGCATTCCTATGGGAATTTGTATAAAGGAAAATTTGCTTAACATAATTTCCTTTGGAACAAATTTATTCCTTTATACAAAGTACCACTGTATTATTATTATTATTATTATTATTATTATTATTATTATTATTATTATTATTATTATTATTATTATTATTATTATTATTATTAGTCAGATATTAATTAGTGAAATACATGTATTAGCCAGGATGTTCTATATATGTTTGATATGCATTTAATAGGTTTAAAGATGGAGTCTGTAAAAGTGCAAAGTCACAGTGACTCAATGTATAGTTTTTTTCTAATGGAGTACAGATGTTAAGAATTAGCATAATTAATTTTGGCTGATGCAAGGGGTTGCAATAGCTATGAGGTAATGTCATTTATGATTGGGCAGATGCATGTATAAAAATGTTCTGTAAATCATTGTACATTGGGCCTTCCGTAAGTAAGGCACCCACTTTGTTTCTCTGCCATATATTTTGTCAAGGTAATGTATGCTGTTGAATTTTGTATACATGTGCTAATGTGACTTTTCCCTCTATGCTTTGTTGAACTTGGTATAAGTTCTAATGATGCCGTGATATATTTTTGTACAGTTTGTAATATAGCTGTTTGGTTTTAAGGAAAACTCTGTCTCTGGCTCACTATTCAATAAGTATTGCTTCTGCGGGCTGATCAAATAGCACATACTCTGACATTATTATTATTATTATTATTATTATTATTATTATTATTATTATTATTATTATTATTATTATTATTAATTTCAAGAGACTTTTACGTACCACCTTCTTAAAATTCAACCTCATTTAATCTGCATGTCCATGGAGTTTTTCTTGGCAGGAATACTGGAGTGGCTTGCCAGTTCCTACTCCAGGAGCCTACAGCACCTGGTATTCCCTGGTGGTCTCCCATCCAAGTACTAACCAGGCCTGATCCTGCTTAGCTTCTGAAATCAGGCAAGATTGGATGTGCTTAGACTGAGCATCTAGGGGTTACGTTGGGAAATCTTGGCCATCCACAGACCTGGGAGAGGTGGCATCCACTTCCCTAGGAGGCCTTCTTGGTTCAAGAGACACTTTCTCTCTTAAGCAGTTTATTTTTTTTTTAAAGCAAAGGTTTGTGAAGTAAGTGTTTATACTTGGGTGCAGGGTTGAGTGAGGGACAGTGTGCAAAGCAGGGATGTAGGAACCAGAGAATACAGGAAGTTAAGGTGGTGTTTGTATAGATGCAGATTAAATAAGGTTGAATTTCAAGAAGGTGGTACATAAACGTCTCTTGAAATTAATAATAATAATAATAATAATAATAATAATAATAATAATAATAATAATAATAATAATAATAATAATAATAATAATAATAATAATAATAGATGTTGCTATACCAGGTGATAGTAGAGTCACCGAGAAACAATTTGAAAAAATTACCCAATATCAGGAACTGAAAAATGAACTTCAGAGAGTCTGGCATAAAATGGTACAGGTGGTCCCAGTCCTAATCGGCATGCTGGGTGCGGTGCCTAAAGAGCGAAGCAAGTATCTAGAAGAAATTGGAGTTGACAAAGTCACCATCAGTCAGATGCAGAAAGCCACCTTACTGGGATCTGCTCGCATAATTTGCCGATACATCACTGAGTCCTAAACGCTTGGGTAGCGTTCGACTAGTGATTTGTTTTACAAAATTCAGCGTAGTTAGCTGTGTGGTTAAAATAATGATAATAATGTTTTATTATTATTATTATTTCAACACACTTTTACATATCACCTTCTTCTTCTTCTCTTCTTCTTCTTCTTCTTCTTCTTCTTCTTCTTCTTCTTCTTATTCTTATTATTAACCACACAGCTATCTATGCTGGATTTTGTCTTACCAATCACTATTATTATTATTATTATTATTATTATTATTATTATTATTATTATTATTATTATTATTATTATTATTATTATTTAACCACACAGCTATCTATGCTGGATTTTATATTACCAATCACTAGTTGAACACTTCCCAAGCGTTTAGGACTCAGTGATGTATCGGTGAATTATGCGAGCAGATCCCAGTAAGGTGACTTTCTGCATCTGACTGATGGTGACTTTGTCCACTCCAATTTCTTCTAGATACTTGCTTAGGTCTTTGGGCACCGCACCCAGTGTGCCAATTACCACTGGGACCACCCGTACTGGTTTATGCCAGAGTCTCTGAAGTTCAATTTTGAGATCCTGATATCGGGTAATTTTTTCAAGTTGTTTCTCAGTGACTCTACCATCTCCTGGTATAGCAACATCAATGATCCACACTTTTCTCTTCTCCAATTTATTATTATTATTATTATTATTATTATTATTATTATTATTATTATTATTATTATTATTATTATTATTATTATTATTATTATTATTATTATTATTATTATTGACCTGCAGAGCTGGTAGGGACCCTACTCATAATCAAGTCCAACCCTGCTCAAGGAAGGCTCTGTGTGGAATTGAACTCCCAGCCTCTGGGTCCGCAGCTGACACCTCTGAGCTATCCCTGTTACACTGTTATTTGCCTAGGAAGAAAACTCTCCATCTTCCTTCGTGTGTTCCTCACAGCCTTCAGGAAGAGTGTGTGAAGCAAGGGTACAGGCACGAAAGAGAAGGCAAGGGAGGTGTGCAGGTGGGATGATGTGGAGGACAGGGCCACCGGCAGCTGTGTTTCCTTCTGTGCATGCCAACCACAGGGCTGAAGAACATCACAGGACCTTCCCTTCTCTTGCTCTGTGATTCTATGATTCCAGCTCGCTCTGTTCCTCATTCATTAAAAAGCCTATTCATTCTGTTCCTTTAGCTTTTCTTTTAAAGAGATGAATGCAAGAGATTGTTGGTGCTGAAAGCAGGGAAACCAGCCAGATAACATGGAGATGAGAACCAATGAGGAGTTTCCAGAAGGAACTGCACAGACCTACCACCATGAGGATCCTTGTAGCCCAGAGGTTCAGGGCCAGCATTTTTGGGACTTCTGCTACCAGGAGGATAAAGGACCCCGGGCGGTTTGCAGCCAACTCCACCGTCTCTGCCATCAGTGGCTGAAGCCGGAGAGACACACCAAGGCTGAGATGCTGGACCTGATAGTCCTCAAACAGTTCCTGGCTGTCCTCCCACCAGAGATGAGGATCTGGGTCAAGGAATGTAGACCAGAATCCACTTCCCAGGCCGTGTCTCTGGCGGAAGGTTTCCTCCTGAGCCAGGCAGCGGAGAAGATGCAGAAGGAGGAGCAGATGGTGAGAGTTTCAGTCAGTTTGTGAGGCTGAGAAAGTGACCCCCCTTTTATGGAAATTGTCCAACCAAATTCTGTCCCCGTTTCTTCTTGAAACGGTGATCTTCTCTTCCATTTCTCCTTTGATTTCTTCCTTCATTCCTGTGTTTGAGGTCCGGATTTAGTATCGGTTGCGTAAGTTTTCAGAATCCTTCTCTGGCTTCCCTCAGGCATTGGACGCTCCCTCAGACCCAAGATGGAGGGCATTTCCTCTGAAGGACGAGAAGGATGGAGGAGATGCTTTGCCAAGTAAGAAGCCTCTCGGCTCATTTCTATTCAGGCTCCCTTTCTGGTCACTCTCCCAGATTCTGAGAATTGGTTTCAGCTCCTCTGCATTGATCTAGTCCAGTGGTTCTCCACCTGTGGGTCCCCAGATGTTCCTGGACTGCAACTCCCAGAACCCCCTTCCAGCACAGCGAGTGGTGGAGCCTTCTGGGAGTTGGAGTCCAGGAACATCTGGGGAAGCACAGGTTGAGAACCACTGGTCTACACCTTTACGCTTTTGTTACTGGAAAAAGCAAGAGGGGACATCGTTTCCCATTAACCTAAGAGATAAAATGTTTTTGAAGAGCGAACATCTTTTCATCCCTTGTTCTCTCTTGCAGACTCTACGCTGAGGACTGATCCTTGCACGTCTCTTCTTGGTGGAGGGACGGAAACAGCGCTTGCACAGCCAGAAGAGGTAGATGGAAAATGGATGGGAACACGAGGGGATTCTCATCCCTAACCCATTCCTACATAGTCCTGGTGTGTTGGTGGACAGCTCCATGAAGGTGTCTACCCAGTATGTGGCAGCAGTGAAGAAGGCCAATTCCATGCTAGGGATGATCAAAAAGGGGATTGAAAATAAAACAGCCAACATTATAATGCCATTGTGGTAAACGACAGTAAGGCTGCACTTATTCTGGTCACCGCATCTCAAAAAAGACATCGTGGGATTGGAAAAGGTGCAGAAGAGAGCGACTAAAATGATTACTGGGCTGGGGCACCTCCCTTATGAGGAAAGGCTTAAAACATTTGGGGCTCTTTAGTCTGGAAAAAAGGCGCCTGAGGGGGGAATATGATTGAGACGTATAAAATAATGAAGGGCATGAGTAAAGTGAATAGAGGGAAGCTCTTCTCCCTCTCACAAAATACCAGAACTAGGGGACATCCACTCAAATTGAGGGCTGGGAGAGTAAGAACAGACAAAAGAAAATATTTTTTTCACCCAGCGCGTTGTTAGTCTGTGGAACTCCCTGCCACAGGATGTGGTGATGGCATCTGGCCTGGATGCCTTCAAAAGGGGATTGGACAGATTCCTGGAGGAAAAGTCCATCACAGGTTACAAACCATGAAGGAGATGTATCATCTCCAAGCTTAAAACCGGGGTACTTCAAAGGCCAGATGCAGGGGAGTGGTATCAGGAGACAGAGATCTAGTCTCGTGCGCTCCCAGGCGCATCTGGTGGGGCCACTGTGAGATACAGGAAGCTGGACTAGATGGGCCTTTGGCCTGATCCAGCATGATGGCTCTTCTTATGTTCTTGTGTTCTTATATATTTCGGTCTTTCTGTTGACCTTTATAAACATCTCACCATGAAGCCTGGGACTAGGAAAATTGATGGGATAAATCGAGGATGGTGTTGATATAAGTCAATTTGATCACTATTAAATCAAATTGATTTAAATTGTTATTTAAATGTAATAAAAATCAGATTATGCACAGAGTTAAAGAAATCCCCCCCCATTTAATCATGATTTACATCCTTATTGAAATCATTTATTTAAAAAGAGCTTCTTTTTCTCTCAGGGTTCCATCAGTCTTAAGGATGTCGCTGTGTCCTTCACGGAGGAGGAGTGGGCGGCGCTGGATCCAGACCAGAGAGCTCTCCACCGGGAAGTCATGGAGGAGAATTTGGCCAGCACGAAGTATTTGGGTGAATTTTCATGTACGTTCTGTTTAGAGAGAAAGCCAGGTTAAGCTCTTTCGGGGAGCGAAATGTCGGCAGAAAACTACAAGGATAAACCAACGTGTTGGGGTCGTGTTACAACAATTCAATTTACGGGGATACCCCACTTTAAGCGGGTGGCTTAAAGACATTTTAAACCACATGCCGCTTCCCTCCCAGCTCCCAGTGGGGGGGGAGCAGCGGGTGGCTTAAAGACCTTTTAAACCACCTGCCACTTCCCTCCCAGCTCCCAGTGGGGGGGAAGCAGCGGGTGGCTTAAAGACCTTTTAAACCACCTGCCGCTTCTCTCCCCAATGAGCCTGGTTGGGGGGGGGGAAGCTGCGGACTGTTTAAAGCAGTTTCCCATAGGAATGCATTGAAATCCGTTCGTCCGGAACGGATTCATTGACTTTCAATTCATTCTTATGGGAAATCACTCCCCGACTTACGAGATAACCGACTTACGAGCGTTCGCTCGGAACGGATTAGTCTCGTAAGTCGGGGTACCGCTGTATCTCATTTTGAGCCATGCGTCGGAGAATGCAGCCTGCATTCGTGGTGGTAGTTCTCAATTTTGTTAATTCTACAAATGTGGTAAAGATTTAAAGATGCGCAACACCGCCAGATTACGGAGTATTTTATGCATCCTGCTGGTTCCTTCTCTCCGAAGGCATTGGGGAATGAAGCCATGCGTCTCTGGCATATTATCGATTAATGGTTAATTGAATCTGTCAAGGAACAGATTGAATGTTTTTTGTAATTGAATTGGTTCTCCTTCGTGGCCTTCATGAAGCCACACAGATGGGTTCTCCCTCGCGCATGCGCGAGGCTCCGGAAGTTGCCTAGCAACCAAATAGACATTAGTCTCCTCCCCCCCCCCGCCGCCCGTGAGCAGTAGTGCCCGTTACCCACCTCAGTTCCCTCTCACCGCCAGCAGTACAAGGTTCTTGGGAGTTCATCTCCTCCTTTTCTTGCACAAAGATTGTGGGACTAATGGCACAAAGATTGTGGGACTAATGGCACAAAGATTGTGGGACTAATGGCACAAAGATTGTGGGACTAATGGCATCTACAACGTCAGTGCTCCCGCATGCCAGACTGAAACTCCACGCAGATATAGTACCTGTCTCACTTCGACCCTGTAAGGGATCATCAGAACAAATTACTACAAGTAACTCAGGAGTTAGCAGACCAGCTTCAGTGGTGGACACGTTCTCCGAATTTGTTGTTTCGACCACTGACGCCAAAGAAACAAGTGACGGCAGGTGCAAGTCTGGAGGCACAGGGAGCCCTCTGCATGGGATCCACCATCGATGGGACGTGCTGCTCGCCAGAGAGACTTTTACGTATCAACCATTTGGAGCTTCTTGCGCTCATCAAGGCGTTCAGAGCTTTTGTCCTCCTCCTCTCCGGCCATGTAGTGCAAGCGGTGACGGACAACACAACCACGGTGCGCTACATCAACAAACAGGGAGGCACTCATTCTCGAGTTCTCCTGCTGTGAGCTGTGGAATGATGGGAATGGTGCATGCTGGATCGAATCTACCCAATCGCAGTACACCTCCCCGGGAAAGAGAACATGGCAGCGGGCAAATTCAGCAGGACAACGTCACATGTCCCACGAGTGGGAATTACTCCGAGAAGCTTTTCAGGTGGTAATTCGCCGATGGGGAGCCCCAAAAGTGGACCTCTTTGCCACAGCAGAGAACACAAAGTGCAAGATGTTCTGCTCAAGGGCAGGGAGAGGCCGGAACTCGCTCTGCGCCGCTCAACCAGGCTCCCCCGGGAAGCCTTGGGCCGCGCGGGTGGGCGGCGGCAGGAGGTAAGATCCCCCCACACCCCCGAGAAGGCGCGGGGAGGCGGCGGGGGGCGATCGGGTCGCTCCGCGCCGCCCTCCCACGCACCCCTGAGAAGCCTCGGGGCGTCCAGGAGGGGTGGCGCAGAGCGATTGGGTCGCTCCACGCCACTCAACCAGGCTCCCCCGCAAAGACTCGGGGAGGGCGGCAGCGGGAGGTAAGATGCCCCCCGTGCGCCCCCCCGCCGCTTCCACATATCGCAGATTTTCTTGCATCGCGGTTGGGGTGGGTCCCTAACCCCCGGGATTGCCAGGGGTTACTGTAACAAAAGCACAGAACGACAATGCAAGCCTAATATTGATTGCACCATGCTGGCCTCGACAACCGTGGTTTGCACCACTACTCAACCTGCCTAACAGATCATTTCCCACTCCCACACTGGAAAGATCTTTTAACAAAGGATTCAGACTTGCACCTGCCGTCACTCCAACCAGATCTATCCCGGCTTCATCTCGTGGCGTGGCAGGTAGCAAATTACTTGACGATATAATTTCGGCAGCGAGAAAGCCATCCACTATACAGCAGTATGAGTATAAATGGAAAAGATCTGTCATTTATGCCAGCGATAAGGGATTTCCACCAATTGAACCGTTATTAATACATGTCGTCCAATACTTGTTATACCTAAAGAACTCAGGCCTTACTACATCTTCTATAAAGGTGCATCTTTCGGCTACAGTGGCTTATCAGCCAGATCATTCGGCAGCACCTGATTATTTTAAACATCCGCGTCTGAAGAAGTTTATAAGAGGACTAAAAAAATACCTACCCAGATAGGAGGCCAATTCTTCCCCAGTGGTCTCTTTCGCTGGTGCTTAACATACTGATGGGTCCACCTTTTGAGCCTATGGCGACTTGTGACCTACGTCTTCTGACTTTTAAAACATCATTTCTCATAGCGATTACATCAGCCAGGCGAGCCAGTAAATTGTTTGCATCGAGGTGCAATATTCCTTTCCTACAATTTCACCATGATAAATTAGTGGCATACCCAGACATTTCTTTTCTGCCAAAAGTAATGTTGAATCATAGAATCATAGAGTTGGAAGAGACCTAGAGGGCCATCTAGTCCAACCCCCTGCCATGCAGGAACCCCCATCACAGTATTTCCGACAGATGCCCACCCAGCCTCTGCATAAAAACCTCCAAAGAAGGAGACTCCACCACCCTCCTTTGTGGCAGCCTCTTCCACTGCCAAACAGCTCTTAACCGTCATGAAGTTCTTCCTAATGTTCAAATGGAATCTCTTTCCATACATTTCATACATCTTGACTTTTCATACGTCTCAACCGATTGAGTTACCCTCTTTTTCTCCAAATCCGTAAACTCCGATTGAAAGACAATTTCATGCATTAGACATAAAGCGTGCATTCGCTTTTTACATATCAAGGACCCAAGACATTAGGGTTACAAAAAAAAGTTGCTTATTTTTTTACGATTCCAATTCAAAGGGATCACCAGTTTCTACACAAAGATTTTTCTCGTTGGATCGTTTCCACGATACAGTTGGGTGTTACAAGTTAGCTAAAAGGGAGTTACCTGCCCCAGCGAGGGTTGACAACCTCGAGCGGGTACAGAGGAGGGCGACCAGGATGGTTGAGGGTCTGGAGGAAATGTCTTATGAGGAATGGCTTAAGGAACTGGGAATGTTTAGCCTTTCAAAAAGAAGACTGAGGGGGGATATGATAGCTATGTTTCAATATTTGAAAGGATGTCATATTGAAGACGGAGCAGGTTTGTTTTCCATGGCTTCAGAGACTAGGACTCAGGGCAATGGTCTCAAACTACAAGAAAAGAGATTCCATTTGAACATCAGGAAGAACTTCATGACAGTTAGAGCTGTTCGGCAGTGGAAGATGCTGCCACAAAGGAGGGTGGTGGAGTCTCCTTTGGAGGTTTTTAAGCAGAGGCTGGATGGCCATCTGTCGGGAGTCCTGTGATGGGGGTTCCTGCATGGCAGGGGGTTGGACTGGATGGCCCTTTAGGTCTCTTCCAACTCTATGATTCTATGATTCATTCCACAAGAGCAACGGGTGCTTCGTCGGCATATTTGAAGGGTGTGCCTTTGACTGACATTTGTGCTGCTGCAACATGGTCACAGACTCTCACCTTCATGAAGCACTATATAATGGATGCTCGCAAGGGGTTATCTACATCTTTTGGCAGGGCTGGCCTGTCTAAAAAACTTGCTTTTTAGGGAGGCATTTGGCGGCCTGGATTAGGTTTTTGTTTTTTGCCATCTTGCCGATGAGCTATCGACTCCTTTGCTGAGTTGTTTTTTATATTTTATATTTTATTCTCTTATACATCGTTTTTTATTTTTGTTAATTGACGTATTGTTCCTTTGGGGCTCGTTTTGCCCTCTTTGTTCACCACCCAGAGTTCCTTCAGGAAGACGGACGGTATAAAAATGAATAAATAAATAAATAAATAAATGACTGTATATACTCAAATAGAAGCCTAGTTTTTCAGCCCTAATTTTGGGCTGAAAAAAAGGGGCCCTCGGCTTATATTCGGGTCAATACTTTTAGCCACTGAGGCAAGTCAACTGTGGCTAAAAGTCATTTTAAACATTGCATGCCACTTCTCATGACCCCCTTCTGCATCACAGGGGAGCGGTGCGTGATGTTTAAAATGACTTTTAGCCACTGACCCAAGCACTTGCATCAGTGGCTAAATTTAAACATCACACACTACTCCCCCAGCTCACAAAGGAAGAGCTGCCAGGCCCTGCTGCATTTCCCACCCTCGACTTATACGCGAGTCAATACATTTTCCCAGTTTTGGGGGGTTAAATTAGGGGCCTCGGCTTATACTCGGGTCGACTTATACTCGTGTATATACGGTATGTCACTGCGTGACTGCCCTCCAACCTGTGAGTATTGCTTGCAATCACCCATCTGTTTGGCTTCACGAAGGCTACGAAGGAGAAGAACCAGTTACTTACCTATCAAGGCGGTTCTTCAAGTCATCCTTCGTGAAGCTACACAGCACCCACCCACCTCCCCTCTGGTCGTCACGCTGTATGCGGTACTTACATGACACGATGCGGCTAGAGGGAACTGAGGCGGGTAACGGGCACTCCTGTTCACGTGCTGCGGGAGGAGACAAATGTGTATTTTGTTGCTACGCAACCTCCGGAGCCTCGCGCATGCGCCAGGGAGGACCCATCTGTGTAGCTTCACGAAGGACCACTCGAAGAACCACCTTTACAGGTAAGTAACTCGTCATGCTCTTTGCAAAGTTGAGATGTGATGTTTCATTTTCAATAAAGCCGGGTTGTAGAGTGTTTTCTCTGTCTTTGTTTTAGGCCTTGGGATGAGAGAAGGCAGATTTAAGGAAGAATCGGATCGGGAATCCTCAGAAAAGATCTCTGAGGAGGAAGGGACACCCCGGAGGAGAAAACCGGAAACCAAAGAGAAGGGAAATAGATCTTTCCTTTCTCTGCATGGAAATTATCACATATTGTCACCTGAAGAAGAAACACATCAAAGCCACAAGGGCTCGGTGTGTGAGAAAACCTTCAGCTGTCAGGGCAGCCTAAGCGCTCCCTGGAAAACTCACACGGGGAGGAAAGAGTTGAACTGCTCAGAGGACAGGAAGGGTTGTTTTGAAAAGACATCTCCTGGAAAATATTTGGGAATGGAGGGAAGAGGGAAACCATTAGGATGCGGGGATCGTCAAGAGGGCTTCGGTCAGAGCACAACCCTTCCTTCTCGGGAAAGAACTGAAATGAGGGAGACAAAGTTTCAATGTCTTGAATGCGGGAAGGTCTTTACTTGTAATTACACCCTCGTTGAACACAAGAAGATCCACACGGGGGAGAAGCCATTTAGATGCCTGCAGTGTGGAAATCGGTTTAGTCGTAAGTCATCTGTCGTTCGCCACATGAGGATCCACACGGAGGAGAAACCCTTCCATTGCCAGGAGTGCGGGAAGAGCTTCAGGCAGAAAGCGAGCTATGCCTCCCACCTGAAAATCCACACGGGGGAGAACCCCTTCCAGTGCCCGGAGTGTGGGAAAAGCTTCCGGTGGAACACCAACCTGGCTTGCCACATGCGGATCCACACGGGGGAGAAACCCTTCCAGTGCCTGGAATGTGGGAAACGCTTCACCTGGAAAACGAACCTGGATTGTCACATGCGGATCCACACGGGGGAGAAACCTTTCCGGTGCCCGGAATGTGGGGAAAGCTTCAGCCGGAGCACAAACCTGGCTGACCACATGAGGCTCCACACGTGGAACCCAAACAGTGCCTGGAATGCGGAACGAGCTTCGGGAGGAGAGCAACCCTGGTTACCCGTTAGTATCCACACGGGGGGGAAACGTGAGGAAAGGGTTTGTATCAGCGGACTGCTCTGGCGTCCCATGTGAAAATGGACATCCGGGAGAAACGCTTTGAAGCCCAGGAATGCGGGAATACAGTCAGGCAGAGGGACCATCTGAATCCACCCCGGGAGAAGCCATTTATGTGTTCGGAGTGCGGGAACAGCTTCTGTCAGAACTCGCACCTTAGTCGCCATCGCCGAACCCACAGAGGAGAGAAGTCGCTTAAAGGAACACAGCACCGGGAAGAGCTTGTGTGTGAAGGAACCAGATTTTTCTTCCCATCAATTAATTTCCTCCACAGGGTGGAAGCCATTTGAAGGTTTAGAATGTGGAGGATGTGCCAGTCTTGGCATACATGGTAAAGAAACTCAGGTGTTGTGACGTGTGAGATTCAGGATTCATCTTTGACATAAATACACATACTGCATATACGCTCATACATTGGGAAATTGTGTCACGCTTCCCTCCCTCTTCCCCCCTTCTCTTTCTGCTGGATAACAATATTCACCTAAAGCTGTCTTTTGTATCAATTTGTTGATATTGAAAATAAACATTTTTTGTTAAAAGGGTATCTGCAAAACTCAGTTAAAATTTCAAATAAAGGACTAATATCCTTCCATTCTTCCACCAGAAAAAGGAGAGAGAGAGAGAAGTGGGATCCATCTTGGTTCAACCCCAGGTTTGTGAGGAAACAGTTCTTTGCTTGGCCCGTTTTCTATTTCTGCTCCAAAACCACCATCTGAAGTAAAATCTTCTCCAGGATTTCCTTAAAGGCCAGCTTGGGTGGCGGCGGGGGGGGGGAGGTGAAATAAGGAAGGGAAACCTCATCCAAGAGAAAATCTTAAAACACATAGAAGAACAAACTTTGCTGAGGGGAAATCAGCATGGCTTCTGTAAGGGTAAGTGTTCCCTGACAAACCTTTTAGAATTCTTTGAAGAGGTCAACAGGCATGTGGATTTGGGTGAACCGGTGGATATAGTCTATCTGGATTTTTAAAAGGCTTTTGACACAGTCCCTCACCAAAGGCTGCTGAGAAAATTGCACAGTCAGGGGATAAGAGGACAGGTCCTCATGGAATGAGAACTGGTTGAGATCCAGGAAACAAAGAGTAGGTGTCAATGGGAAATTTTAACAATGGAGAGAGGTGAAAAGCGGTGTGCCCCAGGGATCTGTCCTGGGACCGGTGCTTTTCAATCTGTTCATAAATGACCTGGAGACAGGAATAAGCAGTGAGGTGGCCAAGTGTGCAGATGACACAAAACGTTTCCGTGTGGTAAAACCCAGAGAAGATTGTGAAGAGCTCCAGAAGGATCTCTCCAATCTGGGGGAATGGGCTGCCAAATGGTAAATGCGTTTCAATGTAGCCAAATGTAAAGTAATGCATATTGGGGCAAAAAACCCTCAAACTTTATCTATCAACTCATGGGCTCTGAGCTGTCCGTGGCGGATCAAGAAAGAGATCTTGGTGTGTTGGTGGACAGCTCAATGAAGGTGTCTGTCTACCCAATGTGTGGCAGCAGTGCAGAAGGCCAATTCCATGCTAGGGAATTATGAAAAAGGGGATTGAAAATAAAACAGCCAACATTATAATGCCATTATACAAAACGATAGTAAGGCCGCACCTGGAGTATTGTGTACAATTCTCGTCACTGCATCTCAAAAAAGACATAGTGGAACTGGAAAAGGTGCAAAAGAGAGTGACTAAAATGATTACTGGGCTGGGGCACCTCCCTTAGGAGGAAAGGCTTAAAACATTTGGGGCTCTTTAGTCTGGAAAAAAGGCGCCTGAGGGGGGAATATGATTGAGACGTATAAAATAATGAAGGGCATGAGTAAAGTGGATAGAATTGACACTTCCCCCTCGCACAAAATACCAGGACTAGGGGACATCTGCTCAAAATGAGGGTTGGGAGAGTGAGAACAGGCAAAATATTTTTTTTTTACCCAGCGTGTTGTTAGTCTGTGGACCCCCCCTGCCACAGGAGGTGGTGATGGCATCTGGCCTGGATGCCTTCAAAAGGGGATTGGACAGATTTCTGGAAGAAAAGTCCCTCACAGGTTACAAACCATGATGGAGATGTGTAATCTCCAGGCTTAAAACCGGGGTACTTCAAGGGCCAGATGCAGGGGAGTGGTATCAGGAGACAGAGAGCTAGTCTTGTGCGTTCCCAGAGGCATTTGGTGGGGCCACTGTGAGGTACAGGAAGCTGGACTAGATGGGCCTTTGGCCTGATCCAGCATGGTGGCTCTTCTTATGTTCTTTTTTGTCTGTTTTCCTGACCCTTGGAAGAAGGGAGGCTGAATGGCTGCTTGCACGGAACAGTTTGGAAATTGGAAATTTAATACATATCTGGGTTGTAGACATTACATACATTGGCTTAATTTACTTCATGCAAGGGCACGGTTTGTTTATTTAAAATATGTAATTTGCCTTTTTGTTAGCTTGAGAGGCACTCTTTTTAAGCTCTGAAGATTTGCAATATACTCCATGTCGGTAGTAAGTATTAGAGGAGTTAGCTTTGTTATTTCTTTTTTGTAACGTATTTTTTTAACCCCAAACTTGGTTCATAGAGTTGGAAGAGAGACCTTGAGGGCCAACCAGTCCAACCCCCTGCCATGCAGGAACCCCATCACAGGACTCCTGACAGATGGGCCATCCAGCCTCTGCTTAAAAACTTCCAAAGAAGGAGACTCCACCACCCTCCTTTGGGGCAGCCGATTCCACTGGGTTCCAGAGAGAGGGTAACAAAACCTCAGGTCAGGGCTGTTCAACTTTGAACAGGCCAAGGTCTACTTTTTTCTGGCCCAAAGTACCTGAGGGCTGCTACACTAAAACCTCTACTTACAAATTTTATCCATTCTGAGCACATGCTCATAAGTAAAAACTTTTGTAAGTAGAGCCGCAGTTTCCCATAGGAATGCATTGAAAACCAATTAAAATGTTCTGGAGGGAACAGATTAATGTGCCATGACCCTTGAATTGCCCTGCTCACTGAGACAGTGGGCTGGCGGACCCAGAGCTTTGCTGGGGCAGTGGTGGTCCTTGGGGTGGGGGAGGTAGAGGTGGAGAACTTATCCCCTCACTTTTTAAATTGATGGCTGGCGGGCTACTTTTGAACCCTTTGCGGGCTACCAGTAGCCCACGGTCTACTTGTTGGGCAGGCCTGCCTCAGGTTAAAGCAACCCAAGAGGGAGAAGGAATGGGAAAAGGGGATGCAACAGCGCCTGGAGGATAGGTGGTGAAATAAAACGGCATAAATAAAACAGGAGGAGCTAGTGGAAATGGTAAGCGTGGATCCCTGAATGGGTGAAATGGGTAACTTTTAAGATCCTGTGAGAAGTGGCGGAGCGAGAGTGGTGGGAGAAAAAAGGCAGGAAAACTGCCCTATTGGGGCCAGACTGCTGAGAGGGAGAGAAGAAAGCCGGCACGAGACGGAGAGAAACTCAAATGGCTTTGAGAGAGGAGTAAAAGCAAAGCAAAGTGTTCTGCTGATATACCGCCCCATACCACTTCAAGTAGTCTCTGGGTGGTTTACAGTTTTAATTACAGTATTATGCAGGCTACACATTTCCCCCCCCCAGCAAGCTGGGTACTCATTTTACCGACCTCGGAAGGAAGGAAGGCTGAGTCAACCATGAGCCAGCGACCTGGGATTGAACCCTGGGTCGTGAGCACAGCTTTGAGAGAGGAGTGGGAGAAATCTTGATCTAACCCTGGAGTAGAGAAGGGGAAGATATCACCCACCATAGACATGAGAAAGCTTTCCCTCTTTTGCATTGGTCTGTGGCGCCCGATTTATCGCAACAGTTGAAGAGTTCTGGTTAGAGGCAGAGCCTCTACTCCCGAAGAAAGAGGATTCAGCTAGTGAAGACCTGGGCTCAGTTTTTGTTGTGATTGTGAATAAAAGTTCTAAGCATGCCACTGTCTACGAGTCTTCTTTGCCTGCATCTCATGAAGCAAAGGGAGAGGGAGAGGTGGCAGAGGCCATCCTCACAAAGTTCTTCCTAATCTTCAAATGGAATCTCTTTTCCTGTACAGTGGTACCTCGACGTACGGATTTAATCCGTTCCAAATGCATGCTCTTAAGTCGAAGTACTCTTAAGGCGGGGTACCTATCTAAAATTTGAAAAAATAAGTTAAAAATGAAAAATGAAAAAATATACAGTGGTAACCCGACTTAAGAGCAGCTCGGCTTAAGAGCAATTCGACTTAAGTGTGGAAAACTGTTGGCATTTTAACTCTCACCTTACAAATTTTAGATATGGTCTGCTCGACTTACAATTTTTTTGTTCATTTTTTAACTTATTTTTACAATTTTTAGATAGGTACCCCAACTTAAGAGTTGAAAACTTGAAAGTTCTTTACTCCACCATTGCAGGTTCCTTAGACCTCTCCCATTTTTTTCTTCTTGTTGTAAACATTTTAACCTTGTTGTAAACTTGTCTCGGGTTATTCTGTGTGTTTGATCTGATGGCAAATGATGACATTGCACTTTAGAATTTTTTTTTCAAAGCCTACAAAATCAGTCTAGAGGTGGTTTTGTAGCTAGTAGTCGCACTATTTTCCTCTCAAAAGTTAACTAAACTGCAGGTAAATGCGTTCTTTATAAGAAGAATTACAAAACTGCCATCTGTGAGACAGCAGTGTGTAAAGCTGAAACTTCCAATGTTTTTCTTTTGGGCGGTCTCCAGCTTTGTGTGTCTGTCTCTCTATACCTGATTCTCCTTATACTACAATGAAAGAAAACAGGTTTGCTGACTCATTGAAAGAAAGAGAAGTGAAATAAAGGTGAATTGTGCTTCCGTGTGTTTATTATACCAGCTCAGGGTGAGGTCGCCGTAATGCCATCAAAATAAAGCACTGCCTCACTTTTGTCTTTTCCCCCCTCCAGAGATCATGGTCTTGATTTGAACTACTAGGACCTACACATTTGCTTTTTCTGCCAGTACAGAGTTGGTGCTGGCTCCCAGCACCAAATTTAAATCGATGCTTTCCCCATCAGCTTTCTTTACTATACAACTCTCTTCAATCCATACATGGCAATCAAGAATACAAGTGTGTGGGTGATCTTGGTTTAGGACATTCAGTGAACAGACACAATGGTAGTCAATAAAGCAGAGTTCTCTGGGGATTTGGATTTTGGCCTTCCCGGCCTACAAACCCCATAATTCAACTTTCTTCGAGGTCCAGCTGTTAGATCCGCACATTAGAGACACCTAAATTATGCTCGCCTGGAAATGACACCTAACTGGCAAGCTTCGTGGTCTGGAAAGGCTCTAACCAGAGTGGCCTTGTTGCTAGATGGCGCAGTATATGAATCTAATAAAGAAATAAATAAACTTGCTCTTTGAAAAGGAAGCTTCCCAACTGCCATTCGAGGGAGGAGGTTAATTCTTAACAAGATATGGAGCTTCCTTGCCAACCTGGGAATTCTCTCTAGGTAACAACAAATGAGGTGTCTGTATGGTTTTGATCTTGCAGGTGAGACCCCCCAGAAAAAGGGATGTGTGTGTCCAAAATGCATCTCTCTCCATTTTTCTGCTGGTGAAGGTGAATTGTTTGAGCTCAAATGCCTCCAAAAGCTGCACACAGATGCTGAAAAAGGCCATTGCAAGGGGAGAAAGTAAGGAGGAATAATTCGATTTCTTTTTTCCATTTTGGGGAGGCAAGTGCAGCTCTAAGAGGAGAAAGAGCACATGAATCTCTTTCAACTTTCTTTTAGATTTAAAAAAATCGGTACTTCCACCACCACCACCACCGACCAAAATTGGATCATATTCCTATAGGAAAGTCTGTTTCCCCCAAAGGGGTTAAACCCACTGAGTAAGGAGCGCCAGAGCGACCCTTAGGAAGAGGAGGCCGGAAGGATGAAGGTCCACTTCCTGTCTCTGCCCAGGCGGTGTGTCGCCTTTTTCCTTCCCGCCAAAGCCGCCTCTCGAGAGTTCCGGGCTGGGCTGCAGGTGCCTCCCTAGTATTGGGAAATTGGGGGGGGAGGTGAAGAAGCGCATGAGCCTCGGGAGAAGTTGGGGGGGGGGCGCTTGGCTTGACTTTTGGGGGGAGCAGGAGGGGCAGGTGGAGCCTCCTGGGGGGGCAATCATCCCACCCTCCCCAAAAGCCCCCCATCTCCTCCAGGAGCCCCTCCCCCCTTCCTCCCAGGCTGGGGAGCCAAGCCTTTTCCCAGGGACCCCCCTCTTCCCTCCTTGGGACTGGGATGGTGGGGGACCCCCTTTTCCCAGGGACTGGCGCCTCCACTGGTGGGAATGGGCGGACTGGGAGGAGAGGTCCTCTCCCCAGACTGGGAAGTGGGAGGGAGTTGAATCAGGTAATGGAGTCCACCACCACCCCGTACACACACCCCTGTGCTGTCCAAAGGGGATGATGGGTGTCTCTGTAGGGGGTCCCTGTTGGGTTTGGGGGGGAAGGACCTCCAGCAGGTGGTTAGAAGGAAGCTTACGCCCTTTTCTGTGTGAAGGCTGGCCATCCCATGTCTTGTTGGATCTGTTTCTATAAAAAGGCTGCCGTGTCGTCTTTTTTAGGCGTGGGGGTGAAATATGTTGGTCCCTTAATATTAATTTTATCTAAGAGTTCTCTTTTAAAAGGACACAAGGAGGCTTGCAACACCGAAGGATAATGTTTAAAAGCTGAGAACAATCAGTGTAGAATGAGCGTACAATTATGGTTTGCATCACTTTCAGGCAGTATTGAAAGGTAAGAATCCTCGATAAGGAAGAAGGTGGTTCTCAGTGTGTTCCTCGCAGCCCACAATGAAAACAATCAAAATTCTATTTCTGTGAAGAACGTCCCTGGTTTGTAGAAAACCTGTTGTTTTTTGATGGACTGAAGCCTCCCATAGTCTCATCCCTCTGTCCAGTCCCGGCTGTACAGTTCTGCTTATACATGTGAAGCCCCTGTTAATGTCTTATAAAATCTGCTCTGTTTCTCCTTTTCGTGGAGGATTCTTTTTCTCTCTCATGTTCCTGCCCTGATTCAATTTCATTGACTTTTTTTCAATTGAATGGAACACCGTCATATTCCCTGCTTACAATGTTTGAGGAGTCCCACCTCTCATGGATGCCACAGTATTGTGTTTGAACAGCAGAGGCTTCCTGATAGCTTAGGTTAAGAAACTGTGTATTCCCTAACCCAGGAGAATATCCTGATGGGCTAAAATGCTTCACAGATTATTTATTTATTTATTTATTTATTTATTTATTTATTATTCGATTTTTACCCCGCCCATCTTCCGAAACAGAACTCTGGGCGGCTTACAGAACTGAACAAGTCAGCAAAGAATACAATATAAAACAAATGAAATAATAAACAACAACAGCAAAGTAAAACAGCATTCTAAAACATATTATAAACATCATGGCATCTTGACAACTTTTCATAGCAGTCACAGCTCAACAGCGATAATAGTTGGCGAGCATGTGGATGGCGAGGGGACGGGGGGGGGGAGTCTTGGTCCCGAACAACCGAAGATGAGGTTCCTTCTTCAGGGGAATTTCCTGTCCAGTGAGACTTTCTGGGAAGCAGTTTCTGTTATTGAAGCAAATGAGTCTTAAGGATAAATTGATTCCTAGAGGCAAAGGTTGAGGAAGAGGCAAAGGCTGAAGTAGAGCTGTAGGCATAGGAAACACAGGAATTTCAGCTGTCTCTAGGAATAAACCATTCATTTTCAGCAGAAATCCACGTTGTTCATATATGTAGATTGCCCGATACTGAATTATAAAATAGTGATAAGTAAATTATCTTGAAATCAGCATGCCACCAAATATAAGTGCACGTCATACCACTTTTGGCTAGGAAAAGTATTTCCTTTTTCTTTTCAGTCAATCTGGGCATCCGTCTTCCTCGCAATCTTCAGGAAGTGTACAGTAGGGTTCTACAGTCTTGCAAAGGCAAGGAAGCTTTGTAAGGGAGGAGATATTGAAGACAGAAGCCCGGCAGCATTATTCAATCGTGCATGTCAATCAGAGACGTCCTTGGATTGGGGCCTTAAACATGGTAGGATCTTCCCACACCTCCTTCTTCCTCAAAGCCTGGTTCCTTCTGTCATTTCTACAGAGAGACGAAGAAGGTACATCCATCTACCTCTTTTGTTGGAGATGAATGTACAAGACTCGGTTGGGTCTGAACCTGGGAGGCAGCTGGAGGACACAGGCGTGTGGAGCAATGAGGACCTCTTGGAAAGATCTGCACTGGCCAAACTCCATGGGGAGCCTCTCAGCCCAGAGGTTCAGAGCCAGCAATTCCGGGACTTCTGCTACCAGGAGGACAATGGACCTCGGGCGGTTTGCAGCCAACTCCACCGTCTCTGCCGTCAGTGGCTGAAGCCCGAGAAGCACACCAAGGCTGAGATGCTGGACCTGATTGTCCTTCAACAGTTCCTGGCTGTCCTCCCACCAGAGATGAGGATGTGGGTCAAGGAATGTAGACCCGAATTCACATCCCAGGCGGTGTCTCTGGCAGAGGGTTTCCTCCTGAGCCAGGCAGCAGAGAAGAAGGAGGAGCAGCAGCAGCTGGTGAGTGTTTTGGTCAGCTTGTGAGACTGAAATAGTGCCCCCTTTTAATGGAAATGGTCCAACCAAAACATGCCCCTCTTTCTTTTTAAAGCTGAGATCTTCCTGTGTACCATTTCTCCTTTGATACACAGGAAGATCTCAGACAAATCAAAAAGCCTTCACCACCAAGGCCATAGCTAACGACCCATTCTTGATGGGTTTCAGCACCTTAGGCCATTGTTCACCTTAAGGCTATGGATACTATTGTCTCCCCAACGAGCCTATTCAGGCCATTGTTCATCTTATGAGCCTAATTCAGACCAGGGTGACAAGAGGTCAAAGCTGCCTATAAGATGGAGGACTTGCACTAGCTGTATTCAGACCGATGAAGCTGTTTGGATGAACAGCGAAACGTTTCTATCTCTCAAAAAAAGAAGTCCAGTAGCCATGACTCAACTTCCAGATTTCTCCTTTGATTTCCTTCTTCATTCCGATGTTTGAGGTCTGGATTTAGTGTCTGATGTAGGAGATTTCAGAATTCTTCTCTGGCTTCCCTCAGGCAATGGACGCTCCCTCAGGCTCAAGATGGAGGCCACTCCCTCGGAAGGACGAGAAGGACAGAGGAGAAGCTTTGCCTGGTAAGAAGCCTCTCGGCTCATATTTCTATTCGGGCTCCCTTTCTGTTCACTCTCCATGATTCTGAGATTTGGTTGCAGCTCTTCTGCATTCATCTACACCAGGGCTGTCCAACTTTGACCGGCCTGTGGCCTACCTGCCCCTCCCGAAGGCCCTCCGCAGTTGACGTGTGGTGTGTGCATGCTTGCACATGTGCAAAAATTGCAGCAATGGCAGCGGGGGTGATGCCGGCGGTGGGGGCGGCAGTGGGGGCAGGGGTGGCAATGGTAGCGGCAGCAGGGGCGGTGTTGGGGGCAGCAATGACGGCAGGGTCGGGGTGTTTTTTTTCTCCACCGGCAGCTCCAGGAGCGTGCACGGCAGTCAGTGGCAGGGATGGCGGGGGCGATGGCAGTGGCAGCAAGGGTGGTGTCGGTGGGGGGCAGGGGTGGCGATGGCGATGGCTGTGGGGGTGGCAGGGTCGGCAGCAGCAGGGACAGCAGTATTGGGGGCAGCAATGGCGGCAGGGGTGGGGTGGTTTTTTTTCTCCAGCGGCAGCTCCAGCGGCGTGCACGGCGGTCACGGAGGTGGGCCCAGGCGGACTTGCTGGGTCCATTCCGTGTCTCCGGCAGTGCCAGAGACAGTCCAAGGGGGACCAGCAAGTCAGCCTGGGCCTGCCTCTGCGGCCGCCACACACACTGCCACAACTGTGCCGGGCACTGCCGGAAAACCCAAATGAGCCCAGCAAGCCGGCCTGGGCCTGCCGCTGCTGGAGAAGGTGAGCGAGCCCGACACCGACCTGGGCTCCCAGGTGCTTCACCGGTATGTGAGTGGGGGGGATTCCCCCTCCCCCAACACAGGGACCTTGTGGGTGACCTCTGACGGCACCACGTGTGACGTCTTGTGCAGGCCTAATCTAGACCTTGGAGCTGCCTAGATGCCCTAAGAAGCACATCCGATCTCGCCTGATTTCGGAAACTAAGCAGGGTCGGCCCTGGTTAGTCCTTGGATGGGAGACCACCAGGGAAGACCAGGTGCTGTAGGCGCCTGGAGTAGGAATTGGCAAGCCAACTCCAGGATTCCTGCCAAGAAAACTCCATGGACATGGGGTCACGAAGAGTCGGTCACGACTGTAACAACACAACACACACACACACAATCTAGACCTTGACGGTTCCGCTTTTGTTATTGGAAACAGCAAGAGCGACATCTTCTCTCATTAACATCAGAGATCAAAAATGTTTTTGAAGAGCAAACATCTTTCCACCCCTTGTTCTCTCTTGCAGACCCTGGACCCACCCTATGGACAGATCCTTGCTCATCTCTTCTTGGTGGAGGGAAGGAAACAGCCCCTGACCATCCGAAAGAGGTAGAGGGGAAATGGACGGGAGGATGATTGCGTTCTTGGCCCTTCTCCCCTTCCTACACTTATCTCGGTCTTTCTGTTGACTTTTATAAAAATGTCTCCCTTGGAAGCCTGGGACTAGGAAAAGTGAAGGGTTGGTTTAAATGGAATAAAAATTAGATTATTCACAGAGTTAAAGAAATAACCCCCCCCCCCATTTAATCATGATTTACATCCTTATTGAAATCATTTTTTTAAAAAAGCTTCTTTTTTCTCTCAGGGTTCCATCAGTCTTGCGGATGTCGCTGTGTCCTTCACGGAGGAGGAGTGGGCGGCGCTGGATCCAGACCAGAGAGCTCTCCACCAAGAAGTCATGGAGGAGAATTTGGCCAACGTGAAGTCTCTGGGTGAGCTTCCATTGACGTTCCGTTGAGAGCTGTTTTCAGACAGAAAGCAAGTTAAGTCTCTTTCAGGGAGCAAGAAGTAGCTAGAAAACTACAAGGATAAACCAATGTCTGGTGGTAGTGTTACAATAATCCATATTGATCTCGCTTTGAGACGTGCCTGACAATGTGGCCTACATTCATGATGGTAGCTCTCAAATTTGTCAATTTTAAAAATGTTGTAAACAATTAAAGATGCACAACATCACCAGATTACACAGTATTTATGCAGCATGCTGGTTCCTTCTTTCCGAAGGCATTGGGGTATGAAGCCAGCCGTCTCTTGCACATTATAGATTAATGGTTAATCGAAGCTGTCAAGGAACTGAATGAATGTTTTGCCTAATTTAATTGGTTCTCTTGCCAAATTTGTCATATGACGATTCATTTTCAGTAAAGACGGCTTGCGGGGTGTTTTCTCTGTCTTTGTTTTAGGTCTTGGGATGAAAGAAGGCAGATTTAAGGAAGAAATGGATCAGGCGTCCTCAGAAAATGACACCAAAGAAGTTGGGGCAACCCAGAGGAGAAAACCGGAAACCAAAGAGAAGGGAAATAGATCTTTCCTTTCTCCGCATGGAAATTATCACGTTTTGCCACCTGAAGAAGAAACGTACCAAAGCCACAAGGACTCGGTGTGTGACAAAAGCTTCATCTGTCAAGGCAGCCTAAGCGCTCCCTGGGAAACTCACACGGGGAGGAAAGAGTTGAACTGCTCAGGGTACAGGAAGGGTTGTTTTGAAGAGACATCTCCTGGGAAAGATTTGGGAATGGAGGGAAGAGGGAAGCCATTAGGGTGCGTGGATCGTGAAGAGAGCTTCGGTCAGGGCACATCCCTTCCTTCTCAGGAGAGAAGTGAAGTGAGGGAGAAAAAGTTTCAATGTTTTGAATGCGGGAAGGCCTTCAGTGGCCATTCTGCCCTCCTTGAACACAAGAAGATCCACGCGGGGGAGAAACCCTTCCAGTGCCTGGAATGTAGAACAGGATTCAGCCATAAATCATCCCTTGTCAACCATATGAGGATCCACATGGGAGAGAAACCCTTCCAGTGCCTGGAATGCAGGAAAAGCTTCAGCCAGAAGATCACCCTGGATCGCCACATGAGGGTCCACACGGGGGAGAAACCCTTTAGATGCCAGCAGTGTGGAAAGCGATACAGTCTGAAGTCAACCCTTGTCAACCACATGAGAAGCCACACTGGGGAGAAACCCTTCGCGTGTTTGCAGTGCGGCGAGAGCTTCAGCCGGAGCGCCAACCTGGCTTGCCACATGATGATCCACACAGGGGAGAAACCCTTCCAGTGCCAGGAATGCGGGAAGAGCTTCAGGCGGAGGACGACCCTCGCTCTCCACACGAGGATCCACACAGGGGAGAAACCCTTCCAGTGCTCGCAATGCGAGAAGAGCTTCAGACAGAAACCAAACTACATCTCTCACCTGAAAATCCACACGGGGGAGAAACCGTTCCAGTGCCTGTAATCCAGGTATGTCCAAACTTCGGCCCTCCAGATGTTTTGGAACACAACTCCCACAGTCCTTTGCCATTGGGAATACAGGCTTGGAATTCTGGGAGCTGTGGTCCAGAACATCAGGAAGGCCAAAGTTTGGTCATGCCTGCTGTAATCTGAGAAGAGCTTTAGGCAGAAACCAAGCGACGTCTCCCACCTGAAAATCCACATGGGGGGAGAAACACTTCACATGCTTTTGGACATTTGAGTGATTTGAATAGCTTCATAACATTTCAGTAATTGTGGTCTAGCCAAACCTCCTTTGACACTTTTGCTATACTTAATACTGTTAACAAATCTTAATCTTTTTCCTTTAGCTGAAATAAAATTTTCTAGACTTGTGTTGACTGAACTCATTTTCTTTTTGTCAGGTTACAAAGGTATAACAAGAATTTGGGTAAAAGCTATGCCTTCACTGCTGTAATTCTCCTTAATAGAGATAAGTCTCATTTTTTTCCAACTCTTCATTTTTTTCCTTAACAAATGTGAACAATTTTTGTAATCTCTATGAATCAACTGATTTGTAATTCCAAGATATTTAATAATTGAATAGTATAGGTATAAATTTGACCTCCTTTGGATTTCATTTTGTTAACTAAAAGAAAAGTCAAGACAAAAGTTTGAATTTTTGTTAATTAATTTTTAAACCTGTGTAGGCTCTATATGCTTGTTATAATTGTTTAAGTACGTCCATACTTTTAAGTGGATCTTCCAAGAAGCATATCATCGGCATATAAAATTATTTTATGATTACTGTTCTTAAATTCTAGCCCCTTAATATTTTCATCCCCTCTAATTAGTGCGGCTAATGGTTCCATTACTAATGCAAAAATTAATGGGGACAATGGGTCAATCTTGTCTAGTTCTCTTGTCTATTTGGAAATTTTCAGATTCTGATCCATTGATCAGTACCGTTGCCCTCATTTTACATATAATTTTCTTAACACATAAACACATTTTTCCCATTTTCATTTTTTTCATTAATTCTAGCATATAAACCCACTCGACTCTGTCAAAGGCCTTAAGCGCATCTAATGAGAGTATTGCAAGCTTCCATCTGGTATTGTTTGCTATGTGTATAATATTTAATACTCTGTGGGTTTCATCCTGCATCTGTCTAGCAGGCATGAACCCATAGTGGTCCCCATGAACATAGTTATTAATAAAACTACTTATCCCTTTAGCCAGTATTGTTGAAAAAAATATTGATCCTGATTTTGCAGAGTTCTGGGTCTATATGAAGATGAGTCTTGAGGATCCCTCTCTGGTTTTAATACAGTTGTTATCCTAGCTATTTTCCATGCGTTAGGAATTTCTCCCCCCCCCATATTGAGTTAAACAAGTTTATTAAATGTCTTGATATGTCATCTCCCCATGTTTTATAAAAAAAATTGACTATAAATCAAAAACAGAGGAGCGAAGTCATTTAAAGGCATATTGCGCTGGGGATAAGCTCTATGTGTTTAAAGGGTATCTGTGAGTCAGTTAAGATTTCAAATAAAGGACTAATATCCTTCCAATGTCCCTCCAAAAGAAAGAGAGGGGGGGACATGGGATCCATATTGGATTAGGCCAAAATGTGTGAGGAAAGTGTTTTGCTTTGCTCGTTCTCTATCTCTCCCTCCACAACCACCATCCAGAGCAAAACCTTTTCAAGACTTTCCTCTAAGGCCAGCTTGTGTTATGTGTGTGAACTAAGGAAGGGGTTTCATTTGTCCGTTTTCCTGAACCTTGGAAGAAGACGGGAGGCCGATGGGCTGCCTGTATGGAAGGGTCTGGAAATTATAAATTTAATACCTATCTGGGTGCAAGGGCACAGTTTGTTTATTTAATATATGTAAATTTTCCTTGCTGTTAGCTGGAGATATTTATGAAATATTTCTCTCTCATAAAATGCTTTTTGAGTAATTTTGGGAAGCAACAAAGTAGTTTAGGTGTTACCTAGAGGCCGTTTTGTAGCTAGTAGTGACGTTACTTTCCTCCCAAAATTGAACCAACTGGAGATCAACATTCCTTGTAAAAGGAATTACAAGGAATAACCTGGTCATTCCTTACATGGCTGGAGCATCGGAGAAGCTTAAAAGGATTTTTGGCAAACACCACATCCCTGTTTATTTCAAACCCACAAACACACTAAGGCAGAGACTTGTCCATCCAAAGGATCCGATACCAAACCATAAAAGGAGCAATATAGTATATGCGGTCCAATGCAGTGAGGAGTGTTCAGACCTCTACATTGGAGAAACGAAACAGCCATTAAACAGAAGGATGGCCCAACATAGGAGAGGGTGTGGTCTGTGCGCATTTGCAACAGCTGCACATGCTCCGGTTTCAAGGTGCCCAAGGAGGAGCAAGGAGGAGCGAGGAGGAGGGGTTTCAGAGCCCTGTACAAATTTCTGGGAACACGTGAGCTGTTGCTTCCATTTTAAAGCCTAAAGTTGTGTGCTCTTTAAATCTTTTCCTTCCAGAAGCAAGGAGGAGCGAGGAGGAGGGGTTTCAGAGCCCTTTACAAATTTCTGGGAATACGTGAGCTGTTGCTTCCATTTTAAAGCCTAAAGTTGTGTGCTCTTTAAATCTTTTCCTTCCAGAAGCAAGGAGGAGCGAGGAGGAGGGGTTTCAGAGCCCTTTACAAATTTCTGGTAACACGTGAGCAGTGCGCGCCTGACGGCACACGCAACTTTAAAAAAAACTTATAATCTCTCCTGGGTATATTTGATATCCCAAGCCAAGCTACTCCTGAGGAGATCCTACACACATTAGCAAGTTAGCACTGGAAACTTCATGACGTGCTTGCAGTGGGTGTAGAGGTGCTTTAGCGGCCCCTACACTGTTAGATTTTGAATAAACAACAAAAGAAGTAAAGAGTCTTACTAGATAAAAAAAATTAGTGTAAGTTTACATTTTTGAGACCTTGAATACATTTTATTGCATTCGTTAAAATGGAGTTGCAGGGAGCAGCTGTAGTTACCTGCACTACTTGTGCCATGTTTGTCATCTTGACAGAGCATGTGCAGAACTACATCTGCTGCAAGTGCAAGCTGGTTGCGCTATTGGAAGAGAAGGTCCAGCAGCTAGAGGCTCGCATATCGGACCAGCAACATATTAAGGAGCTTGACCGGCTCTTGGACAGAGCGGAACAGACTATCCAGGTCCAAGAAGAGACAGGGCACGCTTCTGAGGATAAAGTCACTGCCCCAAGTCAGGAGGTAGATGGGTGGAGGAATGTGACTCAAAGGAGTAGAAGGCCAAGGGATCGCTCTGAGGCTCTCATATTGCACAATCAGTTTGAGGCTCTTTCCCTCAGCACACCTCATGAGGCACACACAGAGGAAGATTTGGTTCCACCGGAGGATCTCTCCCTCATCACTATTGATGAGATACAAGATCAGGTACATGTAGATGAGCAGGCTGCAGGAGAGAAGCTCCTTGTACTAGGGGATTCTATAATTAGAAATACAGAGGGATGGATTTGTGACGAGCATGATAACCGTATGGTCACTTGCCTGCCTGGTGCAAAGGTTGCAGACATCACGAGAAATCTAGATAGCTTGTTAGAGAGAACCGGGAAGGAGCCAGTGGTCATGGTACACGTTGGTACAAATGATTTCGGGAAGGCCAAGCGGTCAGTCTTGGAAGCAAAATTCAGGTTGTTAGGTAGAAGATTTAAGTCCCGGGCTTCCAAGGTAGCATTTTCAGAAGTGCTACCTGTTCCTCGTGCAGGACCCGCAAGGCAGGCAGAGCTCAGAAGCCTCAATGCGTGGATGAGGCGATGGTGTCGAGAGGAGGGCTTTAGATTTGTCCGGAACTGGATAACATTTTGGGACAAGCCAAACCTGTTCAGGAGAGATGGGTTGCACTTGAATCATGATGGGACCAGATTGCTGGCACTCAACCTCAAAAAGGCAGCAGAGCAGCTTTTAAACTGATAACTGGGGGAAAGCCGACAGGAGCTGAGTGGCATCCGGTTCGGAACACCTCATCCTTGGGGAATGAGGTTGGAGAGGGTAGAGAATCACATAGAGAAGACATAGCAGGTATTAGCACTGGGAGAATAACGGAATGTGACAGTTTGTCTACTGAAAATAAAAGCTGTCGGGGGGAAAGAACAAGGCAGCAGCTGTTGTTGCGGGACCCACTGTACAGGTGCTTCTACGCCAATGCTCGAAGCCTCCGAGCAAAGATGGGAGAACTTGAACATTTGGCAGCTAGGGATAACATAGATATATTAGCCATAACAGAAACCTGGTGGAACGAGGAGAACCAGTGGGATACAGCAATCCCAGGCTATAAACTCTATAGAAGGGATAGAGAGGGGCGGGTTGGAGGAGGAGTGGCCATCTATGTCAAAGAAGGGGTAAAATCCAGCAGAATGGAGATTGAGAGAGGGTCTGACTCCACCATAGAATCACTGTGGGTTAAACTACCAGGTCCAAGGAGTGATGTCATAGTTGGAGTATTCTATCGTCCACCAGATCAAAAACTTGAGGGGGACCTTGAAATGAGGAGAGAAATCATGGAGGTGGCTAAGAGGGATAGGATAGTAATCATGGGGGACTTTAATTATCCCCACATTGACTGGGCCAATGCGAGCTCCGGGCAAGAAAGAGAAACTGGGTTTCTCGACTTGCTGAATGACTGTGCCTTAAAGCAACTTGTCATGGAGCCCACCCGAGAACAGGCAACTCTGGATCTAATACTGTGCGATACTCAGGACCTGGTCACGGATGTGAATGTCACTGAGCCTCTAAGGAACAGTGACCATGCTGCAATTTCCTTTGCCATGCATGTCGGAGGAAGAGTGTCAACCAAATCAGACATAAAAACCCTTGATTTTCGAAGGGCAAACTTCCCTCAGATGAGGAAACTAGTTAGAGAGAAATTGAAGGGGAAGGTTAGAAGAATCCAATCTCTTCAGAGTGCATGGAGCCTCTTTAAAACAACAATAATAGAGGCCCAGCACAAGTGCATACCACAAAGAAAGAAGAGCTCATTTAAATCCAAGAGGACACCGGCATGGTTAACGAGTGGAGTTAGAGAGGCTCTAAAGTGCAAGGAGAGGTCTTTCTGTAAATGGAAATCCTCCCCAAATGAGGAAAATAAAAAGGAACACAAACTCTGGCAAAAGAAATGTAAGAAGATGATAAGGGAGGCAAAGAAAGATTTTGAGGAACGCATGGCTAGAAATATAAAGGGTAATAATAAAAGCTTCTTTAAATATGTTAGAAGTAGAAAACCTGCCAGAGAACCAGTTGGCCCTCTGGATGGTGAGGGAGGAAAAGGCGAGGTTAAGGAGGACTTGGACATTGCAGATAAATTGAATGAGTTCATTGCATCTGTCTTCACGACAGAAGACCTTGAGCAGATTCCACTGCCTGAACGGCCCCTCTTGACTAAAGAATTAAATCAAATACAGGTTAAAAGAGAGGAGGTTTTAGGACTAATTGATAATTTGAGGATTAACAAGTCCAGTGGGCCCAGATGGCATCCACCCAAGGGTTATTAGGGAACTGAGAAATGAAATTGCAGTTCTCTTAACGGTTATATGCAACTTGTCTCTTAAAACGGCCACAGTGCCGGAGGACTGGAGGATAGCAGATGTCACACCAATTTTTAAAAAAGGAAGGAGGGGGGACCCAGGAAACTACAGGCCAGTTAGCCTTACATCTGTCCCAGGGAAGATGGTGGAAAGCCTCATCCAAGAGAAAATGTTAAAACACATAGAAGAACAAACCTTGCTGAGAGAAAATCAGCATGGCTTCTGTAAGGGTAAATCTTGTCTGACAAACCTGTTAGAATTTTTTGAAAAGGTCAACAGGCACGTGGATTTGGGTGAACTGGTGGATATAGTCTATCTGGATTTTCAAAAGGCTTTTGACACAGTCCCTCACCAAAGGCTGTTGAGAAAATTGCACAGTCAGGGGATAAGAGGACACGTCCTCTTATGGATTGAGAACTGGTTGAGATCCCGGAAACAAAGAGTAGGTGTCAATGGGAAATTTTCACAATGGAGAGAAGTGAAAAGTGGTGTGCCCCAGGGCTCTGTCCTGGGACCGGTGCTTTTCAATCTGTTCATAAATGACCTGGAGACAGGGATAAACAGTGAGGTGGCCAAGTTTGCAGATGACACAAAACTTTTCCGTGTGGTGAAAACGAGAGAAGATTTTGAAGAGCTCCAGAAGGATCTCTCCAAATTGGGGGAATGGGCTGAGAAATGGCAAATGTGTTTTAATGTAACCAAATGTAAAGTAATGCATATTGGGGCAAAAAATCCAAACTTCATCTATCAACTCATGTGCTCTGAGTTATCCGTGACGGATCAGGAAAGAGATCTTGGTGTGTTGGTGGACAGCTCCATGAAGGTGTCTCCCCAATGTGTGGCAGCGGTGAAGAAGGCCAATTCCATGCTAGGGATTATCAAAAAGGGGATTTAAAATAAAACAGCCAACATTATAATGCCATTATACAAAACAATAGTAAGGCCCTACCTGGAGTATTGTGTACAATTCTGGTCACCGCATCTCAAGAAAGACATAGTGGAACTGGAAAAGGTGCAGAAGAGAGCGACTAAAATGATTACTGGCCTGGGGCACCTCCCTTATGAAGAAAGGCTAAAACATTTGGGCCTCTTTAGTCTGGAAAAAAGGCGCCTGAGGAGGGATAAGATTGAGACATACAATATAATGCAGGGTATGAGTAAAGTGGATAGAGGGAAGCTCTTCTCTCTCTCCCAGAATACCAGAACTAGGGGACATACATTCAAATTGAGGGCTGGGAGAGTAAGAACTGACAAAAGAAAATATTTTTTCACCCAGCGCGTTGTAAGTCTATGGAACTCCCTGCCACAGGATGTGGTAATGGCATCTGGCCTGGATGCCTTCAAAAGGGGATTGGACAGATTCCTGGAGGAAAAGTCCATCACAGGTTACAAACCACGATGGAGATGTGTAAACTCCAGGCTTTAAAACCAGGGTACTTCAAGGGCCAGATGCAGGGGAGTAGTATCAGGAGACAGAGATCTAGTCTCATGCGCTCCCAAACGCATCTGGTGAAGCCGCTGTGAGATACAGGAAGCTGGACTAGATGGGCCCTTGGCCTGATCCAGCATGGCTCTTCTTATGTTCTTAAGGGCCCAGCAGCTGTTGCCTGGCCCAGGAATCGGCCCACGTACACCCCAGACGCACCACTGCTTGCATATGCTATCCTCCCTCACAAGGAGGTGGGGAACACAGTGCAGCCATGGTGCCAGGAGCGGGTAGGTAGGGCCGGTGGCTGAGGGGATGGATGGAGGCAGGGTTGACAGACAAACCATAAAACTGCAAGCTGACGTCTCTAGACAGCACAGGGAAGGGCCGTCCGGTGGGGATGAGTGACAGGCTGAGCCGGCAGGGAGAAATGGCTGAGGGCCACTCAAAATTTTAAATTGGGCTGTAAGGGAGGACTTTTGACTAATTATATATTTATAAATATATATGGCTGCTTTACTAACCACAGGTATGGACAAGCCCTCATGTATTCAACAACAATGTATTTTAAGCAATACATATATATATATATATATATATAGCCACACTAGTGACACGAATAATGTAGTTATATTCACTTAAGCACTCCACGTATATATATATATATATATACATATATGTATCACAGTCACATGTATCTACATTTGTATTCTTGTAAACTTAGAATCTTTGGTCAAGCCTTTCTAGCTAGAATAGAGAAAGGAACTTCCGCTAAGTCAGCAAAAGCAATTATGAATTCAAGGATCCAATTAAGTTCCTAAGCTTTGAGGATCACACACTAGCAATTAACGTGTGTCCAAGGCATACCAGGGAGGCCTTATCTCAGCGTCTGGTATTTGTAACTGTCAAATGTCCAAGGACATAAGGATGATTCTACCCTCCCTGCCTGTGAGGGGAGGAGATCAAACGTACCAGTTAGAATTTTTAGGCAAGTGTCAGAAATACGAAATAAATGACTAAAAAGTGTCAATTAGTATTTGATGTATGGAGCAGGTGTGTGTATGATGTAATTTCAGTTAAGGGAAGACAAAGAACCCTATAAAATGTTTCGCCTTCCAATGCTTGGGCGGAGACCTCGCCTGGAATTTACACCGGGTCGGGTCCCCCTGATTGATCAATCAATAAATTCTTTTCTCGTCTCCTGAGACTCAGACTTGGTCTTTTGCAGCCCATGAAGCGCAGGCACGCTGGCACGGGACCCTCATAAATTTAAATTCCTTACATTTCTGGTGCATTGGCCGGGAAAACGTGCCACTGCCCATGCGCTCTTGGGAGTCTGACTTAAATCACAGTAAGAATTCATGCTGACCCTGGAACAAATCTAGTCCGGACCCTCTGATTTTGAGAGGAGACTTGTTCTATCAGCATTGGACACAATACTGTTATTTAAGGAGAAACAAAGCCGGCAGAACAACGGAGGAATTGTAAGAGGACTGCGCAAAAGAAATCTGGTAAGAAGAGAAAACTAGTTGTGGGGTGGCTTGAGTTCGAATCTAGCAGCTCTGTGGAGTGGAGAAGATTGCGAATTCTTATTGTCGGCCCCGGGGGTAGGAGACGAGAAATGACGAATGCGTCATTAGCATCCCGAGAACCAGGAGAGAGTAGGGGTTACGGAACCCCCAAATCTTCTAAGGGTGGAACGGTTCTTTTGCAAAGAAGCCAGTAGCCCTAGTGTTCGCCCCCAGTATTGAAACAGGAGGGGAGTGTGGCTCCGCCGTCCTGGGATAAGTTTAAGAGATATATTAATGCATGGGTATGTGGGATGATGATTCCACTTTTGAATTTTGTGTAAAAGAAGCTTCATGTATATGTGTTTTTCAGGGTAAGGGGCTATGCCTCTATACCCTACGTAACAGCAGGGGAATGGCCATCCCCTGTGCTTAAAGCGGTGGCAAAGAGTGGCAGTCTTTGCCCCACATTACTACCAACGGAGTGTCGACATCAACTCTGTTTGATTTTAGAGAAGTTAAAAGGATCTATTCTTAGGCAAGGGATCGCAGTTAACTGGGGAAACAGAAATGTGGGAGAGTTGTGTATGGTTGCTGAATCACATGTTGGCGTGTATGATGGGCATTTGATTGTTGAGGTGCGAGTCCGTTTGATGCTTGTGTGGGAAAAGTCATAGGAACACAGTTAGACCTTTAAGCAAACCTATGGGGCTAAACTAGTGTAGTTTATGCACCCCCTTTTTGATGTGCGATGTGGTAACATTGGAATTCTGCCACCAGAAGTAATAATTTTAGTATTACATGGAACAAAAGTAAGTTTTAAGAAGAGCCCCTCTAAATAGGATTAGGCAGGACTTTGCCATCTCAAATTAAGATTCTAGCCCTCAAGGAGGGCAGACCAATTATGACTTGCTAGCAAGAGGCGTGTGAATTCATAAGGACGTGCTTATTTAAGTAATATAGAGACTAAATACTCTGCCAGCTAGAAGACCCCGCCAGCAATTTTAATAACACCAAGGGAAAAATGGGCAGTGGGAAGAGTACTTTTGAGTACTCATGGATAAACAACATCCTATGTATTTTGTGACTGGTTGGTCACACAAAAGATTTACCAGCTGAAGGGACATTTTACAGGGAAAACATCATAGGGTACCTGAGTAATGCAGTTTCAGTAAAGCTGGGTAGGACTCATAAGATAAAAAACGTCCACCCCATTCTTTTAAACTGGTCTCATAAACCTGAAAGATGATGGAAGGAAAGGCAGGATGGTAAACTGAAAAAGGTGTAGAGAAAGACAGTGGACTGAGGAAGTATGGAAACCCGAGAGATGATGGGAGGAAGGCAGGACAGTGGACTGAAGAAGTATGGAAAGGGACAGATGGGAAGAGGAAGTGTAATAGAAGGAAGGCGGCAAGACAGAAGTGGGGATGGATACGTATAAAGTTGAGGGAACTCAAAGAGAACACGGAGCCTTGAGAGGACAGGACGTGCTAGGCAGGAGATGTGCATTTCTGAATTGCCTTATTCAAGCATTCAGGAGGTACTTCCATCCCGCTACGCCAATGCCCAACTCCTTGGATATGGAAGCTTTAAACAGAACTAAGGGTTGCTATGCACCACATGAGGAGACAGGTAGGGACGTTATTTCTGAACTATTAATAGTCAAAAGCAGGGAAATCAAATCTTAGTATCAACTGTTGTGCGTGCTTGATGTGTAATTAATTGAGTGTGAGTCCGTTTGGTATGCGGGAGAATTTATGAGCATACTAATAAACCTTTAACAAGGAGGTAGAGGGGCATAACTTAATTCAGCTTCTGTGCCCTTTGTTAAGGAACCATGTGGCAAGATTGGCACATTGCCATAAGGAGACCTGATTTTGATATTGAATGCAACAAATGTAAATTTCAAGAAAGTACCCTCTGACAAAGGCAGGACTTTAACATCCCAAAGGTTGAGTTTCTAGCCCTCAAAAAGGGGAGGGTGGCAAGCCACGTATTGCCTGTTAATATGTCCAGAGGCAGTAAAAATCACCCAAAATGAGAAGACCCCAATTTTATAAACCAGGGGAAGTATAGACACTGCAAGAAGATATTTTTGAATACTCAAGCCGCATGTTTTGTATAACTTAGCCTGGCTTGTTACACAACATAATTCACAACCTATAGGGACATTTTAAGAAGAAATCATCACAGGGCGTTTGAGAAATACTTTTTTTAGCACGGCCGGTCCCATGGGTGAACTGAACATCCACCCCTTTCAGACCGACTATGTGCTCTGAAAAGACAGCTAGCATTTTTGTACTCATAGCCCAGCGAGCTAGCAATTAAAAAAAACCAAGTGATAACATCATTCCTTACGATTTTGCACCTAAAAGGCTTAGGGCAGCCTTTCCCCCCCCCTCCCCTTGCAAGTAAGCCCTGGCTGGAACCATAAGACAATTTAATTTGGAACAAGGAGATTCTTAGGAGCAACTGAAAATAGAATTCCCTCCCATCTCCTACCTAGATCAGGACCTTGGAGATGCCATTAGAACGGGGAGAGGAAAGGAGAGAAAAAGACAGAGAGAGAAGGAGGAAAAGAGAGAGGGAGAGAGAGAGAGAAAAGAAATAGTTAAAGGAAATGAGGTAGAAGGAAAGTGTAAGTCAGGGACGAGAATGGGCAGGGTTCATGATGGGCAGACTGAGGCAGCAACCCACAGGACGCACCAGTAATTGAGAAGCAGAGGCTCTATTTGTATCCCATTGCATTATTTAATCCAAGCTTTTAGACAGTTCCTATTTCCCCAACAAAATTTGTCTAAATCTCTGAATATGGAATCTTTATCCAAATCCCTTGTAGTACGTCAGCTCCATGAGGAAAACGAAGGGCCTGAGACTTCTGTGCTGGAAGTGGTCCAAAGCAGGGACTCCCCTTCCTCTTTTTAAACCAGCTGCTAACAGGTTTTTGAGAGCAGGACAAGGTTTTTTTTTATTATTTAAAATACGAAGGGGTTCTTAAAAGCCGCCAAAAAGGTAAAAATAACATAAAATAAAATCATTTTTTTTTGTTCTCACACTCTGGCTGGAAACGCCTGTGACATTTTTTTTTTACGGCGTATCAATAACGCGGGGTCTCACACTCTGGCTCTTGTTTCTTTGTACGAGAGTCATGCATCCCAAATTAGGCTTAAGTAGATAACTTCACAAACCACAGGGATAATAGGTTGCCTTAATTAGTTTAGTGCCTTTTTTCACCTAATTACAGGGTAATTGAAGGGGCTCACCTTCCTGCCTCAGGCTGTAAAAGCCAGCCGCGGGGGACTTTTTAAAAGTCTACACCCCTCCTTTCTTTTTCTGCTCTCAAGCCAGCATACCACCTCTCTTTCCCCCCTCCCAGAGGAATTTGAGGAATGTTGACAAAACAGCCTAGTTTTCCTTTTTTTTTTTTTCTCTCTCCCAAGCCTGGAGTAACGTAACGTACGGGTCAGTCCCAAAGCGTTCAACAGGCTTACACGCCAGAATTTAAGACGAGCCTTGCTTACTCTACGCACTGCACATTTTTCTTAATTAGGCTTTTCGAAGATAAGTTTAAAAGCTACTTCCGATTTCAATGACTTTTTGTAACTAAGTCAACACAGGGGAATAAAAGATTTTTCTTTCCTTTTGCCCTAGGCGGTAAAAGGCTCGCCTAGGTTGCAGCTTTTAACCCACGCCTGGTCTCAGTAGCCCCCCCCCCCTTGAGGAAATTGAGGCTTATTTTTTTTTTAGAAACCAAAATGGACTTAACGATTTTTCCTTTCCTGTTTTGTGCATGTACCGGGCAAGCTTCCCTATTTTTAAGAATGGCTCTATAGTGCACATTATTAATTTGTTACAAATTTCATAGGGAGCCTAGTAGCGTGACCATGGCTGGCCTGAATTTGTGAACAACTACTAAAGTGCAGTTGTGTACTATGGCCAAACGATTTTTCTGAACATTTGGACACCCCCCCCCCATCATATGCTTGTTTCACACAGAGATATGCCCCATTCTGCAGGACATTTGCTTTTTGCGACATTTTTTTCTCTCCCTTTCTTCAGACTTTCAGATAGACTGCACTACACTGTGCCATTGAAATCTGCACACAGTGTCCTGCATGTAGCACTATCATACCTGGAGAACCAGGCCATGTTCTGCAGATTGCGTGGCAATTTTTGTGTGTGTGTTTATTGTTCGTCTGTTTCGGTCTGTCTGTCTCGTCCCACTCGGAAAGACGCTGGAGGCAACACTTTCCTGAGGCATCCTCCCCCAGCTGACAGCGTGCGTTGACACTTCGGAAGGTCCTGAAGCAGCCTGCTGATTCACTTTCAACTCAGGGTGACAGATTACAATCCTGTCTCTTTTTCCTTTCTTTTTTTTCTCTCTCTGTTTGTTTATGGGGGGAGAGAGTGGGTTTAAAACAGCCACTGACTTTTGTTTTGAAGTGTGGACGGCCGTGACTTTATCATTCCGCTTGCCAGTCCATATTCCCCTCCGGAACAATTTGGTTCATGCTAGGAGCCTACTTTGCATTTCCTGGATATTCTGCCAGCTACATTTTTTTTCCTGTCCCCGTGTAGGAGAGAAATTTGACTTGGGGATGGGATTTGTGGTTGATTGGGGACACCTGAACACCTACACCTTGCCAGCACTCATCGGGGCCAGATGAACTTGTGCATATCTACTGCTGTACAGAGGTGTCCCCGTCATTGACTTTGGCCCCTCTACTTCACGTACTGGTTTTACGAAGAGGAAAGCCCCAGTTTGCCTTTTTCAACATTTTTTTCTTTTTCCTTTTCATGACTGTCAGATAGACTGTACCACCCTGCTTGGCAGCACAAGGACAGCTGAGGGGTCCTTTTGTGTGGGTTTGTCCTCTGTGTTTTTCTGTTTGTGGTCGTGTGTGTTCTTCTCTCATCCAGGTACTTCCTGGAGGACGGGCTTTTGCTCTGGGAAAACGCCCACCCGTTCTTTATTTCTGGATCATGGAGTCGGTTGGGTTTGGAAACCTGACGCCGCCGTTCGTGGATGCTGAGATGGGGACCTTCCTGCCATCCCTTCCGCTATCCCTTCTGGAGCCTTTGATGTCTTTGATGCCATCTTCGAGATGACTGCGCTCCGCCAGCTCGATCGTTGTGGGCCCCTGGATCCGGTGATGCCAGCCTATTCACCCAGCGTGAATCGCACTCCGCGACCGAGAGGGAGAGAGGCCTGACCGGTGACGCCTCCTGCCCACTGCAGTATGATGCCTCATGCCTTAGATGACTTCACACTGGATGGAGGACGCCGAATTGCACCTGACCTGTGGTCATCACCCCTGTTCCTGGGAGAGCCTTGCATTTGCCACTTCGGGGAGCCCCACTGTCGTCTGTTGATTTCCCCCGAAGCTTCCGGTTGACGGGCCGACCTCCTGTCTGCCTGATTCCCTTTCCTTTTCCTTTTCTTTTCTTTGTCTGTCTCTGAGGGGGGAGACGGAAGGAGTTTAGCGGCCACAGACTCTTGTTTTGGATTGCGGCCAACAGACTTTACGCCCGCAATTTCACCCCTTTTCGTCGGGACAGAAACTTGGTGGGGTTCAAATTCAGACCTTCACATGCCTTCACCATGCGCTGGACCACCAAGAAATTGTGAACTTGTGTCGCCACACACACCAGCATCCACAAGTGAGCGTTTATTTCGAAGCCTTGCAAAGGGGACGTTAATTGTTTATCACTGTTTATTGTATTATTGCCTATTATTGATAGTCATTGTAAAAGTTTGAAGTGCCTTTCTGGATGTTCCACAAAACAATGGTTTTCTAGAGTAGCTGTCTACATTATTTACTTCACCAAAGGCAATGATGAATTACTTTTTGTCCCATATTTGTGGGGCTGATTCTGTGTGTGAACTGACAGCTACAGAAACATCTCTGCTTTGATTTCAATAGCTCATCCGTGACTCTACCATGGGACTATAACTATTGAGTATGGTTTATGGCTAAAAATTGGTTTTTTTCTAAGATTAATGTCTATCATCTGGGTTGCCCTGTATGCATGAACAACTGGGTAATTCTGCACAACCTGCTATCATTTGAGTTTCAAAGCATACCACACACCTGAATAAGGTTGAAAATCATGTTATGATCTTTGTTCTATGAAATCAGGTACTCCTGTTTGTGTATCTTTATGAAAAATGACAGTATGCAAAGTCACATTTCAAGGTCTAAAGCCATTTGACAGCAAAAGGGAGCAGGCTGGCAAAGGAGCCTTGCTCATATTTCTATAAGTGTTTGATTTGCAAACTGACCCTAAATGGAATTCAGGGGTTTTCAGCCTGATTACCAAACACATAAGCAAGATATCTCACATTTGCACTGCTGCTGCAAGAAAATTTATTTGGGTTTCATGATTGTCCTGATATAAGGTACTGAACAAATCTGCTGTTTAGGTATCACTTTGGGACAGGGATCTTGATATCCAAGTCTATCACAATATTATGCCAGCCCCTTCAGAGGTTGGGAATTTGGAATCTTTGAGCAGTAAGCAGCAGGCCGTGGGAGGTTGTGATCATGTTGCATTCCTCAAACAGGGGACATTTAAATGCTATGGTCTGTGAAACGTATCCATCCATTGCAGTCTGCGGGTCTGGCCAGAGGGTCTTTTTAACTCCCAGACATTGCTAAACTTTATCTGGTAACTTAACATTTCACTATAGAGAGTCCCCTAGTGAATTAATGGGGATTTCTTTGTCCAAATGCGTCCCTCACCATGAGACGCCACAAATCATTTTGTGCCTATAGGCCCTTTGAGAGAAGAAAAGGGGTGGGAAAAGTTTTCCTGGCAGCACTGCTGATACTCTCGTCAGGAACACTGAAAAGTCACTCATGATGACACCCCTCTCCAAGGGAATGAATGGTAAGCAGGGAAGCTTAAGCAATATTCACGTTTTTGTATATACACCTTCAATATGTTTCTTTCTCCCTTACAAGTCTGTCATGGGAGCCACGGGAGGGCAACTTATGGAGAATTTACTGGCGTAAATTTCCATAACGCGTCAGGGCCGAGTGTAAGGGAGGACTTTTGACTAATTATATATTTATAAATATATATGGCTGCTTTACTAACCACAGGTATGGACAAGCCCTCATGTATTCAACAACAATGTATTTTAAGCAATACATATATATATATATATATATATAGCCACACTAGTGACACGAATAATGTAGTTATATTCACTTAAGCACTCCACGTATATATATATATATATATATACATATATGTATCACAGTCACATGTATCTACATTTGTATTCTTGTAAACTTAGAATCTTTGGTCAAGCCTTTCTAGCTAGAATAGAGAAAGGAACTTCCGCTAAGTCAGCAAAAGCAATTATGAATTCAAGGATCCAATTAAGTTCCTAAGCTTTGAGGATCACACACTAGCAATTAACGTGTGTCCAAGGCATACCAGGGAGGCCTTATCTCAGCGTCTGGTATTTGTAACTGTCAAATGTCCAAGGACATAAGGATGATTCTACCCTCCCTGCCTGTGAGGGGAGGAGATCAAACGTACCAGTTAGAATTTTTAGGCAAGTGTCAGAAATACGAAATAAATGACTAAAAAGTGTCAATTAGTATTTGATGTATGGAGCAGGTGTGTGTATGATGTAATTTCAGTTAAGGGAAGACAAAGAACCCTATAAAATGTTTCGCCTTCCAATGCTTGGGCGGAGACCTCGCCTGGAATTTACACCGGGTCGGGTCCCCCTGATTGATCAATCAATAAATTCTTTTCTCGTCTCCTGAGACTCAGACTTGGTCTTTTGCAGCCCATGAAGCGCAGGCACGCTGGCACGGGACCCTCATAAATTTAAATTCCTTACAGGGCCACATTTGGCCCCCGGGCCGGACTTTGGACATGCCTGTCTTAGATGATGAAGACAGCAGTCTTTTAAAGCAAAGATGAAGAACACCACTTCGATGGCCTGCTGTAATTAGATCTGCTCTTTTAACATACATCAGATCACCCCTCTCCAGGTGGAGCACGGTGCATGTCAATGGAGAGAGTTTGGTCAGCATGGACAAGACCAGTGCAGCACCTTCCTTTAGCACAGTGGTGGCCAAACTTTGACCCTCCAGATGTTTTGGACTACAACTCCCACAGTCCTTTGTCATTGGCAAATACAGGCTTGGAATTCTAGGAGTTGTGGCCCAAAACATCTAGAGGGCCAAAGTTTGGCCATCACTGCTTTAGCACAATCTGCTTTGGAAAATCCCTACTGTTGGGAGCCTTCCTGCAGGAGAGAGGAGGAACTTGGCTGCTGTGGAAACAGTGACCTTTCACCCCTGACCCAAAGGCTCGCATCCTGTGGCCAAGTTGGGCAAGGGCCTCAGGCAGCAGATTTCTGGGGAGGGGAGGGTGGCGTCATGAAGAAGTTGACAGATGTGGTTAATATTTTTTATATTTATTCTCCTGGGAAGGGAAGGATTTGCAGACTATCCCCTCTCAGTTGCCAAAGGAACCTTCCTTTCCTCTGGGAGACATGGGAGATAAAAATTCATTTTCTCAAGCTCAGGGTGCAGCTCAGTGGTTCTCAACATCAGGGTTCCCAGATGTTCCTGGACTGCAACTCCCAGAAACCCTGGTGAGGATGGGGGGGGGGTATGGGGGGTTCCTGTTTCTGCTCGGCCTCAGGCAGCAAAATGTCTAGGGTCGAACCCAAAGAAGCCCAGCTCGCCAAATGGGCAACAGAAGGTTACCTTTCAGGGGTGGAGGATGTGATGATGGCAAGGACTTCTGGCAGGCATGTCCAAACTTCAACCCTCCAGATGTTTTTGGACCACAACTCCCACAGTCCTTTTCCATTGGAAATACAGGCTCAGAATTCTGGGAGTTGCGGTCCAAAACATCGGGGGGGGGGGTGAAGTTTGGACATGCCTACTCGCACCTCAAACTCGCTTTCCCAGGCACCCTTGTGGCGCCCAGAGGCAGGGAAGCTGCAAGCAGCCAATCAGATTCCAAAGGGCGGGGCCAGGGCAGGAGGAAGCCTGGCTTCTTCTGCCCTCTATGTCCCTTTCCCTTCTAGGAATCCACGTCTATCAACTTAACCCTTAGAAGGGAAAGGCAGGAGGACCTTGCCTCTGTGTCCCTCCATTAGGAGACCCTCATGGGAAGGGGGTAGATTGGGACTGCCTCAGATCCCCCCCTCTCCCCTCCCCCATCTTATTTATAACCCACTGTGGTTCAAGGTCCTGGCATGTCTCTGTGTGCATTTTACATCCAACAGAATTTTAAAAATAGGGTTTTAAAAAGCTATTTGACTTTAATAAACACCTAGAAAGACAACAGTTTCCTCCACAAAAAAGGGGGACAGAGATAGAGGGAGAGAGATTGAGAGTGTGTGTTTCACAATGCATCTCTCTCCATTTCTCTGCTGGAGGTGAATTATGTGATCTCAACTGCCTCCACAAGCTCCACAGATTATCAAAAAGGCCTTTAGAGGAAACAATTGTAGACAAGAATTTTATTTATTTATTTTTAGGGTTGATGGTTCCTGCAGAGTCACAAGCATGTTCAGCAAAAGGACAGTACAGTAGGGCCCCTGTATCCATTGATTCATTATCCACTGATTCAGTTATCCACGGTTGGCAGAGGATAAATAAATAATTCAGCAGCTGCAATGCAAGCTACTGTCACAAAGAGCGGCTGTAAGGCAAGCTACCGTCATAAACCGCAGCTATAAAGCAAGTTACTATCACAAAACAGCAGTTTTGGGGAGCATTTTGGCATTCTCTCTTATCCACGGTTTTCATTATCCATGGGAAGGCTTGGAACCAATCCCCAGCAGATACTGGGGTCCTACTGTAGTCCTCCATTTAAGGCAGTGGTGTCCAAATTTTGGCCCTCCAGCTGTTTTCGGACCACAGCTCTCACAGTACTTCATCACTGGCAATGCAGGCTGGGAGTTGTGGCCCAAAACATCGGGAAGACTGAAGTCTGGACACCCCCGATCTAAGGACTGAAGTGTCTTTCACAGATGCCGAATTGTTGACATTTTTAAACCACATTTATTTGAAATATTAAGACGTTAACACAAAATATCTTGAGGGAGAAAATTATTCCAATGAGCTTTGTAGGAGGGAGGAGGAGGGCAACTCCATTTCCCAATGTATGCACATAAAAGCTGCTGGACATGGCCTTTTGATTCCTCATTGGGCCTTCTTGGCAGGGGGCTGGATTTGATCATCTATAGCAGGGGTGCCCAAACTTTTTGTAAGGAGGGCCAGATTTGGTGGCTGAGAATGTGTCAGGGGCCGGTTTCTCCCTGACCCTGCCACCCCACTGCAAGCCCCACCCACTGACCCATAAGCCCTACCCACTGACCCCTTACAACCCCACCTGCAGGAAGGAAGGCGGGGACCAAGGGAGGGAGGGAGGAAGGGGGAAAACAAGAGAGGAAGGAAGGAAGGTGGGGACCAAAGGAAGCACAGGGAGCCATGGCCACCACAGGGGAATGTGTGGGTGAATGAGGGGGAGGGAGGGGCGGATCAGCCAGCCGCGGGCCACTCAGAATGGCCTGATGGGGCGGATTTGGCCCCCGGGCCGGACTTTGGGCAGGCCTGATCTATAGGTTCCCTTCCAGCTCTGCAGTTCTAAGATGATGATGGTGATGGTGATGGTGATGATGATGTGTATGTCCAAATCAAAGATGGATCCCTGAATCTCACACTCCACAACATCCAAGGGTCTCAGCCATGTGTGCCAACACGAAACTTTTCCAGGTGGTAAAAACCAGAGAAGATTGTAGAGAGCTCTGGAAGGATCTCTCCAAACTGGGGGAATGGGCTGTGAAATGGCCATTGTGTTTCGATGTAGGAAAATGTAAAGTAATACATATTGGGGCAAAAATTCCAAAATTTAACCACTCATGGGTTCTGAGCTATCTGTGATGGATCAGGAAAGAGATCTTGGTGTGTTGGTGGACAGCTCCATGAAGGTATCTACCCAGTGTGTGGCAGCGGTGAAGAAGGCCAAATCCATGCCAGGGATTATCAAAAAGGGGATTGAAAATAAAACAGCCAACATTATAATGCCATTGTGCAAGACGATAGTAAGGCCACACCTGGAGTATTGTGTACAATTCTGGTCACCCCATTTCAAAAAAAGACATAGTGGGACTGGAAAAGGTGCAGAAGAGAGCGACTTAAATGATGACTGGGCTGTGGGACCTCCCTTACGAGGAAAGGCTAAAACATTTGGGGCTCTTTAGTCTGGAAAAAATGCACCTGAGGGGGGATATGATTGAGATGTACAAAATAATGCAGGGCATGAGTAAAGTGGATAGAGGGAAGCTCTTCTCCCTCTCAGAAAATACCAGAACTAGGGGACATCCACTCAAAATGAGGGCTGGGAGAGTGAGAACAGACAAAAGAAAATATTTTTTCACCCAGCGTGTTGTTAGTCTATGGAACTCCCTGCCACAGGATGTGGTGGTGGCATCTGGCCTGGATGCCTTCCAAAGGGGATTGGACAGATTCCTGGTGGAAAGGTCCATCACAGGTTACAAACCATGATGGAGATGTGTGTAATCTCCAGGCTTAAAACCAGGATACTTCAAGGGCCAGATGTAGGGGAGTAATATCAGGAGAAAGAGATCTGGTCTCGTGCGCTCCCAGAGGCATCTGGTGGGGGCCATTGTGAGATACAGGAAGCTGGACTAGATGGGCCTTTGGCCTGATCCAGCAGGGCTCTTCTTAGGTTCTTAGGTTCTTAGGTGTTGGGAGGAGAGTCTCAAAGGAAACTTCCCCCAGTTGCTGGCACACTTGAGTCCACCTGACAAATGTCCATACGAAGTTAAGCTAGGGTAATGTAGATCTGTGGTCAGCCTCTCTGCGTCACCATTTCACCCCCGTGTGGATTTTCATGTGAGAAGCCAGGTTTCTCCTCTGGCTGAAGCTCTTTCCACATTCCAAGCAGGGAAACGGTTTCTCCCCGGTGTGGATTTTCATATGGGACACAAGGGTGACCCTCTGACTAAAACTTTTTCCACATTCCATGCATTGAAACAGTTTCTCTCCTCGGTGGCTTCTCCCGTGGCGAACAAGGTGCGTGTTCCGACTGAAGCCCTTTCCACATTCGGGGCACTGAAAGGGCTTCTCCCCCGTGTGGGTCCGCGCGTGAGACGCCAGGGTGGCCTTATGCCTAAAGCTCTTCCCGCATTCCAGGCAGGCAAACGGCCGGTCCTCGGTGTGGATCCGCACGTGGTTGGCAAGGACCGTGCACTGGTTAAAGCTCTTCCCGCACTCCAAGCACGTATAGGGCTTCTCCCCGGTGTGGATCCTCGTATGATTGGCGAGGGTGGACTTATGACTGAACCGCTTTCCGCACTGCAGGCACCTGAACGGTTTCTCCCCCGTGTGGATCCTCCGGTGCTCAAGGAGGGCAGAATTGAAACTGTAAGCCTTCCCGCATTCCGGACATGGAAACTTTTTCTCCCTTGCTTGAATTCTCTGCTGAAAACCAAGGGGTGTGCTTTGACTGAAGCTCTCTTCGCGATCCACGCATCCTAATGGTTTCCCTCTTCCCTCCAGTCCCACATCTTTTCCAGGAGATGTCTTTTCAAAACAACCCTTCCTGTCCTCTGAGCAGTTCAACTTTTTCCTCCCCATGTGACTTTTCCAGGGAGCGCTTAGGCTGCCTTGACAGCTGAAGGTTTTCTCACACACCGAGCCCTTGTGGCTTTGGTGCGTTTCTTCTTCAGGTGGCAAAACGTCATAATTCCCATGCAGAGAAAGGCATGATCTACTGCCCTCCTCTTTGGTTTCCGGTTCTCTTCTCCGGGGTTTCCCCTCCTCCTCAGTGACCTTTTCTGAGGATGCCTGACCCGATTCTTGCTTAAAGCTGCCTTTTTTCCAGCCGGAGGCTAAAAGGGAAAAAAAAGCCATAATCTAACTTTACTGAAACTATACAATCAAATCAGGTAACAGAGCCAATTAAATATCACTTTAGCCACAACCATAAACCTCCAACATGCAGAACACCTTCGGAAAAGCAGCATTGCTACATAAGTTGACGTTCTGCTCTGGTCAGACCCCACCTGGAGTCCTGTGTCCAGTTCTGTGCACCTCAATTTAAAAAGGATGTTGACAATCTTGAACATGTCCAGAGGAGGGCGACCAAGATAATTGAGGGTCTGGAAGAAATGTCTTAGGAGCGGCTTCAGGAGCTGGGAATGTTTAGCCTCTCTAAAAGAAGACTGAGAGGGGATATGATAGCTATGTTTAAATATATGAAAGGATGTCACATTGAAGAAGGGACTGGTTTGTTTTGCATGGCTTCAGAGACTAGGACTCGGGGCAATGGTTTCAAACTAGAGGGAAAGAGATTCCATTTGAACATTAGGAAGAATTTCATTGCAGTTAGAGCTGTTCGGCAATGGAATAGGCTGTCACAAAGGAGGGTGGTGGAGTCTCCTTCCTTGGAGGTTTTTAAGCAGAGGCTGGATGGGCCATCTGCCGGGCGTCCTGTGATGGGGGTTCCTGCATGGCAGGGTGTTGGACTGGATGGCCCTTGAGGTCTCTCTTCCAACTCTATGATTCTATGGTTCTATGATCCTTGTTGTACTGCTCACAAATGGGTCCCATCTGTCATGTTTTTCTTGATCATAGCAATTTTAAAAACAACGGATGAACTGAAATGCAGAGAGAGAGAGAAACTCTTTGATCCCTGAGCTCCTTGCCTTTGAAGATGCCGGCCACAGAGTCTGGCTGAACGTCAGGAAGAAAAACTTCCAGAACACGGCCAAACAGCCCAAAAAACTCACAACAGCTATCAAATGCACTTAAAAGCTGCCTTTTGTGACGCTTATTTATTTATTTATTTATTTATTTATTTATTTATTTATTTATTTACCACCCATCTTCCCAAAAGAACTCCGGGCGGTTAACAAAAGGGATGAGAACGATCCCATTACATCATCACTACAAAAAATCAAAACAAAAAGATAAAGATTTTTTTTAAAAAAAGAAACAGGACAAAAGAATACAGTCATACCCCTGATAACAAATGCCTCGGATAACAAATGTTTCGGATAACAAATGGAAATTTCCAGGTCTAGGGCTGCCTCAGATAACAAATGTTCTCTATGGGCTGCCTCGGATAACAAATGTTTCAAAATGCCTTGCAAAAAAGTGCATCCTGCATGCATTGCAGGATGCATAGTTTGTGGAGGGGGTGGGAGGAGTTAGAGTGTTTCTTAGTGGTGTTTTGGAGCCATTCTGGACATTTTATTTTGCTGATGAATTTGGACCTTTCAAACTTGGAAAGGTAAGGAGCTTGTTCTGGGAGTTTGTGTTCCAGCACTGCATGCCTTTAAAGTGCACTTTATAAAGAGGTCTGGGGAAAAACACAGCTTTTTAGCCTTTTTTTGGACCCCTGGAACGGATTAATCAGTTTCCCATTCATTTCAATGGGAAACTATGTTTCGGATAATATTTTTTTTTCAGATAACAAACGTCCTCTGGGAACAAATTAAATTCGTTACCAGATGTACCACTTGTACAGAGTCTCGGGCAAGACGGCGGCTCAGAAGAAGGGAGGGGGGAAACAAACAAACAAAAAAGATTAATGGTCGCCAAATGCCTCCCGAAAGAGCCAGGTTTTAAGAGCTCTTTTGAAGGCGGGCAGGGACTGTGCAAGGTGCAGTGCACTTGGAAGGTGGTTCCACAATGAGGGGCCAGCCACAGAGAAAGCGCGATTGCGAGCGATCGATTTACCCGCCTCCCTGGGCGTGGCCACATGGAGTGAGAGCGCCCGCGACATTCTAGTGGACCAGGCCTCAGTTGATCTTTGGGTGATACTGTCATAATATGAAGAATTGACAAAATATATGTAGTGTATATTTAACAGAGTGAAAAGAGAATTAAAAAATGGAGTCAGTCAAAAATGCAGTGTCATGATGTTAGCCACAAGTGCAAGGAATTTGAAATCACTAGCAGGTTAAGTGATTTAGCACAGGTGGAATAGTTAATGACATCATGGTGTGTCAGAATGTGATTGGTTAAAATCATGTCTGAATGTATATAAAAGAACTGGCTGTAAAAATGTTAGATTGGGACTGTTGATGCTGAGAAACAGTACCCCACACTCTGTTGATTTGTATATATGTTATTACTTGGTGTTATGCTGCTGTTATTTGCTGTATATCTGCTGTATATATTCAATATAAGAGTTGATTTGTATATACAGTGGTACCTTGTATAAAGGAATTAATTCGTTCCAAATGAAATTATGTTAAGCAAATTTTCCTTTATACAAATTCCCATAGGAATGCATTGAAACCGGAGTGATCCCATTTTTATGTTGTACGGATTTTCCCCATAGGCGATTATGTTAAGCAAATTTCCCCTATCTCCATAATTTTTATGTTGTACAAATTTTATGTTATACAAGCTGTTTGTTATACAAGGGTCCACTGTATGTTATTTGCTTGGTGTTATGCTGTTGTTATTTGCTGTATATTTGCTGTATACAGTATATTCAATATAAGAATTTTATTCTAAGTCATGTTTCTTTGTCTCTCCGTTTCTAAGTTCTGATAATACTTATAACAATTATCTACACTTTATCTACATGCTACTGCTGCTAAGCTCAGATTTTTCTCTGCTATACACATGTGTGTACAGTATTTTCTTTTCATAATCCCTTATTTATTGTTTGATAGATACGCTCTCACAATTTGCAGCAGGACCAATCTGATTATCGGAAAGCTGCTTTGTCAGCTGCTCCTGAGTTCCTGGATGAAGCAAGCCCGGACGTCTTTCTGAAAACAGCTACAACGGAACAGGAAAGAAAGCTTACCCAGAGACACGGCGCTAGCAAAATTCTCCACCATGACTTCCCAGTGCAGGGCCTTTTGGGTCAGATCCAGCAGGGCCCACTCCTCCTCCGTGAAGGACACGGTGACCTCTTCGAGAGTGACGGGACGCTGAAAGAAAAGGAAAATGTCATATATTTAAAAAGACATTCCTGAAAAGGATGACGCCGGTGAGACAGCTGAGGGGTACCGTGTTCGCCCCTTCACCTGTCCTACTGCCATCCTTCCTAGTGAGAAGCAGTTGCAAGGAAGGGGTTGCTTTTAGACCCAGGGACGTTTAGGAAAGGACAGAAGGCCCGAGAATCCCCTCATGGTGGACCTGGAAAAGGTGCCGAAGAGAGCGACTAAAATGATTACTAGGCTGGGAGACCTCCCTTATCAGGAAAGGCTAAAACATTTGGGGTTCTTTAAAAAAAGGCACCTGAGGGGGCAGTATAAAAATGAAACAAATAATAAATAAATAAAATATGATTGAGACATACAAAACAATGCAGGGCATGAGTCAAGTGGATAGAGGGAAGCTCTTCTCCCTCTCACAAAATACCAGAACTAGGTAGGAGACATCCACTCCAATTGAGGGCTGGGAGAGTGAGAACAGACAAAAGAAAATATTTTTTTCACCCAGCACGTTGTTAGTCTGTGGAACTCCCTGCCACAGGAGGTGGTGGATGGCATCTGGCCTGGATGCCTTCCGAAGGGGATGGGACAAATTCCTGGAGGAAAAGTCCATCACAGGTTGCAAACCATGATGGTGATGTGTGTAATCTCCAGGGTTAAAACCGGGGTACTTCAAGCGCCAGATGCAGGGGAGGGGTATCAGGAGACAGAGATCTAGTCTCGTGTGCTCCCAGAGGCACCTGGTGGGGCCACTGTGAGATACAGGAAGCTGGACTAGATGGGACTTTGGCCTGATCCAGCAGGGCTCTTCTTATGTTCTGGCTCTTTTCGTGTTCTTTTGTTCCCATCCATTTTTCCTCTACCTTTTCCAGATGTTCAGGTGCTGTTTCTCTTCCTCCACCAAGAACAGAGAGGTGAGGATCTGTCCCCAGGGTGGGTCCAGGATCTGCAAGGGAGAACAAGGGGTGGAAAGATGTTCACTCTTCAAAAACATAGTATCGCTTACGTTCATGGGAAAAGCTGTCCCCTCTTATTCTTTTCAATAATAAAAGCATAAAGGTCTAGACCAGTGATGGCGAAGCTTTTAGAGACTGGTGCCGAAACTGCGATCCAAAACTGACTAATTTTTTATAAAGTGCCAATACAGCAATTTAACTTGAATACAGGTGGCAGTGGAGGGACAATGCCGGGTGCCCACAGAAAGGGCTCTGAGGGCCACCTTTGGTACCCGTGTCATAGGTTCACCAACACTCATCTAGATTATTTCAGAGGAGCTGAAATCAATTTTCAGAATCTGGGAAAGTGACTGGAAACGGAGCCCAAATAGAAATTAGCCTAGTGGCTTCTTACTTGGCAAAGCATCTCCTCCGTTCTTCTCGTCCTTCGGAGGAAACGGCCTCCGTCTTGGGTCTGAGGGCGCATCCATTGTCTGAGGGAGGACATAGGAATGAAGAAAGAAATCAAAGGAGAAATGGGACAGAAGACCACAGCTTTAAAAAGAAAGGGGGACATGATTTGGTTAGACCATTTCCAAAAGGGGGGGTACTTTTTTCTCACCAGCTCCTCCTCCTGCATCTTCTCTGCTGCCTGGCTCAGGAGGAAACCTTCTGCCAGAGACACTGCCTGGGAAGTGGATTCTGGTCCACATTCCCTGACCCACATCCCCATCTCTGACGGGAGGACAGCCAGGAACTGTTTGAGGACTATCAGGTCCAGCATCTCCGCCTTGGTGTGTTTTTCTGGCTTCAGCCACTGACGGCAGAGACGGTGGAGTTGGCTGCAAACCGCCCGGGGTCCCTCGTCTTCCTGGTAGCTGTAGTCCCGGAATTGCTGGCCCTGAACCTCTGGGCTGAGAGGCTCCCCATGGAGTTTGGTCAGTGCAGTTCTTTCCAGGAGGTCCTCATTGCTCCACATGCCTGTGTCCTCCAGCTGCTCAGGGCCAAGAGTTCTCACCTGTGAAGCATATTAGACCATCAGGACATACTCCTGGATTAGGGAATAGACACCCATCATCCCCTTTGGACAGCACAGGGATGTGTGTTTGTGTGTGGGAGGGTTGCATTTCCTGACTCAACTCCCTCCCAGTGCCCAGTCTGGAGAGGCCTCCTCCTCCCAGTCCGCCCATTCCCACCAGTGGAGGCGCCCAGTCCCTGGGAAAAGGGGGTCGCCCAAGATCCCAGTCCCAAGGAGGGAAGAGGGGGATCCCTGGGAAAAGGCTTGGCTCCCCAGCCTGGGAGGGAGGGAGGGAAAGGAGGGAGGGGCTCCTGGAGGAGAAGGGGGGCTTTTTGGGGGGTGGGTGGGATGATCACACCCCCAGGAGGCTCCATCTGCCCCCCAAAAGCCAAGCCAAGTGTCCCCCCAACTTCTCCCGAGGCTCACGCGCTTCCTCCCCCCCCCCATTTCCCAATACTAGGGAGGCACCTGCAGCCCAGCCCGGAACTCCCGAGAGGCGGCTTTGGCGGGAAGGAAAAAGGCGATGCACCACCTGGGCAGAGACAGGAAGTAGACCTTCAGCCTTCCGGCCTCCCCTTCCCAAGGGTCGCTCTGGCGCTCCCTACTCAGTGGGTTTAACCCTTTGGTAGTGGGGAGAACAGAATTTTCCACCAGGCACCCCAGAAGCAGATGAAAGAGATGCACCTACTCTTTTTTTCTCTTTCTATAGGAGCATTTTTGATTTTGGGGTGTTAAAAGTGTCTCCAAAAAGCCTCCCCAAAATGGGAAAAAATTATTCTTGAAATAAACAAATACAGTGGTACCTTGTATAAAGGAATTAATTCATTCCAAATGAAATTCTTTTAAGCAAAATTTCCTTTATACAAATTTCCCATAGGAATGCATTGAAAACAGAGTAATCCCATTTTTATGTTGTACGGATTTTCCCCATAGGTGATTGTGTTAAGCAAATTCCCCCTTATCTCCAGAATTTTTTATGTTGTACAGATTTTATGCTATACAAGCTGTTTGTTATACCAGGGTCCACTGTAAATAAAATTCCTGTCTAAAATGTTTACCTCCAGTGGCCTTTTTCAGCATCTGTGGAGCCTGTGGAGGCAGTTGTGCTCACATAATTCCACTTCACCAGCGGAGAAATGGAGAGAGACGCCTTTTGGAAATTTCCTCCCCACCCCATTTCACGGCGTCTCGCCTGCAAGACCCTAACCCTTGCCGACACCTAATTTGTGTTTCCCTGGAGAGAAGTCCCAGCTGGCAAGCTCCATAATCTTGTTAAGAATTAACCTGCTCCCTCCGATGGCAGTTGGGAATCTTCCTTTTCAAAAAGAGGAAGTTTATTTATTTATTAGATTTAAATACCGCGCCATCTAGCAACAAAGCCACTCTGGTTAGGCCTTTCCAGACCATGAAGGTAAGCAAGCATAATTTAGGTTGTCTCTAAGGCGCGGATCGGACAGCCAGACCTCAAAGAAATGGGGATTATGGGATCTGTAGTCCAGGAAGGCCAAAATTCAAAAATCCCGAGAACTCAGCTTCTTCGACCACCATTGTTTCCATACACTGAACGTCCAAAACCGAGGTCATCCACACACTTCTACATTATTCCCGATCGCCATGTATGGGGAGGAGAGCTGGATAGTCAAAACAGCTGATGGGGAAAGCATTGATTTAAATGTGGTGCTGGATGAGAGAAAAAGCAAACACAGAGGTCTTAGTTCAAGTAAAGCCTGAATGATCTCTGGGGGGGGGGGGGACAAAGTCAAAAATGAGGCAACGCTTTATTTCCTTGGTATTATGAAAAATAGGAGGTGAACTTTCACACCGACCTCACCCTGAGCTGTCGTTCTGTAGTCTGAAACACACAGAAGCACAATTCAGTGTTACTTCACTTCTCAAGAAGGCCTTGAGAAGGTTTTCCCCCGGATGGTGATTGTGCACAGAGTTAGAGAACGGACAAAGCAAAGAACCGTTCCTTCACAAGCTTAGACCTGAAACAAGATGGATCCCACGTCTCTCTCGTTTCGGGTGGAAGGATATTCGTCCTTTATTTAAAACCTTAACTGACTTTCAGAGATACCCCTTTTAACAAAAATGTTTGTTTATTTTAAATACCAACAAATTGATACAAAACATGGTTGTAGGAGAAAATTGTTATGCAGGAGAAAGAGAAGGGGAAAATGGGAACAAAATTTTTCAATGTATGTTCAATGTATGAACATTTTATATCTATATCTATATATCTATATCTATATTTTTATCTATCTATATCTATCTATATCTATATCTATCTATATCTATCTATATATAAATATATAAATATATATATATATATAGATAGATAGATAGATAGATAGATAGATATACTGTAGACTGACAGACAGACAGACAGACAGACAGACAGATAGATAGATAGATAGATAGATAGATAGATAGATAGATAGATAGATAGATAGATAGATAGATAGATAGATATGGATTTGCAGTATGTCAAAGAGGAAACCTGAATCTCACACATCACAACACCTGAGTTTCTTGACCGTGTACGACAGGCATGTCCAAACTTCAGCCCTCCAGATGTTTTGGACAACAACTCCCACAGTCCTTTGCCATTGGCAATCTAAGGTTAGAATTCTGGGTGTTGCTGTCCAAAACATCAGGAGGGCCAAAGTTTGGACATGCCTGGTGTACGCCAAGACAGATGAACCCTCCACATTCTAAGCCTTCAAAATGGCTACCACCCTGTGGTGGGGGGATTTGTTGATGAGAACAAAATTCTGGTTCTTTCACACAGAGACTCTTCCCGGCGTTATGGGCCTTGAAGCGACTTCTCTCCTCTGTGGGTTCGGATATGGCGAGTGAGGTGCGCCATCTGGATGAAGCTGGTCCCGCACTCCGAACACGTAAACGGCTTCTCCCCCGTGTGGATTCTCAGGTGGTTCGCAAGGGTCGCCTTCTGCCTGAAGCTCTTCCCGCAATCCTGGCACTGGAAGGGTTTCTCCCCCGTGTGGATCCTCATATGATAAGTCAGGGTTGCCCTCTGCCTGAAGCTCTTCCCGCAATCCTGGCATTCAAAGGGATTCTCCCCGCTGTGGATTTTCATATGGGATGCCAGGGCGGTGCACTTAGAAAACTCCTTTCCGCACTCCAAGCATTTGAAATGCATCTCTCTTGTGTGGATCCTCGTATGGGAAGCCAGGGTTGCTCTCTGCCTGAAGCTCTTCCCGCAATCCAGGCACTGGAAGGGTTTCTCCCCCGTGTGGATCCTGACATGGGAGGTGAGGGTGGTGCTCCGACTGAAGCTCTTCCCACATTCCAAGCATTTGAACACTTTTTCCCCGGCGTGGATTTTCAGGTGGGAGATGTAGTTTGTTTTGTGCCTAAAGCTCTTCCCGCAATCCAGGCATTGGAATGGTTTCTCCCCCGTGTGGATCCTCATGTGTCGAGTTAGGGCGATCCTCTGGCGGAAGCTCTTCCCGCAATCCAGGCACTGGAACGGTTTCTCCCCTGTGTGGATCTTCAGGTGGGAGACGTACTGCGCTCTACGCCTAAAGCTCTTCTCGCATTCCAGGCATTGGAAGGGTTTCTCCCCGGTATGGATCCTCAGGTTGCAAGCCAGGGTTGTGCGGCGTCCGAATCTCTCTCCGCATTGCAAGCATGTGAAGGGTTTTTCTCCGGTGTGGATTCTGATAGGGTTGGCGCGGGATGATTTATGACTGAACCGCTTTCCACACTGCAGGCATCTTAACGGTTCTTCCCCCGTGTGGATCTTCATGTGTTCAATGAGGCCGTAATTGAAATGAAAGGCCTTCCCGCATCCAAAACATTGAAAGCTTTTCTCCCTCACTTCAATTCCCTCCTGAGAAGTAAGAGATGTGGTCTGACCAAAGCTGTCTCCGTGGTGCACACATCCTAATGGTTTCCCGCTTCCCTCCATTCCCAAATCTTTTCCAGGAGATGTCTCTTCAAAACCACCCTTCCTGTACCCTGAGCAGTTCAACTCTTTCCTCCCCATGTGTGTTTTCCAGGAAGCGCTTAGGCTGTCTTGACAGCTCTGATGTGTTACTTCTTCAGGTGACAAAATGTGATAATTTCCATGTGGAGAAAGGAAAGATCTATTTCCCTTTTCTTTGGTTTCCAGTTTTCTCCTCTGGGGCTTCCCTTCCTCCTCAGTGACCTTTTCTGAGGATGCCTGATCCAATTCTTCCTTAAAGCTTCCTTCTCTCATCCCAAGACCTAAAACAAAGACAGAGAAAACACCCAACAACCCAGCTTTATTGAAAATGGAACATCACATCTGAAATTTGGCAAGAGAAGCAATTAAACTGTATAGTCAAGTTTGATTAAACATTACTCTATAAAATGCAGGAGTTGCCTGGCTTCACCCCCCATCCCCAAAACACCTTCAGAAAGAAAGAACCAGCATGCTGCATAGTATAGGCATCCTTCAGTCTCAAAAGGCTACATTATTGTGCTCTGTATAGAAGCCGTGTGGTTTCAACGCTGCATGCAAAGCTGAAGTGGCCCCTTGAGAGCACCAGTCGTCGTCGTCTTCTTCTTCTTGTTGTTCTTCTTCTTCTTCTGCTTCCTCCTCCTCCTCGTCTCCTTCTTCTTCTTCCTCCTCCTCCTCCTCCTCCTCCTCCTCCTTCTTCTTCTTTTTCTTCTTCTTCTTCTTCTTCTTCTTCTTCTGCATAATTAAACTGTAAACCGCCCAGAGACTACTTGAAGTGGTATGGGGCGGTATATAAGCAGACCACTTTGCTCTCTTCTTATTCTTGTTCTTGTTCTTCTTGTTCTTGTTCTTCTTGTTCTTGTTCTTGTTCTTGTTCTTCTTGTTCTTGTTCTCCTTCAAATGCCATGTCCTCATAGAACATTGGTGATCAGCAGCCTGAACTCGTTTCTATCAAAAGCTACGTTAAATAGAGCAGCTGCACTCACTGCGGACCAATGGCTTAAGTTCTTAAGCCAGAATGTTTGTCAGGCCAAAGGCCCATCAAGTCCAGCTTCTCTGCCTTTTGCGGCAGAAAGCCCTCTTCCGCCTTCAAATCCATTGACTGTCTTTTCCTGTAACCCTAGGAAGGGGCCCTTACGAGGTACTGCCACCGGGCCAGCTGGACCAAGTTTTTTTTAAAGGAGGTCTTACTTCTCCAACAATGACAATGATGAGGCGGTAAGCATGCTGCCTAAAATACTGCGTAACCTGGTGATGTTGTGCATCTTTCATTCCTCACAACATTTTTAAAATTAACAGAATTGACAGCTACCATCGTGAATGTAGGCCGCATTCACAGACACATGGGTCAAAGTGAAATAAATCTGATTACTGCAACATTACCACAAGACTTTGGTTTGTCCCCTTAGATTTCTAGCTACTTCTTGCTCTCTGAAAGAGACGTCACCTGGCTTTCTCTCTGAAAACAGCTCTCAACGGAACGTCAATGGAAGCTCACCCAGAGACTTCATGTTGGACAAATTCTCCTCCATGACTTCCTGGTGGAGAGTTTTCTGGTCCGGATCCAGCACAGCCCACTCCTCCTCCATGAAAGACACAGCAATGTCCTCAAGAGTGATGAAATGCTGAGGGAGAAAGCTTTTCTGTTAAATTACATTCTTTTAAAGGAGAATTACATTCTTTTAAAGGACTTCAAGGAGACAGCGGAGGGTTATTGCACACAAGATTCAACCAGTTGTGGATAAAAACCAATGATTAAAAATGATTTCAATTAGGATATGAATCATGACTAAAATGAAAAAAAAAACACCCTAATTGTTTAGATTTTGTGAATCATCTATTTTTTTTTACATTTAAATCATGTTAAGTCAGTTTGATTTCATAGTGATCCACTTGACTTAAATCGAATCCACCCTGGATTCAACCCTTCACTCTTCCTAGTCCCAGACTTCCTAGCGAGATGTTTTACCAAAGTCAATAGATATTTTTAGACCCAGGGAAGAGAAAGAAGGGGGGAAGGGCTAAGAATCCCCTCATTTTCCCATCCATTTTCTCTCTACCTCTTCTGGCTGTTCAAGTGCTGTTTCCGTCCCTCCACCAAGAACAGACGAGCAAGGATCTGTCCCCAGGGTGGGCCCAGGGTCTGCAAGAGAGAACAAGGGGTTGAAAGATGTTCGCTCCCAAACAAAAATTAACTCTTATATTAATGTGGCAAGATGTCCCTCTTGCTGTTTCCAGTAACAAAAGTGTAAAGATATAGATCAGTGGTTCTCAACCCTGTGGGTCCCCAGATGTTCCTGGACTGCAACTCCCAGAAACCCCTTCCAGCACAGAGAGTGGTGAAGGCTTCTGGGAGTTGCAGTCCAGGAACCTCTGGGGACCGATGGGTTGAGAACCACTGATATAGATGAATGCAGAGGAGTTGAAATCAATTCTCAGGATCTGGTGGAGTGACTAGAAAGTGAATAGAAATGAACCGAGAGGCTTCTTACTTGGCAAGGCATCTCCTCCGCCCTTCTCGTCCTTCAGAGGAAATGGCCTCCATCTTGGGTCTGAAGGGGTGTCCATTGCCTGAGGGAAGCCAGAGAAGAATTCTGAAAATTCCTGCAACAGACACTAAATCTGGACCCCAAACATAGGAATGAAGGAAGAATCAAAGAAGAAACAGAACACAGAAAGAGCTCAGTTTTTAAAAGAAAGAGGGGCATGTCTTAGTTGGACAATTTCAATAAAAGGGGGGGCACTTTCTCAGCCCCACAAGCTGACCAGAGCTCTTACCAACTGCTCCTCCTCCTGCATCTTCTCCAGTGCCTGACTCAGGAGGAAACCTTCTGCCAGAGACACTGCCTGAGAAGTGGATTCTGGTCTACATTCCCTGGCCCACATCCCCATCTCTGACGGGAGGACAGCCAAGAACTGTTCGAGGACTATCAGGTCCAGCATCTCAGCCTTAGTGTGTTTCTCCGGCTTCAGCCACTGACGGCAGAGACGGTGGAGTTGGCTGCAAATCGCCCGAGGTCCTCTATCCTCCTGGTAGCCGAAGTCCTGGAATTGCTGGCCCTGAACCTCTGGGCCGAGTGGCTCCCCATGGAGTTTAGACAGTGCAGTACTTTCCAGGAGGTCCTCCTTGCTCCACATGCCCGCGTCCTCTGGCTGTTCAGGGCCAAGAGTTCTCACCTGTGAAGCATTTTAGCCCATCAGGATATTCTCCTGGGTTAGGGAATACAAAGACACCCATCATCCCCTTTGGACAGCACAGGGATTGGTGTGTTTTTTTTGGGGGGGATGGGCAGACTCCTCCCAGACCGCCCATTCCCACCAGTGGAGACGCCAGTCCCAGGGAAAAGGGGTCGCCACCCATCTCAGTCCCAAAGAGGGAGATCTCTGGGAAAAGGCTTGGCTCCCCAGCCTGGGAAGGAGGGAGGGAGGGAGGGACTCCTGAAGGGGATGGGGGGCTTTTGGGGTGGATGATTGCCCCCCAGGAGGCTCCACCTGCCGCCTCTTCTCCCTCCAAAAGCGAAGCCAAGCGCCCCCCCCCCCAACTTCTCCCGAGGCTCACGCTTCCTCACCCCCATTTCCCCCAAAGGGAGGAACCTGCAGCCCAGCCCGGAACTCTCGAGAGGCGGCTTCGGCGGGAAGGAAAAAGGCGACGCACCGCCTGGGCAGAGACAGGAAGCGAACCTTTCAGCCTTCCGGCCTCCCCTTCCTAAGGGTCGCTCTGGCGCTCGCTACTCAATGGATTTAACCATTCGAAGGGAGAACAGAATTTTCTATCAAGCACCCCAGAAACACACAAATTTGAAATATGATCCCATGAGGGGGATTGTGGATTTTTTTTCCTAAAAAAGTTGAAACAAATGCAGGTGCTCATTGTCTTCCTAGAGCAACACTTTTTTCTTCTGGGGTGCTAGACGTCTCCCCAAACGCCTACCCACAATGGAAAGAAACCAAATTATTCTTCAAATAAATAAATAAAATTCTTGTCTACATTTTTTCCCCTCTAAAGGCCTTTTTCATAATCTGTGGAGCTTGTGGAGGCAGTTGAGCACACATAATTCACCTCCAGCAGATAAATTGAGAGATGCATTTTGAAACACACACACCAATACTGTACAGTACTAGGAAAGTTGACGGCAGCAGGAAGAGAGGAAGAGGAAACACCTGCCTTGATATAGAAAGGAAGTCACAGGCTTAAAATAGCTGAGCCGGGCTGAGCCCAAAACAAACAAAATGATGTTAACTCGGTTGACAGAGTTCTTCAATGCCATAACACATAACGGCTGAGTGCCAACGGACTGGTAAAAGCAAAGCAAAGTGTTCTGCTTATATACCACCCCATACCACTTCAAACAGTCTCTGGGCTTTTTACAGTTTTAATTACAGTGTGCAGGCTACACCTTGCCTACCCCCTGCCCCCAAGCAGCTGGGTACTCATTTTACCGACCTTGGAAGGATGGAAGGCTGAGTGAACCTGGAGCCTGCTACCTGGGATTGAACCCCAGGTCGTGAGCAGTTTTACCTGCAGTACAGGCATTTAACCACCCTGACATGGGGTTAACAGCATAACAGAACAGTCTCCATATTCAAGAAGAAGGGTACCCAGCTGACTGTACCAGCTATCAGCCAATTTCCCTCCGGTTCCCACACTATGAAGATATTTGAGAAAATTCTGGACCAGCACATTCACATACTGTCCAACTCACAACCACCCAATGCGGTTTCGTCAAACGATGTGGAACAACTGATACCTTCTTTTCCCTAAACCTGTGGGTAAACATTAGGAAGTTCTTCAGTTCAACTGAATACATTCGGCACCTCAGGCAACTTTCCCATTAATTTTACATATTCCTGAGGTACTGGGGGTTGTTTGTGTTACATTTTCTTCACATTGATATACCATATGACACCATTTATAGAGTTTGAAAACACCCGCCATAAATATATTTGTTGTTTCTAGAACAGCTTAGATATAGCTTCTTTTTCATTTGCTGGGCTCTGCTATGAGGAACTTAACTGATGTTTCTATTGCCTGTGGCACCCATCTTAGCAGTTACCTCAGAATGGGTCCCCCTGAATCCTCTACCTGAATGTACCCCATAGTTGGAGATAACTCATTCATAAGGTCCATGTAAGTCAGTTAATTTGACATCACACAACAATGAATTGTGAGACTGTGTAGCACCTACTTTGTTTAATATTTTCCTTCCCTCCCACGTTGTGTGCACACATGATACATTCCACATTACAAACATATTTTAAAAGTTCTTCTCCTTTATGAATTTCCATAGAAGCAAATGATGCACGATTCCTGAAGATGAACATTGTTTGAACCTCATCTTGGATTCTCATATGCTGAAGAAATTATGTCCTCCACTCTAAGGATGTCCCATATTCCAAGCATCCCAGTGTTGATACTCATAATCAAGACGTGCTCTGACTGAAGCTCCTTCCACATTTCCAGCATATGATTTTTTCCCCATGGGTGGATTCCGATACAGGAAGCAAGTTCCATGTTCCGACTTAAGTTCTTTCCACCTTCCGGGTGCTAAAATGGCTTCTCCTCTCTGTGGATTCTCATGTGGGAAGCCAGGTTTGTGCTCCGACTGAAGCTCTTCTCGCATTTCAAGCACACAAACGGTTTCTCGCCTGTGTGGGTCCTCTTATGGGAAGCGAGCTGTGAGCTGCCCCGGAAGTACATGCCACATTCAAAGCACGTAAAGGGTTTTTCCCCTGTATGGATTCTCATATGATAATTAAGGCCTCTGTTCTGACTGAAGCACTTTCCACATTCCGGGCATTCAAATGGCTTCTCCCCTGTATGGATTCTCATATGGGAACCAAGGTTGGTGCTCCGACTGAAGCTCTTCCCACACTCCAGGCATTTAAAGGGTTTCTCGCCGGTGTGGGTTCTCAAATGGGAACCAAGATTGGTGCTCCAACTGAAGCTCTTTCCACATTCCAGGCATTTATATGGTCTCTCCCCTGTGTGGATTCTCTTATGTGATGCAAGTTCTGAGCTCTGCCTGAAACTTTTCCCACATTCCGGGCATTTAAACGGTTTTCTCCCCCGTGTGGATTCTCTTATGGGCACGAAGTTCCGAGCTCTGCCTGAAACTTCTCCCACATTCCGGACACTTATAGGGTTTCTCCCCTGTGTGGATTCTCTTATGGGCACCAAGTTCCGAACTCTGCCTGAAACTCTTCCCACATTCCGGGCATTGGAAGGGTTTTTCCCCTGTGTGCATTGTCTTGTGGGAAGCAAGCTGCGAGCTCCCCCGGAAGCACTTCCCACACTCTGAGCAGGTAAAGGGTTTCTCGCCCGTATGGATTCTCACGTGTAAAGCAAAAGTGGCCTTTTGCAGGAAGCGCTTCCCGCACTCCAGGCATTTGAACGGCTTCTGCCCCGTGTGGATTTTCACATGCGAAGCCAGGTTTGTGCTTCGGCTGAAATTCTTCCCGCATTTTAAGCACGAAAACGGTTTCTCGCCTGTGTGGGTCCTCTTATGGGATGCAAGATCCGAGCTGCCCCGGAAACACTTCCCACATTCCAAGCAGGTAAAGGGCTTCTCGCCAGTGTGGATTCTCATGTGATAAGTAAGGATTTTGTTCTGACTGAAGCACTTCCCACATTCCAGGCATTTAACTAGTTTCTCCCCTGTATGGATTCTCATATGATAAGTAAGGATTTTCTTCTGGCTGAAACACTTCCCACATTCCAAGCATTTAAATGGTTTCTCCCTGGTGTGAATTCTCACATGAGAACCAAGTGTGGCGTGGTCCCCAAAACTCTTCCCACAATCCCAGCCTTTGTATGGTTTCTCCTCTATGTGGATTCTCATATGGGAAGCAACATTTGTGCCCTGACTGAAGCCCCTCCCACACTCCAGGCACTGAAATGCCTTCTCTCCAGTGTGAGTTTTCATATGGCGAGCAAGCTCTGAGAAGCCCTTCTCATAGTCCAAGTACTGAAATCCCTTTGCCCCGATCCAATCTTCATCCTTATTTCTCGTCTCATTCATATCAGTAGCTGAAATGAGAAAAATTTATTTATTTATTTATTTATTTATTTATTTATTTATTTATTTATTTATTTTAATACTTATATACCTCCCATCTTCCAGAGGAACTCCGGGCGGTTTACAAAAAGATAAAACAATGACAAAAGTAGCAAACTAAATACAACATCAAAACCTACGAAAGCCTACAAAAATGATCAAAATGGAGGCAAAATGGAACATTATCTGAAGCCAGGGAACAGATAGGATAGCTATGTTTAAATATTTGAAAGGATGTCACATTGAAGAAGGGATTGGTTTGTTTTCCATGGCTTCAGAGATTAGGACACAAGGAAATGGTTTCAAACTGCAGGAAAAGAGATTCAATTTAAGCATTAGGAAGAACCTCATGACGGTTAGAGCTGTTGGACAGTGGAATATGCTGCCATGGAGGGTGGCAGAGTCTCCTTCTTTGGAGGTTTTTAAGCAGAGGCTGGATGGCCATCTGTCGGGAGTCCTGGGATGGGGGTTCCTGCATGGCAGGGGGTTGGGCTGCATGGCCCTCATTGAAGTCTCTTCCATCTCTATGAACCTATGATTCTAAGTATCTCTAGAAGAACTTTGTATGTCCACGTCCACAACCCAGTTTGGAAGAGAGTTCAAAGGATGTGGTGATGGCATCTTGCTTGGATGCCTTCAAAGGGGGATTGGACAGATTCCTGGAGGAAAAGTCCATCACAGGTTACAAACCATGATGAAGATGTGTAATCTCCAGGCTTAAAACCGGGGTACTTTAAAGGTCAGATGCAGGGGAGTGATATCAGGAGACAGATATCTAGTCTCATGCGCTTCCAAAAGCATCTGGTGGGGTCACTGTGAGATCCAGGAAGCTGGACTAGATGGGCCTTTGGCCTGATCCAGCATGGCTCTTCTTATGTTATTATGTCTAGCAGACTGGAAGAGAATAAAACCATTATGCCTATAGCATGGTCCTCGGGACCCATTTTGTAGACTGGTTTGATCAACAAAAAGAAACGAAAAAGAGATGTTACCCAGAGAAATCAGGCTGGCTAAATTCTCCTCCATCACTTCCTGGTGCAGAGCCCGTTGGCGTACATCCAGCAAAGCCCATTCCTCCTCCAGAAAACACACAGCAATGTCCTCAAAGGTCATCACTGAACCCTCGGAGGGAAAGGAAAATATTTTTAGTTTTGTGCAGAAAACATTGCTTCTGTTGCTGCTGACTAAGGTGGTTACTTCATGTCCTTTGTTCCGCAACTACTTTTGTACCGTGATAACGTTTGTTGCGATCACGTGGTTTTGTCGCTGATCCTGCGTTCCCATGGTTCTGATAAATTTTTACGTGACAAATGTTACCTCACGGTCTAATACCGAGAATGTCTCTTTTATATGAATCTATAGGTTCACACAGACTCTGTTTATAACTACTTATAACCTTATAGCTTTAATGTAATGTTATCTATTAATGCTCTAAGATGTCCCTCAATTCCTTATTCTCAAATACAGTGGACCCTCGTGTAACAAACGGTTCAACATAAAAAATTCCGGTGACAGGGGAAATTTGCTTAACAGAATCGCCTATGGGGCGAATCCGTACAACATAAAAATGGTCACGATTAGGGATTACTCCGTTTTCAATGCATTCCTATGGGAAATTTGTATAACAGAATTTCATTTGGAACCAATTAATTCCTTTATACAAGGTACCACTGTACTTGAGCATGTCTTAACTGTATTGGACTGTATATTATCATGTCTTAATTGTATTGGACTGTAAATTTTCCCTATAAATAAAATTAATTAAATAAATAAATAAATTAGGAGACAGTACAACCGATGCATAGAATTAGGATTTAACCTGATATGGACAATATGCTCAACTCAAGGGAAGAGATAGTAACCACTCTATTCTGCTCTGGTCAGACCCCACCTGGAGTCCTGTGTCCAGTTCTGTGCGCCTCAATTTAAAAAGGATGTTGACAATCTTGAACGGGTCCAGAGGAGGGCGACCAGGATGGTTGAGGGTCTGGAGGAAATGTCTTACGAGGAAAGGCTTAGGGAACTGGGAATGTTTAGCCTTTCAAAAAGAAGGCTGATGGGAGGATATGATAGCTATGTTTAAATATTTGAAAGTGTCACATTGAAGAAGGGACTGGTTTATTTTCAATGGCTTCAGAGACTAGGACACGGGGAAATCGTTTCAAACTACAGGAAAAGAGATTCCATTTGAACATTAGGAAGAACTTCATGACAGTTAGAGCTGTTCGGCAGTGGGATACGCTGCCACAAAGGAGGGTGGTGGAGTCTCCTTCTTTGGAGGTTTGGAAGCAGAGGCTGGATGGCCCATCTGTCGGGAGTCCTGGGATGGGGGTTATTTATTTTATTTATTATTTATTATTTACGCTTGTATACCGCCCCATTCCCACAATGGGGACTCTGGGCGGTTCACAGCATCAAAGTTAAAACAACAAAAATCAATACAAACAACAATAACAGAACTACAATGTCCAAAAATAATTGGTTACAAAATCCAGAGATATTTAGGTGGGATTTAAAAAAAAAAAAAACCAGAGTGGGTCCTTAGACATCGCCGTAAGCTTCTCGAAAGAGGATGGTCTTCAAATTCCTCTTAAACGCTGCCAGCGATGGAGCCAGCCGTACATCACTAGGAAGTTTATTCCAAATGGATGGAGCCACTACCGAGAAAGCCCGCCCACGAGTACCAGCCTTACGGGCATCCCTCGGTGTGACCGTCCGCAGTGATAAGGCCACCGAAGCTCGGGTGGGTCGGGCCAGATCTAATTGTCGGGAGAGACGCTCTGCCAAATAAGCCGGGGCCAAGCCATGGAGGGTTTTGTAAACCAAAACCAACACCTTGAACCTTATTCGGGAGGCAACGGGTAACCAGTGTAGGCGAGCCAGGATAGGGGTGGCGCAGTCATAGCGGCGCGTACCAACCACCAACCTGGCCGCCGTATTCTGGACCCGCTGCAATCGCCGAACAAGGTTCAAGGGAAGCCCCATGTAGAGAGCGTTGCAGTAATCCAGCCTCGACATGACCAGTGCCTGTACCACAGTCCTCAAGGAGCCCTCATCGAGGTACGGGCAAATCTGGGCGATAAGCCTAAGATGGTAAAAGGCCGACCTGACCACGGCTGACACCTGAGGTTCCAGGGTCAGATCCAGGTCCAGGACGACACCCAGATTCCTCACTCTTTGTGCCAGCTGGAGGGCGGACCCATCCAGACTGGGAAGAGGGCCACAGTACCCCTCCGAGGAGCCCCCGAAGAACATAACCTCGGTCTTGCCTGGGTTGAGCCTGAGCCTGTGGGACCTGGTCCAGTCCAGTACCGCAGCCAAGCAACGATCAAGGGTTCCGACGGCCTCCACTGCACAGGTGGAAAAGGAGAGATAGAGCTGCGTGTCATCAGCGTACTGATGGCAGCAGACTCCATAACTCCGGATGATCTCAGCCAGCGGCAGGGGGTTGGACTAGATGGCTCTTGAGGTCTCTTCCAACTACGATTCTACGATTCTATGATTCCAGCTCTCCTAGAGGGCAGCTGGGTCCAAAACAAGCCGAACGGGACAGATACCTTCCAACTGAGAGAGATGTCCAAAGGAGAGAGGCACCTGGCACCTCTCCACCGCTTTGCGCTGCTGACTAAACCAGGTTGCAGAGAAGACATGTTTCCCCCTCCGGAAGAAAAAGTTGAAGAAGGAGCTGTTCTGAGCATCATTCCAACCTCTGCAAGGAGAATCAAAAGGTGAATGAGACTTTTTATAGACCTGTTCTATTGCATATGGGGGAAACATCTCTTTCTAAGGACGGTTGCGATATTTACGTGGTGTATGTGCGACCCAAGCAAAATCAGAGAGGGTGAGTTACTAGTCTGTGGAACTCCCTGCCACAGGATTCCTCACTTGTTATGTTTCCTGCCCTGTTCTTTCCTGTACCATTTATAGATATTAAAAAAAAACCTTGAAGATGTCACAATTTTTTTATCTGCATGATTTTTCACGGGTTGCAATCTGTTTCTTCAGACACGTAACTCGGGAGTCGTCCTACTTTCCCGTCTTCGATGTGCCATAAGGCTGTACTTCTCGGAGTTTCCCAAAGGAAACTAACATGGCTAGTGCTTTTTAGTCAGAAGCAAACCTTGTCACTTTCTGAATAAACCATCAAAATGATAATAGATTGTAATTTCCATTCAATGAATATTTTCTAAAGGTAACCAGGACTTATCATGTGGTGAACAAACTACTGTCTGAAATATGGCGTCAAGGGAGAGCTTTGTAGATACTCAAGACCCTCAACAACTGTATCTCACGGTGGCCCCACCAGATGCGTTTGGGAGCGCATGAAACTAGATCTCTGTCTCCTGATATTCCTCCCCTGCATTCTGGTCCTTGAAGTACCCCAGTTTTAAGCCTGGAGATGACACATCTCCCTCATGGTTTGTAACCTGACATGGACTTTTCCTCCAGCAACCTGTCCAATCTCCTTTGGAAGGCATCCAGGCCAGATGCCATCACCACATCCTGTGGCAGGGAGTTCCACAGACTAACAACGTGTCCGCTCCCAGAGGCATCTGGCAGGGCCACTGTGAGATACAGGAAGCTGGACTAGATGGGCCTGATCCAGCATGGCTCTTCTTATCTTCTTAACATCTAACCAAATGGGTTTTAAATCAAAGCAAATCCGGACTCTCTTGAAGCAAAGATGACGATCGGCAGTCATGCCACGGAGATAACATGAGAAGAGCACATTCTTGGGAAGAGATAAAATCCGGGGGAAAGTTGAAAGCAACAGGAGAAGAGGAAGATCCAATGTGGGATGGATTCATTCAGGAAAGGAATCCACAGCTTTGAGTTCACAAGAGGACTGTCAAGGACAGGGAACCTTTACGGATTGCCCCATTCATAGCATTGCCATTGATTGGAAGTGATTAGAGATGGGTGCTTCATTTCGGAAGGGGTCTAGTTCTGAAACGAAACATGGCAGCAGAGCTGCCGTTCGGAACCTGGACCCACCTCTAGAACAAAATCAACCACTGACTTACCTTCCTTTGGGTCACATGTGGCAAAACGTCCAACGAGGAAGCAGCCTCCAACGCGTCATCTTTTCTTCTCCCTGGTGCTGACCAATCAGCAGCGGTGCAAGGACATGCATCATCCCACCTCCCTGTTTGAATGGCCAGCGCCAGGGAGAAGGAAAGATGACACGCTGGAGGCTGCTTCCTCGTTGGATTTCACCTCACACAACCCAAAGGAAGGTAAGTCAGTGGTTCATTTTTGTTCCAGACCCCTTCCGGAACGAAACAGCCATCTCTAGAAGTGACTTGATGGGATACGACGATACCAAAGTCTTTACGATTAACAGATGTATTTCACTGCAACCTTCCACAGGTACAATCTCCTTCTTCAAACACACAGTCAATGTGGATTATACAGTGATCCCCCGCCTATCGCGGGGGTTAGGGACCTGACCTGACCCGCAATAACTGAAAATCCGTGCTATGCGAATGTAGGTCGAGTCAGGCCTGGGGGGGGGGGAGGCTAGCTGGGGGCTCTTGTACTTACCCCCAGCCTGGCCCTACCCTGATCGGGCCTGTGAGAGCCTTCCCGGGCCTTCTGGAGGCGCCAAAAGTGACTTCTGGTCAAGCGGAAATCATTTCTGAAGCCTCCGACAGGCCTAGAAAGGCTCTCGGAGGCCTCAGAAATGATTTTCAGAGATCCGGAAGTCACTTCTGGTTTGCAGGGAGGCCTTTGGAGGCCTCCAGAAAGCCCTCACAGGCCTGCTCAAGGCAGCTCCAGTCCTGGGGTAAGTATGGGAGGCCTGAAACAGGCCTTTCCCCCCTTACCCCAGGGGGCCTTTTTCATATACTGAGGTCCCGCGATATAGCAGGACCACAGTATATGAACCGCGAATGGGCGGGGGACCACTGTAATTCATGGAAACGGACAGTGGCCATGCATACATTTCTCTTAAAGGTGCCTCAATACTCCTCTTTATTATTCTTATTATTATTGTCTTGTTCTGAGCTTTAGGGCGCTTTTACACGACCTCTAAGATCTGCTGGCCACTTAAATTCGGACCAGAGATCTTAGGGGCTTGTCGCTCTTCCTGCTTCCCCACCCCTCCGCACTTCCTGGCTGCTGGCTGCGTGAGGGGAGCGAGGAAAAAAAAGGAAGAAAAGATCGTGCCTCACCTCCGTTCTGGCTCTCCTTCTGGCTCTCGCTCTTGCCGGCAAGATTCCTGTCTCTGTAAAGTGGCTCTGAAAGGGGCGGGAGCCAAAAAAACAACAAACCGAAGCGAGGAGAGCCCCGCACTCACTATCTTTACACCGCACCAAGGAATTTTCAGGACGGAAGAGCAGGTACTTGAAAGGTGCGCTGGGACGCGCTAAAGTGGGTGTGGTCGCACCTAATTTCCTGTAAACTCCGGAGCTGGTGGGTAAACATTTTTAAGCTCCGGAGCTGGGAGCCATTTGCCCCGGAGTTTAGGGGTCGTGTATAAACGCCCTTAGTCTCTAAAACAAAGACGACTACAAATGCAGGCTTACCCAGAGACACCACATGGGCCAGGTTTTCCTCCATGACTTCCCTGTGCAGCTCCCTTTGGCCTGGATCCAGCAGGGCCCACTCTTTCCCGGAGAAGCACACAGCGACATCCTCAAATGCCACCGCACACTGGAAGGAAAGGAAACCTTCGACTCTCACAGGCAGACATGGGCGTTCCGTGCTTCGTACAAAGGGCAGCACCATTGGGGCTAATGTGGCCCGCTTCCACCCTTGTCCCAGGCTGGCTGGAGCCATGAGCCACCGGGGACTTTCTTTGTTGCCCGCACCCCAGTCCGGGCAAGATCACAGCCCAGCCCTTTCCTTCCTGCCTCCCCGGGTAGCTAGCCACTCATCATCATCATCATCATCATCATCATCATCATCATCATCATCATCATCATCATCATCATCATCATCTCTATCTCAAAAAGAAGTCCAGTAGCCATGACTCAACTTCCAGATAAACTCACCTGGATGACTGAGAATCTTCACAGACATATCAGCATGGGGAAATCCTGATCCTGCCACCTCACCAAAGCGGGTAGCTGGTCTGCGGAGATGGGGGTAGGGGCAACTGGGCTCCGGACCGGATTGGACCACCACCGCCACCACCAAAGAAAGCCCACAGCAAGATGTGGATCCTGGTAAAAAGCTCAGCTGGTTTGGGGGTCGGGCATGGCCCATGGCAGCTCCCGTGGTGCTGCACCCTGGTCAGACCCCACCTGGAGTCCTGTGTCCAGTTCTGTGCGCCTCAATTTAAAAAGGCTGTTGGCAATCTTGAACGGGTCCAGAGAAGGGCAACTAAGATGGCTGAGGTTCTGGAAGAAACGTCTTACGAAAAGCGGCTTAGGGAGCTGGGAATGTTTCGCCTTACAAAAAGAAGACTGAGAGGGGAGAGGATGGCTATGTTTAAATATTTGAAAAGATGTCACATTGAAGAAGGGACTGGCTTGTTTCCCATGGCTTCAGAGATTAGAAACACGAGGAAATGGTTTCAAACTACAGGAATAGAGATTCAATTTAAACATTAGGAAGGACTTCATGACAGTTAGAGCTGTCCGGCAGTGGAAGATGCTGCCACAAAGGAGGGTGGTGGAGTCTCCTTCTTTGGAGGTTTTTAAGCAGAGGCTGGATGGCCATCGGTCTGGGGTACTGTGATGGGGGTTCCTGCATGGCAGGGGGTTGGACTGGATGGCCCTTCAGGTCTCTTCCAACTTTATGATTCTATGACTTTGTACTAAGCACAAAGTGCCCACGTCAAGGCACAGGTATCCTTGTTGTTTTGCTTGTTAAAAGGAGCGGTCAGAAGAGAACCGCATCCGTGGTTACAAGACAGGATCCCACCCTTCATTCGTCCTAGTCTCGGCCTTCCTAGTGAATTGCCTTAACGAAAGCAAAAGGAAAGGAGAAGATTCTGGGGCAAAGGCTTCTCCACTCCCCGTTCCTTTCCACCTACCTGTTCTGGCTCCAGCAGGGCTGTTTCCATTCTTCCACAGGGAACGAAAGAGCGAGGGTGTGTCCCCATCTTATAGGCTGTGCCTGCAGGGGAGACCAAGAAAGTGAAAATAACCTTTACTCTAGATCTGGGGTCAGGCCCAGGAGAATGGCGCAGGCGGGCTCACCTAGGGTGGGCACACCCAGGGAGGCACGGAAATCGCTCACGCATAACCGCACCTTCTCTGTGGTGGGCCCTACGCTTTGGAATCATCTCCCTAGTGAGCTGCGCCTAGCACAGCCCCTGCCCGCCTTTAAAAAGGCCCTGAAAACCTACCTTTTCAAAGAGGCATATGGCAATCTTTTTATTTATTTTTATTTAATTTTATTTTTTTTCCCGCCAGCGCCATCCTTTGTGGAGAGAATTGTCCCTCCTTATTATTTTCTTTTTTTATTAGTAACTTTCCCCTTCATATATTTTTTTCTCTGTTGTCTTTGTTGTATCGTTTTAATTGTAAACCGCCCAGAGTTCCGTTCAGAAGATGGGCGGTCTAGAAATATAACAAACAAACAAATAAATAAATCTGCTGCTATTTAAACTTGGCTTCTTGGAGAAAAAGGGTCTCCCAGTTTTGGATTCACAACGGGTTAAGCGTCCACACGGATGCCAAGTCAACGCCATGGATCAAGCGGAAGGAGATTTTTAAGAGGGAGACCCCACAGAAATATGCTGACTAGCTCCTTCCCTGATGGGGCAGCTTCTTCCTCCCTTTCTCCTGTGTGTTCCTCAGAAGTAAAGACCTCTGTTCTGGGTCTGACCGAGCTTCTACTGCACAAAGGAACACATTCTGAGGCGAGAATTCCTGAAGCCTCCTGCACTCAAAACCCAGCGTGGCCACACAATGGAGATCTTCTCTGGGACAAGCAAGCGATGCTAAAAATGGATGAAAGTGTGTCAGCCTTATGAAGAACGAGGGATGTGCTTTGGTGGGGCCATGAGGGCCCTCCTGAAAGAGCCATCCCTCAAGGAGGTGAAAGGGATGGCTTGTAGAAACAGGGCCTTTTCAGCAGCTGCCCCCAGATTGTGGAATGCCCTCCCAAGTGAGACCCGCCTGGCGCCAACATTGATGACATTCCGGCGCCAGGTAAAAACAATGCTGTTCCAGAAGTTTTTAAACTGATTATTGTGGGTCCTGATGGTGATTTTAGTGTGGTTTTTTAATACATTGTATTTATTGTATTTAAATGTTTTATTGTTGTATTTTTATTGCAATTTGATGTTTTAATTATTTGAATTGTTTACTTTGATTGTGAGCCGCCCAGAGACCTTTGGGTAGTGGGCGGCATACAAGCTATATAAATAAATAATATATAAATATATAAATAATTAAATAATAAATAAATGTCCATTGAAGGGTGACTGCATCCCAAGCGATACGACCCAACAGCAACTATTTATTTATTTATTTATTTATTTATTTATTTATTTATTTATTTTCGCATTTATATACCGCACCTATTTCCCTCAAGGGGACTCAGGGGTGGTTTACACAGAAGTAAGATATAACTAGGGGTGATATCAGTGACAGAGAAGATGAGAGCAAGCCGGCTCCGCTGGCATGGACATGTCCTCGGAGTGGCGCCTTCCTCCGTCGCACAAACCTGCTTACCACCTGAAAATTGATGCCTGGTGGCCACGCGGACAACCCAAACAGAGAGGGCAGGATGCTGTCAATAAGGACAGGCGGGCCGTCGGACTGTGCCTTGAAGATGCGGTCGATCGGACCAACTGGCATTTCAGGTTCCAAAGAGAAGACCTTTCACCTGCCGGGGGGGGAATGCAAAGATGCTGATGCTGATAATAACGATGAGCACGTTCTCAGCTACACTGGATCCTTGTATAACAAACGGTTTGTATAACATAAAATCTGTACAACATAAAAAATTCCAGAAAGAGGAGAAATTTGCTTAACAGAATCGCCATACAACATAAAAATGGTCACGATTAGGGATTACTCTGTTTTCAGTGCATTCCTATGGGAAATTTGTATAAAGGAAAATTTTTGTTTAACATAACTTCATTGGGAGCGAATCAATTCCTTTATACAAGGTACCACTTGTATTTAGGAAGGCCTCCTCTCTCTCTGTTTCTCAACCACCCTCTGGCTCAGGAGGGAGCCTTCTGCCAGAGATACCGCCTGGGAAGTGGGTTCCTGCCTAGAGTCTCTCTCCCAGATACCCATCTCTGGGGCATGAGAGTCAGGATATGTTCAAGGATGATCGGCTAGGGCAGTGGTGTCCAAACTTCAGATGTTTTGTACCACAACTCCCATAGTCCTTTGTCATTGGCAATCTAGGCTTGGAATTCTGGGAGTCATGGTCCAAAACACCAGGAGGGCTGAAGTTTAGACACCCTTAGGCTGGGGGATGATGGAATTGACTAGAAAAATGCCAGGGGAATGGCATCTCTTTGGAGCTAAGGAAAGGTGGCCCATGCTTCCCATCCACATCCACTTCCACCCCACCCCAATCCTTGGCCTGCCTTTCCCCCCCCCAAAAAAAAAAACCTCTCCAAGAGAAGCCATGAGCCCCACACCCCACCCCAACCTTCCCCTTGCAAGATCTGCCCCATCACTGCCACCCTCTTCCCCAATAAGGAGCTCACCCGCTTCCAAGGCTCCCTTCTAAAAGGAGTCAACTGCATCCGGAACTCTTGGCGGGTTGTTGTTGTTGTTGGCCGGAACGAAAAAACCAGCGCACCTTCCGGGAGGAAATAGGAATAGGATTTTTTTTCTCCCTCCTTAGGGACTCTCTAGGACTCAGCGATCAGTGGCATTTTATTTTTATTTCCCCCGTTGGTTCTTATTCTGGGATGTCTTTTTTCGAGGGGACCCCAGGCGAACCCCACAATGTTAAAACAAAATAATTTGATCATTTTTTCTGTCTCCAAATTTCTTGTGCAAGTCACAGTTTTTTCCCCCTTAAGACGTCTGGTTTTAAGATACTTTACTGTGCAGATGAATAATGTGTACAGTATACTGAATATTTGGGTTTGGGAATCTGTTTTACTTGAACATGCTGTGTTACAGAACTTTGTTACGATATGTGCTCTGACAGAAGTAAAATAAACACCTTTATTTAAACATTCAAAATAACAAACAAACAAAAACAATAATACACTACATGGATCAAAACTGTTGAACATGGGCTAAGAATTTTAAAAAAAATCAATCAACTGATTCATTGCTGCTTTTAAAAGATATTATACAGGAAGAGATTCGCAACAGCAAAAAATAAGAGGGGTGTATCTTGAATTGCCAGACAGGACTTAACAACTAATTGACCAACAAAAACTGTATTTTTATTGGAAGCCTCCCAGAGGTACCTTGTAGCCAGACGGGTGGTATATATAAATGGAATAAGTAAATAAACTAAAGAAAGCTAAAAGAGAGGTGGCAACGTAACCTCCCAAAAAAAAGGCATATTTCAAAAAAGCTGTTAAAACCTGGTTGTTTAAGGCTGCCTTCAGCAGTCGCTAGGGTGTGTATTATTCTTCCCCATTTTGAGGTTTGAGCCTGTTATCAGTTGTCTTATGCCTCTTGCCAATTACTTGTTTGTTGTTGGGCATTTCCCCCCCCTTAATTTTATTATTATTATTGTTTTTGTTTTTGTTTTCTTGTGCCTTTTATGTGAACTGCCCAGAGTTCCCTCTTGGGAAATCGGCACGGTATAAAAATATAAAAATAAATAAAATAAATAAAGAGCAGCCACGAACAAGGCACCAGAGGCATCATACCTGCCCGTGATGGCAACGAAATGGTGACAAGGGACCCGTTCTGAAGGGCCAAATAAAAGGCTCATGTGGGAAGTTATGGTTTTTCAGATGGCCTGGATACTGAACCATATAGGGCTTTATGGGTGATAAATCAGCACTTTGGATCAGATCTGGGGGAAAAATGGACTGTCAGCCAGCAAAGCTGCAGCAGCAGGATCATCAATATGATCCTTGTAACTGGTCCTAGCCACAGTATGGCAGCTGTGTTTCGAACCAAGGAATTTCCAAACCAACTTCAAAGACAGCTCCATATACAGCACATTAATCAAAATGAGAGGTAATAATACTAAGGCACGTGTCATGGTGGCCTGGTACAACGTCTCCAGGAATGGGCACAGTTGGTGGTTCCGTTTTAGCTCTGTAAATAACCCTCCCAGTCATGCTGACACCTGAGTATCCAAGCTCAGGGAAGAGTCTGAGAATAAATACAAGCCAGCGGCTTGAATTTTCCAGTTTTTTTTGGGGGGGGGGGGGAGTGTAACTCCACCAAGTACAGGCTGAGACTCTATTCCATCTTCTGCCTTTTGACCAAAAGCATCTGTCTTGCCTGGATTCAATTTAAACCATCTGAGATATTGGCAAGAGGCACCTTGGAAACTTAAAGCCGTGGCCCATCACTTAATTTCCTGCTGTAAAACATTTCCCTCTGAAAGTTGTTTTCAGGGAGCCGTACTTTTGAAACCCATCTTGCTTTTCATTCAATATCCTAGCAGGTTCCCTTGCACCATCACATTGTTTTCCATGCACGGTGTGACCTACTGAAGCTCTTGGATGGGTTGGAAATTCAGCAAATCGCTTTTTAAATATGACACAAAGCTCCCGCCCTCTGTTTGACACATACAATGCATTCTTTTTCAAACCCCAAGGCAGACTTCTGGCGAATTGAGGGCTGAGAGAGTAAGAATAGACAAAAGAAAATATTTTTTTCACCCAGCGCGTTCTTAGTCTGTGGAACTCCCTGCCACAGGAGGTGGTGATGGCATCTGGCCTGGATGCCTTCAAAAGGGGATTGGACAGATTCTTGGAGGAAAAGTCCCATCATAGGTTACAAACCATGATGGAGATATATAATCTCCAGGCTTAAAACCGGGGTACTTCAAGGGCCAGATGCAGGGGAGTGGTATCAAGAGACAGATATCTAGCCTCGTGCGCTCCCAGATGCATCTGGTGGGGCCACTGTGAGATACAGGAAGCTGAATTAGATGGGCCTTTGGCCTGATCCAGCATGGCTCTTCTTATGTTCTTATGATTTAGAATCATAGAATCATAGAATCATAGAATCATAGAGTTGGAAGAAACCTCTAGTCCAACCCCCTGCCATGCAGGAAGCCCATCACAGTATTTCCGACAGATGGCCATCCAGCCTCTGCTTAAAAACCTCCAAAGAAGGAGACTCCACCACCCTCCTTTGTGGCAGCATATTCCACTGCTATGAACAGCTCTCACTGTCAGGAATGTTCAAATGGAATCTCTTTTCCTGTAGTTTCAGACCATTGCCCCGAGTCCTAGTCTCTGAAGCCATGGACAACAAACCTTCAATATGACATCCTTTCAAATATTTAAACATAGCTATCATATCCCCCCTCAGCCTTCTTTTTGAAAGGCTAAACATTCCCAGTTCCCTAAGCCGTTCCTCATAAGACATTTCCTCCAGACCCTGAACCATCCCGGTCGCCCTCCTCTGGACCCATTCAAGATTGTCAACATCCTTTTAAAACTGAGGTGCACAGAACTGGACACAGGACTCCAGATGGGGTCTGACCCGAGCAGAATAGAGTGGTACTATCACATCCCTTGATCTAGACACTATGGTTCTGTTTATGCAACCAAGAATCGCATTGGCTTTCCTGGTCACTGCATCACACTGCTGAGTCATGTCCGATTTGTGGTTCACCCAGACTCCCAGATCCCTTCCACAGGTACTATTCTCTAGCCAAGTGTCCCCCATCCTATATCTGTGCAATTCATTCTTTTTACCTAGATGCAGCACCCTACATTTCCCTCTGTTGAAATCCATTCCGTTAGCTTTGGCTCAGCATTCTAATCTGTCAAGGTCTTTTTGGATTTTCATCCTATCCTCTAGGGAATTAGCAACCCCTCCCAATTTGGTATCATCTGCAAATTTAATTAGCATTCTCTCTATTCCTACCTCCAAGTCATTGATAAAGATATTGAACAGCACTGGACCCAGAACAGAACCCTGGGTGCACCCCACTGGTCACGTCTCTCCAAGCTGAAGAGAGGCCATTTATGGTCACCCTTTGGGTGCGATCAGTCAACCAATTACAAATCCACCTGACAGTTGCAGTATCTATCCCACTTTCTACTAACTTCCTAGCAAGAAGTTAGACTTCAAAGTCTTCTTCTGGTCTTGTCCCCTCTGCATGTTGCTTGTTCTTCGGGGGGCGGGAGGGGGCGATAGAATATCCTGGAAAGCATAACACTGGCCCTCGGCCCAGCCAAAGTTGGCCACTCCTGTTGCAACGGGCAGCATGTAGCCTGCACCTCGGTGGCAACTGGTTGCCATGGTCATCATCATCATCAGTATGCAAAGCTGGGAAGGCTAGATCAGTGTTGGCGAACCTAGGCCCTGACTACCTGGCAGAGCGGATCTCCCAGCGGTCAACTTCGGCCCGACCTACCAGGATGTTGCGCGCGCACTTGCTACGGGTGGCCACACCCAGGGAGGCTCGTAAAACATCCACCCGGAACCGAGCCTTCTCTGTGGCTGGCCCCACCTTGTGGAACCATCTCCCTAGCGAAGTGCGCCTTGCACAGTCCCTGCCAACCTTTAGGAAGGCATTAAAGACCATGCTATTCCATGAGGCGTTTGGTGACTTAGGTTGACCCCCCCCGCGCCATCTGCCCGTTGTTTTTTAAGTCACTCGAGTAGTTTCTTTGTTTAATTGCTCTTGTACATTTGTTTGATTCGACTATCTGTTTCATTTTATATTGTTGTAAACCGTCCGGGAAGACGGGCGGTATATAAGCTCTAAAATAAATAAATAAATAAATAAAGATGGCACGGGTGCCGAAGGTGGCCCTCGGACCCCTTTCTGTGTGCCCCCCGACATCGCCCCCTTCTTCACAGCCACCTGCATTCAGGTTAAATGGCTGTATTGGCACTTTGCGAAAAATTAGTTGGTTTTGAATCGCAGTTTGGGCACTTGGATCTCTAAAAGGCTTGACATCACTGCTCTGGATCAACAATTCCAGTTCTTGTCAGAGAGGCCCAGCAAGGAACTGGAATGCCCAACCTCTGGCTCCCCAGCCAGAGACCAGAAGGAGAAATTAGGAAACCGCTTTGAAGGTTCTTCGGAATTCTCTTTATTTCAGTACATTACCATATTTTTCCATCTATAAGATGCCACCTTTAATTAGATGTGTCAAGTTTTTATACTTGAACAAAGTTATACAAAACATAAATAAAATATTGAAACATACCTTACTCAGAAGAGTACAGCAACTCAGAGTTTGTGTGTGGGTAAAACACATACAGCTGTTAAGGTTTGAGGGGAAAATTCTGAGGCTGCAGCAGCATCAGGCAGCTGCTGGTGACGGTGGCTGCAGTTTGTATAAATATAGCACAGAAGGCTAACAAGTTACTGGTCTTTGTTTAAAAGCTAGTCACACTGTTCCTGTGTAAGGTCAGTTGAGTTTTTGCTGGTCAAGGTAATGTTATCATGCATGTTTTTATGCAGGGAGGTTGGTTGTATGGCCTTACAGCACTCTTCCAACTCCATTATTCTATGGTTCTAACTCTGATGGCACTTTCCTTGCGTGAGTTACTAAATGGAGAAATCAGATTTCCTCGTCAGGGAAAGTCCTTCTGCCCTCCAAATTATTAATGTTATTGCCTATCTTTTGTAAAGCTGCCCAGAGTGACCGTTGGCCAGATGGCGCGGCATAAAAATCAAATCAATCAATCAATAAACCCCTGTGTGACTTATTCAGGTGAGTAATTACAAGTACAGTGGTACCTTGTATAAAGGAATTAATTCGTTATAAATAAAATTCTGTTAAGCAAATTTTCCTTTATACAAATTTCCCATAGGAATGCATTGAAAACAGAGTAATCCCTAATTGCGACCATTTTTATGTGGTACAGATTCGCACCATAGATGATTCTGTTAAGCAAATTTCCCCTCTCTCCGGAATTTTTTATGTTGTACAGATTTCATGTTATACAAATTGTTTGTTATACGAGGGTCCCCTGTATACTGTCAAGGAAATGCCTTCTGTACTCAAGTCACGTACAGGAGTCCTTCCTCCTGCGAACTTTTCGATGTCTGCCGAGTTTTCCGTCCACAGAGAAGCCGCCTCCACCATCCCGTACGTGGGTCTTCCGGTGAGAAGCAAGGTTTGACCTCTGACTGAATCGCTTCCCGCACTCGGAGCATTCGTAGGGTTTCTCCCCCGTGTGGATCCTCCGGTGGGAGGTGAGGTGCGTGCTGACCCCGAAGCTCTTGCCACACTCCACGCACCGGTACGGTTTCTCCCCCGTGTGGCTCCTTTGGTGAGAAATCAGGTTGGAGCTCTCGTGGAAGTTCTTCCCGCACTCCAGACACGTAAACGGCTTCTCCCCCGTGTGGCTTCTCCAGTGGCGGTGGAAGCTCGTGCTGACCGTGAAGTGCTTCCCGCACTCGGGGCACCGATAGGGCTTCTCTCCCGTATGAACCCTCTGGTGGCAAAGGAGGTGGGCGCTTCTGCTGAAGCTCTTCCCACACGCGCCACATTGATAGGGTCTCTCAGCAGCGTGGATCCTCCGGTGGGAAGCCAGGTTGGAGCTCTGGCTGAAGCTCTTCCCGCACGCCACGCAAGTGTAGGGTCTCTCCCCCGTGTGGATCCTCCGATGGGACGCCAGGTTGGAGCTCTGGCTGAAGCTCTTCCCGCACGCTGCGCAGGTGTAGGGCTTCTCCCAGGTATGGATCCTCTGATGGATGCTGAAATCCGAGCTGACGCTGAAGCTTTTCCCGCAGGCTGCGCAATGATAGGGTTTGTGTCCTGTGTGGGTTCTTTGGTGCCGGCTGAGGTGTGGGAGGCCAAGAAAACTCTTGCCACACTCCGTACATCGGTGTGGCTTCTCCTCTGTCCCCGTCTCTTCCTGGGGTGTACGGCTGGAGTCCAGATCGTCCCTCACCCCACACGCCAAGCCTTGACTGGATCCCCCCTCTGTACGGGTCGGGTTGCCATCTTCGAGGCTTGTTTGAGGCACAGAGATAGAACCACAGTGTTTGCTCATGGCTTCCTTTTATTTATGTTTTCCTAGACTGCAGTTTGTCAGTTTTGTCTGTGCCGAAAAGGGCGGGATTTACACTCCCTTCCTCCAATTTGCTTGTGTTTCCACCTTCATCTTTCTTCCTTCTCCCCACATCGGGTTCTTTCTGGTCATATGTCACTCGCTTTCCCCTAGATTGTGGCTTCCTCTCCACCCTCTTAGGGAACTGGGGAGAGAATGAGACAGAACTGGAGCCACGCATAGAAGCATTGACTAGCGAAGAAGAAGCCACATGGCAGACAAAAGAATTTTTTTTTTACACAGCATGTTGTTAAGTCTGTGGAACTCCCTGCCACAGGATGTGGTGATGGCATCTGGTCTGGATGCCTTCAAAAGGGGATTGGACAGATTCCTGGAGGAAACGTCCATCACAGGTTACAACAAGCCATGATGGAGATGTGTAGTCTCCAGGCTTAAAACCGGGGTACTTCAAGGACCAGCTGCAGGGGGGAGTGGTATCAGGAGACAGATATCTAGTCTTGTGTGCTCCCAGACACATCTGGTGGGGCCACTGTGAGATACAGGAAGCTGGACTAGATGGGCCTTTGGCCTGATCCAGCAGGGCTCTTCTTATGCTCTTATGTTCACAGCGGTTAAACTGCTGTACTGCAGCTATAACTGTGCTCGTGACCTGAGGGTTCAAATCCCAGGTAGCCAGCTCAAGGTTGACTCAGCCTTCCATCCTTCTCAAGTTGGTAAAATAAGTACCCACCTTGCTGGCGGTGGGGGAAGCAATATGTAGCCTGCATAAATAGGTTGAAAGCCACCCAGAGAGGGCTTTAAACACTATGGAGAAGTATACAATAGGACCCTGGTATCCACTGGGGATCAGTTCCAGGCCTTCCCGTAAATAAGAGAGAAAAACACCCCCAAACTGTTTTGTGGCAGTAGCTCGCTTTATGGCTGCTGTTTTGTGACAGTAGCTTGCTTTATAGCTCCTGTTTGTGACAGTAGCTTGCTTTGCGGCTGCTGGATTATTTATTTATTCCCCCCCCCCCCTCTGCCAACCGTGGAGAACTGCATCAGTGGTTAATGAGCCCTAAGCTGGCTATCTAAAAACAAACTGGTATTCGAGTGCGAGAAGTATCTAACGATTAGTTTACCTTATTCTTTGAGGAGAGCCTATACAAGATTAAGATTCGAATTACTGGAGACTACGAATAAATTTGGCCGCTTTCATAATCTACCTTACCACGAGAGAACATGTATCTGCAGCGCCCCCGCTGTAGAGCATATTGCCCATGTTTTATTGGATTGTGAACTATATACAGCCCTCAGACAGTCTTATTTATCAAAAATGATGGCCAAAATTGCCCATTGGAATGTGAACTTTCAGCTTGCCTTTCTGCTTCAAAGCTCAAACGTGCAGGTTGTCCGTGGTGTCACCAATTTCATATGTAAGGCAGCCAGAGTAAGATCTTCCTATATTGATCCAATTGGCATTTACTGTAGGGGCAGCGTTGACTCTTGAATGATAGCATTTGTTCTGGCCACCCTAATTTGGAAAACTGTTTCGTCACAACGTGTATTTTTCTGGACCTATGTAGTTTTAGCACTTGATACGGCCTGAATGGCTAATCAATAAAGTTGTTGTTGTTGTTGGTGGTGGTGGCTAATGAATCAGTGAATACGAGGGTCCTACTGTATAAGCAAAACACTCGGCTTGCCTTTTGCTTTGAAGTTGGAATGGGGCCCACAATTAGGCAGGCTGAATAATTAAGACACGCTCAATTAAACGTGCCGCAGAGAGCAAAGGGTGGAAGGGGCTTCGGTTCTGAGACACATCTGGCCAGGCACAAATAATAAGCATGGCTGCTTTTCACTTTTTCTTAACCCCCCCCTCCCAACTTTTGTAAAGGAAAAAAATATATAGAGATGTGGGTGCCATGGGAGGCTTTCCCATACCCAGGAATGGGCTTCTGCCTCCCCAAGCTCTGCGGATGAGATGTGAATAAATAACAAGTCAATCATGCTGTTATTCCACAGGGAATCTTGAGATGCGGGGATGTTTGCCATCTGCAATTAAGAACAGAAGAAGAGCCATCATGCTGGATCAGGCCAAAGGCCCATCTAGCCCAGCTTCCTCTATCTCCCAGTGGCCCCACCAGATGCCTCTGGAAGCACACAAGACTAGATCTATGTCTCCTGATCCCACTCCCCTGCATCATCTGGCCCTTGAAGGACCCTGGTTTTAAGCCAGCAGATGACACATCTCCATCAATTAAAATTAAGCTGATATTTTCAACGGTCCCTGGCTGAGGGGAAGAACGTGTCTTACCAAAGTCAGTATCTTTCACACATTTCTGCCGTATTTTTCCCCAATGCATGTGATCAGAATCCAGGGAGGTTGACTCTTCTTGACTCCTCGTCCTGCGAAACGCACAGCGACGTCTTCAGAATTCACCTTTGGAAACTAAAAAGGGAAGCCAGGAAGGAAGGAGAGGAAGGTGAACCTTTCATTCGTTCGTTCTCCTATTAATTTTATTTCCTTCTTGCCGTTTTTCTCAACAAAGGCACCAGCCCATGAAATACTGAAGAACAAAACGTAGGTTGAAGAATGCCGTAAATTACAAACGGGCACTCTTCTCTTGTGTGCAATGGGATTTATGGCATCACTGAAAGCGGCGGCAGACTGCCACTAATTAAAGAGTTCCTTTTTTTCAACCTTGGGGTGTGTGCTTCATTGCACATGAGCTGCACACACTCCATAATAAAAAAAAATGCTACTCTTTGATCAGGGGCATTCTGTTGCTAGCGGCAACGTCATTCTTGCTGGACGAGCAGAACTCTGCCGGACATCAGCCGCCCATAGTAAAATACGATTAAGTATATTATCCTGAAAAGGATTAGCGAACAGAAAATATATATTTTTAAAAAGCAACAAGATGAGTTTGACCAGTTCATTTCCTAACCCTTTGCTTGGCACAATCTGGGCAGATTTCTTGAGCACCACAAAGAGGGAAACCAGGCTGAAATGTGGGGTCCTTTTAAGGAGGAAGACAGGATAAAAATATTTTAAATCAACCAACCAACCACATTAAATCCTTGTTCTAAGTGGTTTTACTGCTGCTGCTGCTGCTGCTAATTATTATTATTATTATTATTATTATTATTATTATTATTATTATTATTATTATTATTATTATTATTATTATTATTATTATTATTATTTAGCTCCAGAGAAAGCTCAGTAATCTACAGGCTACCTACTGTTAGATGAAATGGGGGCCTCTTTGTTAAGCGTTTTTTAAAAAGTTTCTTAAAGATAATTGGTTAACACTTTTCTCATTGCCCCCAACCTTCACAAATGTTTCATGACACCACTTTTCGCCCACCCCATATTTTCTCTCCTCTTACTGGCTGCGACCATAGCCTGATGCCCTAATCTTTCATGCATTCAAAAGGGGGGGTGTAACTCACCAAATCTCAGAAAATGGGGGTGCATTGATGAAAAAAGCATCGCTTGGGACAATCCGACCCTGCTTCCCTTCGGAAGGAGGACCCTGCCAGAGAAGGGGGTCTATGGAGGACTTTCCCCCCTTTCCCTCCTTCGCCTCCTCTCTAGGAATCCAACGCAGTAGCCTTAACCCTTTGGAGGCCACGCAGCACAGAAACAAAGATCCTATTCTGCAACCTGTGGTAGGGGGCTGTTTGGAAGAAGTGGAATTCTCTTATGGATCTTTAAGAGTTAAAACCAACAACGGGAGGGCTTCTAGAGGGGAAGGAAATGATCAGCAGGGGGGTCCCTTTTGGGTTGCACCTTCCTGCTTTATGCACCCCCCCAACCCCGCCAAACACCTCTGCAAAAACAATGGTCTTTTAAAATTTAAATGCTCCCCCACCCCAATCCCTGGAGGAAAACTCTGTTCCAAGTCTCCGAGATTGATGTGCATTTCAAATGGTTTCTGGGGAGGAGGAGAAAGAATGAAAAGGGCCAAGTTTGTGTAGCTATTTTTGTGTGTGCATGGGTTGCAGATATAGTAGGCACCACTTTTCTTCCAAAGAAGAGCTCGAAATGCAAAGGGAAGGCTTGGCAGGACCTTTTGTGCCTATAAGAATTCTGCAAAATCTGGAAGCAAGGTTCTCCTCCCCCAGAAACGTCTTTGGTGGAGGCAAGACTTTTAGGGACCCAGAATCTTTAGGCATGTCCAAACTTCGGCCCTCCAGATGTTTTGAACCACCACTCCCACAGTCCTTTGTCATTGGAAATACAGGCTTGTAATTCTGGGAGTTGTGGTCCAAAACATCAGGAGGGGCGAAGTTTGGATATGCCTGGGCCTTAAGTGGTCTTATCTATTGATTTTAAAAACTGGGTTCTCAGCCAGCTTTCCCTAACCTTGCTTCGTCGGAGTGCACCAGACTACAACTCCCATTGCCTGCAACTGGAAAAGGCCAGCGGTCAGCTGATAGGGGGAGATGGGAGCTGTAGTCTGTTAGATCTGGAAGCAGGGAGCGGGGCAGGTTAGGGAAAGTCGCTTTAAAGGGGATACGGCCAACCCTAGTCTAATGCCATCTTTTAATTTGTTAATAGCCTAGTAAATAGGAAACTCATGGCGCAGTAGCGAAGACTGCAGTACTGCAGCCAAGACTCGGCTCATGGCCTGAGTCCAATCTTGACAGGTTAAGGTAGCCAGCTCAAGGTTGACTCAGCCTTCCATCCTTCCAGGGTTGGTAAAATGAGTACCCAGTTTGCTCAGAAGACAATGTGCAGCCTGCATAGTTAAACTGCAAATGGCCCAGAGATGGCTTTTTTAAGTGCTGTGGGGTTGTCCATATTTTTGTTTTATTTATTTTATTTTAGAGTATTTTTACCCCACCTTTCTCCTTGAAAAAGGACCCAAAAAGGACTTACAGTGATGAAGGATAATATACAGTCCAGTACAATTAAGACATGTTCAAGTATTGAGAACAAGGAATTGAGGGACATCTTACAGCATTAACAGACAACATTACATTAAATCTACAAGCTTCTAAGTAGTTGCAATATAAACACAAAGTCTATGTGAACCTATAGATTCATATAAAAGACACATATTGATAGACCATCATTCAGGGAAAGCTTGCCTGAAGAGAAAGGTCTTTGACTGTTTCCGGAAGGTCAGCAGAGATGGGGCAGTCCTGGCCTCTAGTGGGAGGGAGTTCCAGAGACTGGGTGCATCAGTCGAGAAGGCCCTTTCATGGGTTCCCACAAGACGTACCTGTGAGGCTGGCGGGATGGAGAGAAGGGCCTCTCCTCATGACCTTGACACCCAGGTTGGTTCATACTGTGAGATTCAATATTTGAGGTAGCTAGGACCCAGGTCGTACAGTGCTTTGTAGGTCAAGGTCAGCACCTTGAATTGTGCCCGATAGTTGATTGGCAGCCAGTGGAGCTGTTTTAATAGGGATGTGATGTGATCTCTACTCCCTGCCCCAGTCAGCAGTCTGGCTACTACATTTTGGACCTGTTGAAGTTTCCTGAGACTTTTCACATAGAGCGTCGTCCCACATAGAGCGCATTACAGTAGTCCAGCTGCGACGTCGCTAGGGCATGGGTCACCATGGCCAGAGCTGGTTTCTCAAGAAAGGGGCGTAACTTGCATACTATAGCCTTAATTGTGCAAATGTGCTCCCGGCCACAGCCGTGACCTGGGCATCCAAGCTCAAGGATGAGTCAACATTTTTACAATAAAATAAAATAAAGCAAACACATCTTGAGCTGTCTCTGAGGGATGGTGGTGAGGAGGGATTTTGCAACCTGCTCCTCACCCCCACTGCCACCACCCCGGCCAGGCACGAAGGGGGGGACTCAGCTCAACAACAGAAGTGATGCGAGTTTGAATCACCCCAGATTTTGGAGCGGAGCAATGCCTCCCTTAGGTTCAAAAACATCAATAGGTCTCTTATCAGGCTGCAGTTCCCCACAGCTCTGTAAAAATTTTATTTATTGATTGATTTGATTTATATATCTGTACAGGTCACCTACTGAGGTGATCACAGAAAACTCAGTCCCAGAATCCAATTGAAATGGGTCTGGGTAATCTTAATTGCAACCATGTTCTCAATTGCCATCACCAACATGTTAAATTTAAGTCTGACTTAGGACTTTGGGATCATGGAAAGGGGTCTTTAATAGGGTTGGTATTACAACACCCTGTACAAAGGAAGGGATGACTCCAGCCCACAAAGTAGCATATAAGAAGTCACTCAGTCTCAACAGTGAGAACTCATTGGCGGGCTTTATGGCAGACAAATGCCAGTCCATTACAAACAGACGATTTGAAATCATCTGAAATAGACGATTGTCCACCCAGTTGCACTGCATGACACAGAGTGCTGGGCAGCAGCTGTGGGCACAGACAGCTGCCTCCATGCCATGGAGAGGCATAAGCTCTGTTGGATATTGGGTATCTACCCAACCATGTCACAAGCGATACTACCCGACACCAGCTAGGTGTGGTATCTATCACAGACAAGATGAGAAAGAGAAAGCTTTTCTTGATATCGACATTTTGAGGTTTTGAGGTTCAAAGACCTACTGTCTCGGTCCAGCACACTTCAGCTGCGCTGCCGAGAATATTCTTGTTAGCAGAGTATAATATGCACAGCGAGAAGGCCTCGAACGCTTGTGGAGTGCTTCTAAAACAAGCTGGGGTTTATTATAAACAGTCCAGAAAAACAAATATAGAATTCTTACATATGTAGACAGCACCCAGCAGTATCTTCAGGAAATACAAAAGTAAACAGTAGTAACGTAGATTTCGGCAGCAACACAGCAAAACGTAGCAAAATGTAGGAATGCAGGATCAAAAGCTCACAGCAGCTGGAGGCAGGCGCAGGAGCAGGAAGCTGAAGCAAGGCTCAAGCATTCCTCCTTAAATATACAAATGCATGCAGGTGTGGAACTTTCTACAACTTTCTACAATGAAGGTACCCATATATACTTGAGTATAAGTCGACCCGAGTATAAGCTGGAGCCCCTAATTTAAACCCCCAAAACTGGGAAAATTTATTGACTCCAGTATAAACCTAGGGTGGGAAATGCAGCAGGGCCTGGCAACTCCTCCTTTGTGAGCTGGGTGTGTGCGTGATGTTTAAAATGACTTTTAGCCACTGAGGCAAGTGCTTGAGTTGGTGGCTAAAAGTCATTTTAAACATTGTTTTAAAATGACCTTTTAAAAGGTCATTTTAAACATTGTTTTAAAATGACCTTTTAAAAAGTAATTTTAAACATGGGGGGGTTTCAGGAGAAGTGCCGCACAATGTTTAAAATGACTTTTACCCACTGACCCAAACTTGCCTCAATGGCTAAAAGTATTGACCCGCATATAAGCCGAGGACCCCTTTTTTTCAGCCCAAAATTTGGGCTGAAACCTAGACTTTTACTCAAGTATATACAGTAATTCCTTTTAGGATTCTTTCCTTGCATTGCATTGCAGCTTTGGGCGTTTATACACGACCCCTAAACTCTGGGGCAAATGGCTCCCAGCTCCGGAGCTTAAAAATGTTTCCCTACCTGCTCCGGAGTTTACATGAAATTAAGTGCGACCACGCCCACTTCAGCGCATCCCAGCGCACCTTTCAAGTACCTGCTCTCTGGAGGTGAAAATTCTTTGATGCGGTGTAACGATAGTGAGTGCAGGGCTCTCCTTGCTTCTGTTTGTTGTTTTTTGGCTCCCGCCCCTTTAAGAGCTACTTAAGAGACTGGAATGTTGCCGCGGCAAGAGCGAGAGGCAGAATGGAGGTGAGCCACGTCTCTTTTCTTCCTGTTTTTTCTCCCTCCCCTCACACAGCCAGCAGCCAGGAGTGCGGAGGGGGTGGGAACGCAGGAACAGCGACAAACCCCTAAGATCTCTGGTCCGAATTTAAGTGGCCAGCGGCTCTTAGGGGTCATGTGACCCTAAGATGACCCTAAGAGATGCCCTTTGTCAGCATCTCTGGCAGAAAACCTAACAGACATGTCCTCAGAGCAGCACCTTACACCACCGCCCAAACTGCATACCACCTGGAAATCGATGGCTGGCAGCCACGTGGGCGACCAAAACAGACATGGCAGGATATTGTCAATAAGGATATGCAAATCATTGCCCTGTGCCCTGAAGACAGTTGACCCAACAAAGTGATAGTTCAGGATCCGAAAAGTGGTCCCTGCACCTGCAGTAAAACAGCAGGAAGAAGAATATACTTGCAAAAGGAGTCTCTTGGCCCAGAAGGGAGGCAATTAATTATCTGATGCCTCGGAAGAAACCAGTGGGTTTGGCGTCCTCAGTTCTTTAGCAGAGGCACAATTCCTTTTGATCCATAGGTAAGGTTTCTATAATTTGGTGGAGCTAATTCAGTGGTTCTCAACCTGACGGTCCCCAGATGTTCCTGGATTGCAACTCCCAGAAATCCTGGCCAGTTCAGCTGGTGATGAAGACTTCTGGGAGTTGCAGCCCAGGAACATCTGGGGGACCCATAGATTGAGAACCACTGAGCTAATTGATGAACTCCTGGGTCACCTGACCAGGTCTTGGAAGTTTTGCCCCACATGTCTGTAACTGGAAGGAGGGGGGGGCTTTCCAAACAAACCATGTTTCACTTAAAATCTTGTTGCAGAAATCATTGTTGTTGTTGTTCAGTCGTTCAGTCGTGTCCGACTCTTCGTGACCCCATGGACCAGAGCTCGCCAGGCCTTCCTATCTTCCACTGCCTCCCGGAGTTTGGTCAAATCCATATTGGTTGCATTGATGACACCGTCCAATCATCTCATTCTCTGCCGTCCTCTTTTCCTTTTGCCTTCAATCTTCCCCAACATCAGGGACTTTTCCATGGAGTCCTCTCTCCTCATGAGGTGGCCAAAGTACTGGAGCCTCAGCTTCAAAATCTGTCCTTCCAGTGAACATTCAGGGTTGATTTCTTTCAGGATGGATTGGTTTGATCTCTTTGCAGTCCAGTCAAGACTCTCCTTCAGCACCACAGCTCAAAAGCAATCATAGAAATCATAGGATGCCTTTATTTTTGCGCTTATGCTTTCCCCATTTTATTGGGTATTTTGTTAAAATGTATTGTATTGCTTATTGCTTATTTGCTACTTTTAGGCTTGCTTTTATTTTTTGGTACACTGCTTTGAGTTGTCTTCGTACAAGCTGGCGGTATATAAATGCTAAAAAAAAGTAAATACCTGCGGAGACAGAGGTTGGGAGTTTGATTCCCTACGGCGCCTCTTTGACAGGGAGTAGACTCCATGACCCATAGGGTCCCTTCCCGCTCCGCAGTTCAAATTTTTTTATTATTTTACATCCAAAAACTTAATGACGTTTCTGTGCTTCTAAGATCAACCTCCTGGAAAACTACGCGCTACCGTATTTGGACTTTTGGGACTTGGTTTGAAGAAGTGAACAATGGCCCGTGAAAGCTTGCAATGATTTCTTTTAAATGATTTTTTTATATATAAAAGTATAAAGGCCTATAAAGGTATCGCCTATACTAGCCTAGTCTTGTTTTTGCAGTGTCTGGCTTCCTCCCAAGAGTCCTTTGTCATTTGGGTCCCTTTGGGGAGAAAGGTGGCATAAAAATAAAGTTTATTATTATTATTATTATTATTATTATTATTATTATTATTATTATTATTATTATTATTATTATTATTATTATTATTATTGGAAACACAGGCTTGGAATTCGGGGAGTTGTGGTCCAAAACATCAGGAGGGCCGAAGTTTGGACATGACTGTCCCAAAGGGTTAAAGCCATCGACCAGGAACTCCTAGAGAGACCCTCAGGTCAGAAACTTCCCATTTCCGCCCCCCTGCGGTCCGTTGCTTTTTTCCTTCCTCCCTCCCCCCAAGACCCTTCTCGGGAGTTCCGGGTGTCTCTGTGTGTGTGCTGGAAGTGCCGCCTTTTCTGGGGGGTGAGCTCGGGGTGTGTGTGAAAGGGGAGGAGGCGGTGGGGCAGCGCTTGGAGAAAGGGGGCTGCGGGGGGGAAGGCAGGCGGAGGCTTGGGGGGGGGAGGCGAGGGGGAGAGAAGGAGAGTCTTGGCTGGAGATGCCAGGCTCTCCTTCCTTCCTAAAGAAGGAGGCAGCCAAGCCTTCCCTGGGGATCATCTCCCCCCCCCCAAAATAGATAGATGGATGCTTTATGGTCATTGTTAAGTGCTCCTTCCTCCTCTCCAGCCTGAGAAACCAAGCCCGCCCTACAGATTCCCCCCCCCCCACACACACACACACCTCTTTTGAACTGGGGTGTCAGGAAGGCAGCTTCCCCAGGGATTGGGGTTTCCACTGATGGCAGATGGTTGGAGTTGGAAAGTGGGGTAGGTCACTAGATGGCCCTTGAGGTCTCTTCCAATTCTATGATTCTGTACCAAGGCTCTTCCGGAGATCCATTGGCAGTTTCCACCCAGGACCCATAGAATCAAAGAGTAATGGGAGTTGGAAGGGACCCCCCCCCCCCGGTCAAGGCAGGAATGCAAAACTCATAGGAGATCTGACAGGCAGTGGTCCAAATTTCTCTCTTGAATGCCTCCAGGGCTGGAGCGCTTGTCGCCTCTGGAAGTCCATGGTTTCCACTGACGTAGTGCTCTAACAGTCAGGATTTTTTTCCCCTGACGTTCAGCCGAAAACGTAGCTTCCTTTAAATTGAGCCCTGTTTTATGTATCTTGCACTTGGGGGGTGGTGGTGAGCAGATCCTGCTTCTCCTCTGTATGAAAGCCCTTCAAGTTTTTGGAAGGTGCTATCATACCTCCCCTCATTCTCCTTTTCTCAAGGTTAAATGTGCCCAGCTTTTTTTTAAATTATTTCCTTAGAGGGCTTGGTTTCCAGTCCTCTGGAAAATATTTAACCTGATAATGTTCTTTGGGAGATAGATCATATTTGGGAGGTAGAACATATAACATTCCATGTATTTCCAGTATCCCGGGGCCTAACCTAACCTCTGAAAGAATTACCTCCAGGCAGGGAGAGGAGAGAGACCTCTGAACTAGCCAAAACCTTTCTCTTCAAGAAGACTTTTGTTTTGGTCATCCACTGGCTGCCCCGGAAGGACGTTTCAATTTCTGAAATGCATTTCTACGCTTTTCAAATTTTGTCTTGAACTGTTTCTAATCTGCTAGCTTTAAAATATGCTGGTTTTAATGGTTTCATGTTGTAGCCAACATGTTGTACATTTTACCTTCTCAATATAGTTTCCTATGATGTAAGCTGGAGAAGAACCTAATGCCATGGAGAACTGGAATGACAAGGAATTCCCAGAAAGAACCGGACAGAAGAACTTTGATCCAGATTCTCTCGGGCCAAACATCCATCTCGATCATTTCCGGGACTTCAGCTACCAGGAAGATGAGGGACCCCGGGCGGTGTGCAGCCAACTCCACCGTCTCTGCCGTCAGTGGCTGAAGCCGGAGAAACACACCAAGGCTCAGATACTGGACCTCATCGTCCTCGAACAGTTCCTGGCTGTCCTCCCACCAGAGATGAGGATGTGGGTCAAGGAATGTAGACCGGAAACCACTTCCCAGGCGGTGTCTCTGGCGGAAGGTTTCCTCCTGAGCCAGGCAGCAGAGAAGATGCAGGAGGAGGAGGAGCGTCTAGTGAGGGTTCAGGTCAGCCTGAGATGCTGAATGCATTTTATACTTTTTAATAAGCTTCCTAACCAAGCGTTTCCACTCGCCTTCTTAAAGCTGATGTTATTTCCTTTATCATTATTTTTTAACATTTGCTTCTCGCGTCCTGTTTTGAGTATTCAGATTTTTGATATTTTTGTTTTTGTTTTGGTACAGGGCTCTTCAGAATCCATCACCTGCTCCCCTCTGGCAGGGGACTCTCCTTTGGACCTCGGGCAGAGAACTCTGTTCCTGAGGAACAGGCCGGAGGAGGCTGGAGGAGCCGCCTCACAAGGTAAGACTCAATTCAGTGTATTTTTTTCTTGATCTCCCTCGCTTGCGTCTTTCCGTATTCAATGGATGGCCTTTTAGCCTCCCTGCCTGCATTCCTGTAGAGCAGGCATGTCCAAACTTCGGCCCTCCAGATGTTTTGGACCACAACTCCCACAGTCCTTTGCCATTGGAAATACAGGCTTGGAATTCTGGGAGTTGTAGTCCAAAACATCAGGAGGGCTGAAGTTTGAACATGCCTGCTATAGAGGCTGAAAGATTGGTTCGTTAAAGTAGCAAGTCTTTTTTTTTGCAATGTATATGAAGGATAAAATATATATGAAGGATAAAATGTCCTCCTCATAGCCTGGGCTTCCTTGCAGGCCTTGAAAACATGCCGGGAGCATCCCCTCCCTCATCTCTTGCTCGCGGAGGAGTGGAAGGAGCATCCGTGCAGACGGAACAGGTAGGGGGGGCATCGAAGGGGGAGGCGGAGGTGGGCGAGAGCCTGGGGCATTTGTTTCCCTGTCTTCCTCCTTGGCAGAAGGAGCCATTTGGCCCCTTCTGTTTGCTTCTGTCGACACTACCTCGTAAAATGGGCGGCCATTTTCCTCAAGGAAAGGTTCGGCCTGGCCTCGGATTCCCAGCCCTCGGGTTGCGTCCGTTCTCTTCCGGTCGGCCCTCGGTAGGAGTCGAACCGCTGCCTCCTCCTCTGAGGACGAAAGGCTTCCTCTTCTTCTTTCAGGGTCCCCTCAGCTTGGATGAAGTTGCCGTGGACTTCACTCCGTCCGAATGGGCTTTGCTGGATCCGGAGCAAAGGGCTTGTCACGGGGACGTCATGGAGCAGACGCGGGAACACGTGGCCTCCTTGGGTGAGCTTGGCTTTCCTTCCCCCCCCCCCTTTGGTCAATAAGAGACACAGCAAAGATGGCACCCAGGAATAGCTATGTTTAAATACTTGAAAGGATGTCCTATTGAAGAGGGATCAGGTTTGTTTTCCATGGCTTCAGAGACTAGGACGCGGGGCAATGGTTTCAAAGTACAGGAAAAGAGATTCCATTTGAACATTAGGAATAACTTCATGAGGGTTAGAGCTGTTTGGCAGTGGAAGAGGCTGCCACAAAGGAGGGTGGTGGAGTATCCTCCTTCGGAGGTTTTTAAGCAGAGGCTGGATGGACATCTGTCGGAAATACTGTGATGGGGGTTCCTGCATGGCCGGGGGTGGCCCTTGAGGTCTCTTCCAACTCTATGATTCTATGAATATATTGCAGGTCACTGTTGGGAATGTTCACCAGAAGAGACAGAGGAAAACACACAAGGTTTCTCGCTCCGTAGTGAATGAGGTCACGTTGAGACCCTTGGTCAGTCAGTGCCATGTCAGATCCACATTCAGACAGAAGAAGTGATAAAACTAATTCACTACTGGTGCAGTGGTTAAATGCTTGTACTGCAGCCAAAACTGTGCTCACGACCTGGGTTCAATCCCTGGTAGCAGGCTCAGGGTTGACTCAGCCTTCCATCCTTCCGAGGTCGGTAAAATGAGGACCCAGCTTGCTGGCTGGGGAGGGGGGAGGGGCAATGTGTAGCCTGCATACTGTAATTTAAAACTGTAAACCGCCCAGAGGCTACTTGAACTGGTATGGGGCGGTACATAAGCAGAACACTTTATATTACTTTCTGTATACTGTATGAAGTATATTAAGCCTAAAGCTTCACCCTAACCAGAGAGACCTGTGCTGTAGAATGCCTGGCGACGGAACAGGGCTACATTGGCCCTGTTTCTCAAGAGAAAGAGGAAAAGGCAGACCTCCAAGGGGGATCAGATTAACCACAGGAGCAAGAGATCCAAGAGTCAAAAAGGGGACAGATAAGCCTTTCCTGTGGTTTGCTTCCATATCCCCCATTCTGGTCATCGGGACTGTATAAGGTGCTCAGAGGCAACGCTTGGCGGATGCCAGGCCAATGTGGTCAGCATCTCGATGTGCCCTCTTCTGGTCTGTGGTCCTTTCAGATCCCTTCCAAAGGGTGTTTGGAGGATGGAGCCCAAACTGTTCTCTGTTTTCCATTTTGATACCAATAATAGAATCATAAAATCATAGAATCACAGAGTTGGAAGAGACCTCAAGGGCCATCTAGTCCAACCCCCCGCCATGCAGGAACCCCCATCACAATATTTCCGACAGATGGCCATCCAGCCTCTGCTTAAAAACCTCCAAAGAAGGAGACTCCACCACCCTCCTTTGTGGCAGCCTATTCCACTGCCGAACAGCTCTAACCATCAGGAAGTTCTTCCTAATGTTCAAATGGAATCTCTTTTCCTGTAGTTTGAGACCATTGCCCCGTGTCCTAGTCTCTGAAGCCACGGAAAACAAACCAGTCCCTTTGAGTTAAGAACTGCCTCCTCCCTTGAAATATTCAAGCGAGGCCTTAAGACTTACTTATTTAGGCAAGCCTTCTGAGTCTCCAGCCTTTACAAATTTTTATAACATCTTAGTTATTTGCTGGGGAGCTTTTTAAACTCTGCTGCAGCTACTGTTTTTAATCTTGTTTTTTTATTGTATTATATTGTATAGTATTTTTGTAGTATTTTATTGGTATTGTGTTGTTTTTACATTGTATTGATTTTATTGTACTTTTTTGAATTTGTTGTAGGCTGCCTTGGGTCCCTTTGGGGAGAAAGGCGGCATAAAAATAACGTTTATTATTATTATTATTATTATTATTATTATTATTATTATTATTATTATTATTATTATTATTATTATTATTATTATTATTATTTAGCCGCACAGCTATCTACGCTGGATTTTATATTACCAATCACTAGTCGAACGCTTCCCAAGCGTTTAGGACTCAGTGATGTATCGGCGAATTATGCGAGCAATTATTATTATTATTATTATTATTATTATTATTATTATTATTATTATTATTATTATACTTTTTTGAATTTGTTGTAAGCTGCCTTGGGTCCCTTTGGGGAGAAAGGCGGCATAAAATAAAGTTGTTATTTATTATTATTATTATTATTATTATTATTATTATTATTATTATTATTATTATTATTATTATTATTATTATTCAATGTGACATCCTTTCCAATATTTAAACATAATAATAATAACTTTATTATTTATTTAAACATAGCTATCATATCCCCTCTCAGTCTTCTTTTTGTGAGGGATGCCGTTTTTCTTATTTCAGCATGTGAGGTAAGCGACAGCAAGAACCAGGATGAAGTGCATGAGGTACATTTAGAAACAATCATTGATAAAGAGAGCCAACCCCAAGAAAGGAGAAACGAAGCCAAAACGCACAGAAAGAAGGAGATGTTTGTTTTTCCGACTAGAAATTCACAAGACACCCAGCTGCAGGAAAATGTAGAGAAAAGGAAGACAAAAGGTAAATGTTCTTTGGAGGGAAATAGCTTTGGTTGTACTTCGAGTCTAAGCGATGCTTGGAGAATCCACATGGGAGAGAGAACGCTGAAGATCTCCGATTGTCTTTGGAATTCGTCCCTTGGAATTCCTCAAACGTTTCAATACTTTAAAATTGAAAAGAGCTTCCCGCGCAGAGCCAGCCTTGTGTTCCCTCCGGGAACGGACGCAGAGGAACCCTTCAAATGCGACGAGTGTGGAAAGAGCTTCCGTCACAGCACGGACCTGGCTTCTCACCTGAGAACCCACGACGGCGAGGCGCCCTTCAAGTGCCTGGAATGCGGGAAGAGCTTCCGCCAGAGCGCCACCCTCGCCAGCCACGTGAAAATCCACGCGGGGGAGAAACCCTTCAAATGCGGTGACTGCGGGAAGTGCTTCAGCCACAGCACGTACTTGGCTTCCCACGTGAGGAGCCACAGGGGGGAGAAGCCCTTCAAGTGCTCCCAGTGCGGGAAGAGCTTCCGCCACAGCGCCAACCTCTCTTTCCACCAGAGGCTCCACACGGGGGAGAAACCCTTCGAATGCCCGGTCTGCGGGAGGTGCTTCAGCCGGAGCACGTACCTGGTCCCCCACATGAGGATCCACACGGGGGAGAAACCATACACGTGCTTGGAATGCGGGAAGAGCTTCGGCCAGAGCACGACCCTCAATAACCACGTAAGGATCCACACCGGGGAGAAACCCTTTGCGTGCCTGGCCTGCGGGAAGAGTTTCAGCCAAAGGGCACAACTCACCGCTCACCAGAGAACACACACCTTGGGAGGAAAGCAGCTGAAGTGGCCAGAGGGCGGCGAGTCTCATAGGAAGAGCAGGCACCTGGTTTCCCATCCAAGCGTTCACCCTGAAGAGTCCGTTTCGGGTCTTCCTCCGGGACACGCCTCAGAGGAAGGTAGAACCGTGTTTCCTGCAGAGGCAAAGGACTACAGGGACAGATTTTTGTAGCCGCCGAGCAAACGCCGGGGTGGAATCCGGAAGTTGAGTCACGGCCACTGGGCTTCTTTTTGTTGTGGGATCGAAACCGTTTCACTCCTCATTCAAGCAGCTTCATCAGTCTGAGGGGAGTTGGTCAGAGGTTTCCAATTTATAGTTGATCTTAGTTTTGCGCCACCCTGATCTGAATAGGCTCATTAGGAGACAGTGGCCTGAATAGATGGATGAATAGTGAAGCGTTTTGATCTCTCAAGAAAAGAAGTCCAGTTGCCACGACTCATCTTCTAGATAACCTCACCTGGAGGACTTTGAGTCTTCACTGACATTACGTAAGAACATAAGAAGAGCCATGTTGGATCAGGCCAAAGGCCCATCTAGTCCAGCTTCCTGGATCTTACAGTGGCCCCACCAGATGCCTCTGGGAGCGCAGGAGACTAGATTGCTGTCTCCTTATACCACTCCCCTGCATCTGGTCCTTGAAGCACCCCGGTTTTAAGCCTGGAGATGACATATCCCCATCATGGTTTGTCACCTGTGATGGACTTTTCCTCCAGGAATCTGTCCAACTCCCTTTGGGGTGGGATCTGATTTCCTCATTAGTGAAATGTCACAGATTGGCCTCATTATGCTTTTTTCCCACTCCAAAAAACAAAAATATTAAACAACAACACAAAACAATTAAAATGGTAGCCACCGGATCATCTTTCCAATCCTGTGATTTTTTCCCCCCATTCTTCTTGGTCTTTCTTTTCCACTCCATCAGCCTTCTTTGGATGATGCCAAAGAGAGCTGAACACAGATGGTGGCATTTATGCTTTTCCTTATATGTATTCCTCCCCCCCCCCACTTGCAGAAGTCAACGGAACATTAAATTATATGATTTATTTATTTATTTATTCAATTCATATGCCGCACCGTCGAGCAACGCGGCTGCTCTGGGCGGTTTACAGGCTACAAACAAAAATCAAAATGCAAATCATGAATGAGAAACTATACCATGGATAAGCAGTACAGCCTAATAAAACAAGGTGACACGACAGATCAAAGGAGATCAAAACAGAGAGCAAGATGAACAATTGACCTTTCTTATTCATTTGAAGCAGGCTAGCTGCGTCTGGACATGATCTGTCTGTGAAGATTCTCAGTCCTCCAGGTGAGTTGATCTGGAAGTGGAGTCATGGCCAATGGACTTCTTTTTCTTGAGAGAGAGAAACATTTTGCTACTCATCCAAACAGCTTCATGATCTGGTGCTTTAAAGTAGCCTTGTATTAAAACAAGCTCTATGGCGCAAAGGTTAAACTGCAACGCAGTTGACCCATCTTTCTTTAGGTTGGTAAATCCCGTTCCCGCATCACCTTGTAGGCTGGATAATTGACATTGGACTATGTTTAGGCCTGCGTAGCTAAAAACCGGAAAATGCCGAAGGAGTGCTTTAAGCCGCAGACTTTAGTACTGTGTGATACTCAGATCTAATACTGTGTGATACTCAGGACCTGGTCAGGGATGTGAATGTCACTGAGCCTCTGGGGAACAGTGACCATGCTGCAATCTCCTTTGCCATGCATGTTGGAGAAAGAGTGACAAGCAAATCAGACACAAAAACCCTTGATTTCCAAAGGGCAAACTTCCCTCAGATGAGGAAGCTAGTTAGAAAGAAATTGAAGGGGAAGGAAAAAAGAATCCAATCTCTCCAGAGTGCATGGAGTCTGTTTAAAACAACAGTAATAGAGGCTCAGCAGAAGTGCATACCACAAAGAAAGAAGAGCTCATGTAAGTCCAAGAGGACACCGGCATGGTTAACGAGTGAAGTTAGAGAGGCTCTAAAGCGCAAGGAGAGGTATTTCCATCAATGGAAATCCTCCCCAAATTAGGAAAATACAAAGGAACACAAACTCTGGCAAAAGAAATGTAAGAAGATGATGAGAGAGGCAAAGAAAGACTTTGAGGAACTGATCACTAGTGAATGGAAATAATAAAGTTTCTTTAAATATGTTAGAAGTAGAAAACTTGCCAGAGAACCAGTTGGCCCTCTGGATGGTGAGGGAGGAAAAGGGGAGGTTAAGGAGGACTTGGAAATTGCAGAGAAATTAAATGAGTTCTTTGCACCTGTCTTTACAACAGAAGACCTTGAGCAGATTCCGCTGCCTGAACGGCCCCTCTTGACTAAAGAATTAAATCAAATACAGGTTAAAAGAGAGGATGTTTTAGGACTAATTGGTAAATTGAAGATCAACAATCACTGGGCCCAGATGACATCCACCCAAGGGTTATTAGGGAACTGAGAAATAAAATTGCGGATCTCTTAATGGTAATATGCAACTTGTCTCTTAAAATGGCCACAGTGCTGGAGGACTGGAGGATAGCAGATGTCATACCAATTTTTTAAAAAGGAAGGAAGGGGGACCCAGGAAACTACAGGCCGGTTAGACTTACGTCTGACCCAGGGAAAATGATGGAAAGCCTCATCCAAGAGAAAATCTTAAAACACATAGAAGAACAAACTTTGCTGAGAGAAAATCAGCATGGCTTCTGTAAGGGTAAGTCTTGCCTGACAAACCTTTTAGAATTCTTTGAAAAGTTCAACAGGCATGTGGATTTGGGTGAACAGGTGGATATTGTCTATCTGGATTTTCAGAAGGCTTTTGACACAGTTCCTCACCAAAGGCTGCTGAGAAAATTACACAGTCAGGGGATAAGAGGGCAGGCCCTCTTATGGAATGAGAACTGGTTGAGATCCAGGAGTAGGTGTCAATGGGTAATTTTCACAATGGAGAGAGGTGAAAAGCGGTGTGCCCCAGGGATCTGTCCTGGGCCGGGTGCTTTTTCGTTTGTTCATAAATGACCTGGAGACAGGGATAAGCAGTGAGGTGGCCAAGTTTGCAGATGACACAAAACTTTTCCGTGTGGTAAAAATCAAAGATGATTGTGGAGAGCTCCAGAAGGATCTCCAAACTTGGGGAATGGGCTGTGAAATGGCAAATGCATTTCAATGTAGCAAAATGTAAAGTAATGCATATTGGGGCAAAAAATCAAAACTTTATCAACTCTGACCTATCTGTGATGGATCAGGAAAGAGATCTTGGTGTGTTGGTGGACAGCTCAATGAAGGTGTCTACCCAATGTGTGGCAGTGGTGAAGAAGGCCAATTCCATGCTAGGGATTATCAAAAAGGGGATTGAAAATAATACAAACAATATTATAATGGCATTATACAAAACTATAGTAAGGCTACACCTGGAGTATTGTGTGCAATTCTGGTCACCGCATCTCAAAAAAGACATAGTGGAACTGGAAAAGGTGCAGAAGAGAGCGACTAAAATGATTACTGGGCTGGGGCACCTCCCTTATGAGGAAAGAGTAAAACATTTGAGGTTCTTTAGTCTGGAAAAAAGGTGCCTGAGGGGGGATATGATTGAGACATAAAAAATAATGCAGGACACGAGTCAACTGGATAGAGGGACGCTCTTCTCCCTCTCACAAAATACCAGAACTAGGGGACATCCACTCAAATTGAGGGCTGAGAGAGTGAGAACAGACAAAAGAAAATATTTTTTCACCCAGCACGTTGTTAGTCTGTGGAACTCCCTGCCACAGTATGTGGTGATGGCACCTGGCCTGGATGCCCTCAAAAGAGGATTGGACAGATTCCTGGAGGAAAAGTCCATCACAGGTGACAAACCATGGTGGAGATGTGTCATCTCCAGGCTTAAAACCAGGGTACTTCAAGGACCAGAGGCAGGGGAGTGGTATCAGGAGACTGATATCTAGTCTCGTGCCCACCCAAACGCATCTGGTGGGGCCACTGTGAGATCGAGGAAGCTGGACTAGATCGGCCTTTGGCCTGATCCAGCATGGCTCTTCTTATATTATATCAAAGGGTCCCCACTGAGAATATTTTGAAATTTGAGGAAAATGTTATGGATTAAAGTAGAGAATGAGGCTTGGGATTTCTACCCTGCCTTGGGTCCTTTTGGGAGAACGGTGTGATAGAAGTATTTTAAATTAAATTAAATAATAAATTTATGGTCTGCAGCTGTGAAGAATTCTCCCAGGCAAAGCTGCAGCCCAAAAGCAGGTATAGAAAGAAGACCTTTTCTCACTTCTTTTTTAAAAATTATTTTTGTAAATTAATTCAAGGAATCTCCTTCCTTGTCCTTGTCTCACTTCTGTGAAAAACAGGAGCACCTTCCCTCTTGGGTCAGTCCTACCATGGCTTTCCCCACCTGCCTGCCTTGTCTCCTGCTTTTTTGCTCCCTAGCCTCTGTTCACTGGCCCCAGTGGGGCTTTTCCAAGGTACCTGTAAATGCAAGGGCCCCTCTGCCGGCACTTCTCACTTTCTTCCCTGCCTCCTGGATGCTCCCCCCCCACAGCATGCCCCAAAACCCAAAATCTGACACACACCCTCGTATCTTGAACCACACTTACAGTTTTGCAAAAGTTCTTCTGCAGGATCAAGTCCTACTGGGAGGGTGTCCCTAAATTGCCTGGGATCCTGTTGCATAGCCTAAATTGGCTGGGATCCTGTGGCATAGCCTAAATTTCCTGGGATCCTGTTACGTAGCCTAAATTGCCTGGGGTCCTGTTGCGTAGCCAAAATTGTCTGGGATCCTGTTGCGTAACCTAAATTGGCTGGGATCCTGTTGTGTAACCTAAATTGCCTGGGGTCCTGTTGCGTAGCCTAAATTGCCTGGGATCCTGTTGCGTAGCCTAAATTGCCTGGGGTCCTGTTGCGTAGCCTAAATTGCCTGGGATCCTGTTGCGTAGCCTAAATTGCCTGGGATCCTGTTGCGTAGCCTAAATTGTCTGGGGTCCTGTTGCGTAGCCTAAATTGCCTGGGATCCTGTTGCGTAGCCTAAATTGCCTGGGGTCCTGTTGCGTAGCCTAAATTGCCTGGGATCCTGTTGCGTAGCCTAAATTGCCTGGGGTCCTGTTGCGTAGCCTAAATTGTCTGGGATCCTGTTGCGTAGCCTAAATTGTCTGGGATCCTGTTGTGTAGCCTAAATTGCCTGGGGTCCTGTTGCGTAGCCTAAATTGGCTGGGATCCTGTTGTGTAGCCTAAATTGGCTGGGATCCTGTTGCGTAGCCTAGTAAGTCAGCCTAAACTAAAGCAAGCTCGCTGACTCAGTGGGGGTTTGGTGAGTCAACTCCTGCGTTAAGTTGCAAGGATTCAACAGGAGCCCGCTCTAGTTGTGACTTCGTTTGCTTAGCCACAGAGGTTCGGCCACTGTGTTATTCCTGTTGGATGAGTCCAAAGTGAGCTAATTGGGACTCATCGAGCGGGGGGGGGGATCATTTTTTAAAAGGAACTGGGGAGCCTGTGCTATTCACGGGCCTCCGCACAGCACAGCCGAGTGTGTGTGTCCTTCCCAAGGCTTCTTGGTGTAGCTAGAAAAGCCCATTCTCCCCAGGCAAGACCCCCGAGACTCTAAAATGTCCTGAAACAAAAGAGGAGAATGACAGTTCATATTTTCCATGGCTTCAGAGACTAGGAGCCGGGGCAATGTTTTCAAACAGGAGAAGAGATTCCATTTGAACATTAGGAAGAACTTCATGATAGTTATAGCTGTTCGGCAGTGGAAGATGCTGCCACAAAGGAGGGTGGTGGAGTCTCCTTCTTTGGAGGTTTTTAAGCCGAGGCTGGATGACCATCTGTCAGAAATATTGTGATGGGGGTTCCTGCATGGCAGGGGGTTGGACTGGATGGCCCTTGAGGTCTCTCTTCCAACTCTATGATGCTATGATATTTGTTGTGATGCTTCCAGTTCCCTGGTTTATTGGCTCAGCTGGTTTAATGACATTGGTCTTCCATTTGCTTGTTTGTAAAATCTTTTTCAATGTTTGTAAACCACCTGGGACACCAGACTGAGTGCAAAGGAGAGTGGGAAAAGTAATGAGGAATAACGGTTGTAATAAAAAAATGGCTATACTGTATGTTTAAATAGTTGTTTATTTCTTTCACTTGTCGCCCGCCTTCCTTCTTTGCAGGACCCAGCTTACAAATATGTTAAAAGCAGGCGCAACAAAAAGGACCGTGAAAATTTACCAAGTATTAAATGATTCAAAAAGTTAAAGCAAGTACTGTATTTACAGTAGGACCCCCGTATCCACTGATTCATTATCCACTGATTCAATTATTCACGGATGGCAAAGGAAAAAATAAATACATAATCCTGCAGGTGCAAAGCAAGCTACTGTCATAAAACAGCAGCTGTACAAAGCAACGTTCTGCTTATATACTGCCCTATACCACTTCAATTAGTCTCTGGGCAGCTCACAGTATGCAGGCTACACATTGCCCCCCCCCGCCAGCAAGCTGGGTACTCATTTTACCGACCTCAGAAGGATGGAAGGCTGAGTGAACCTTGAGTCTGCTACCTGGGATTGAACCCCAGGTCATGATCAAACAGCAGCCGTAAAGCAAGCTGCTGTCATAAAACAGCAGGGTTTTTTTGGGAGGGGGTGTTCTCTCTTATCCACATTTTTCTTTATCCACAGGAAGGCCTGGAACCAATCTCCAGCGGATACTGGGGTCCTACTGTAATACAGTTGTTTTGTAAGTTGCCGCTCACTTGCTGAAGATTGGAAAGCTGGCATACATACACTTGGAGATGTCAACCAGTGTGAGAGCCACGGAAGGGACCTGGGTTCAAATTCCTGCTATCCCCCCGGTAGCAAAACCCATGGCTGTCTCATAGCCCTTAAAAAAACATTTTAGGATGCCGGAGGCTGGGGGAAAAGGATGCAACCGCCACAGATATACCAAGCCTATATTTGTTTTGTTCTTGTGTGTTTTCCGAGGGTATTTGCAGTAGATGTTTGAAAATTGTCTAAAAAGGCAGTGTGAATGCAACAACTCTTGACTTCAATGGCACCTCCCAATCAAGACACAGTCTATCTTAGCGTCTATTGTAGTATCTGTGCATAAACTCTGGTGGAGGAGGCGGCCTCCTGCTTCTACACTGTGCTTGTGAACACCAAAGGATTGTGCAACCTGACCATTGCCGTGAAACATAATTGCATTAAGAAAATGCACAGGCCTTTAAGGAGAATAAAAAAGCAGACAAAACAACCCCAACCCGCTGTATCCCCACACCAGGTGAAGGACTGAGGGATTATCTGGAAGTTTGAGTCATGGCTACTGGACTTCTTTTTCTTGAGAGATAGAAACGTTTCACTGCTCATCCAAACAGCTTCATCAATCAGAATACAGCTAGTGCGGGATTTTAAATTTTATTTATTTATTTATTTATTTATTTATTTATTTATTTATTTATTTATTAATTATTATTATTATTATTATTATTATTATTATTATTATTATTATTATTATTATTATTATTATTATTATTATTATTATTATTATTTGCCTAGTTGAGGTTTGAATTCAGGACCCCCAGTCTTTAGGGACAACATTTTGCTATCAGCACCACAAGGATCCTCACATTTTTGGACCAATATAACCAACCCCCAAAGTGCTATCATAATAACAGTATCAGAAAAATAAGGCATAAGATCATGATTTATTGATTGTGTTTGTAAGGTTGGGGGGATTTTAAAAACATTTTAAAAATAAAAATAAAGTATGGGGCACCTGCAGTATGGATCCAAAAATATTATTTTGAGCTGTAAAATTCACATTCATTTGATAAAACCTTCCAGTGTCACTGCAAGGCTCAAGCGAACTTCCTGCAGAATAAAACTAAATAAGGAAAGAAGAGGTTGATTTCTGTTATCCCTGTTTATTTGGTTTGCTTGACCTATGTGGAGATTGACAGATTATGACACTGAATTAGCTAAAAAGAAGTCCAGCATCTTTCCATCGGCAGCTTCCGTCAAATAAACATATTTTGCACCAGGGAATGCCCTGATGTTGTTAACCTTTAAGCCAGTGGTGTCCAAACTTCAGCCCTCCAGATGTTTTGGACCACAACTCCCACAGTCTTTTGTCACTGGCAATACCAGCTTGGAATTCTGGGAGTTGTGGTCCAAAACATCTGGAGGGCTGAAGTTTGGACATCCCTGCTTTAAGGTTTCCCAAGGTGCCTCTTTCTAACTTCTGGAGGGAAAAGAGGATCGTGCTGGGAAAAGTGGAAGGCAGCAGGAAAAGAGGAAGAAGAAAAGTGAGATGAACTGACTCCATCATGAAACCACGGGGTTGGCTTTGCAAGGGCTGTGGAGGACTGGGGAAGATTTTTGGGAGAGCACTCCTTCCCAAATTCGCCGGGAGCAGGAGGCGACCGGGCAACGCATTTTGTGACACGCCTCAAGGAGTTAAAACCATCGGCCACGGAGTCCTAGAAGGTCCCTCGGGAAGCTGAGAAGCGACGCCCAGAAGTGTCCGTCCCCTATTCCCTCCCCCCATGGTGGAGGTGTGCAACGCTTTTCTCCCTCCCCCTCGTAGACTCCGCGCATTCTCGGGAGTTCCGGGCGGGATTGCAGAGGATGACTGCTAGGAAGGACGAGATGCGGGTGAGCTGCGGAAAGGAGGGAGAGAGAGAGGGGAAAAAAAGAAGAGAGAGAGAGAGAGAAAGGGGAGTCAGGCAGGCAGGCACCTCTTGGAGAAAGATTGGGGGAACCCCCCCCCCCAAAAAAAAACCTTCCTCCTTCCTCCTCCTCCTCCTCCTCCTCCACCTTTGACCTGGGATAATTGGAAACCAGTATTCCGATGGCTAGCCCACTTGCCCTCGTAGGGAGTGGACTGGGAGCAACTGGGAATGCTGGGAAGGTTGGGGGTGGGGGTGGAAAGGAAAGCCACCCCTCCCTCCCTTTTGCTGCCTGGGGAGAGGGGTGGCTTTGGTAGTGGATCCCTCTCTGCCCAGGATGGAAGCAGATCCTTGGTCTGCCAAGAGGGAAAAATAAATAAATAAAATCCCTGCCCCTGTTGGGAGTATAGAATAGAATAGAATAGAATAGAATAGAATAGAATAGAATAGAATAGATATTTTATTGTCATTGTACATAGTACAGTGGACCCTTGTATAACAAACAGCTTGTATAACATAAAATCTGTACAACATTAAAAATCCAAAGATGGGGAAATTTGCTTAACATAATCACCTATGGGGAAAATCCGTACAACATAAAAACATGGCAATTTGTATAAAGGAAAATTTGCTTAACATAATTTCATTTGGAGCTACTGTAATTAATTCCTTTATACAAGGTACCACTGTACAGCGAAATTGAAAGCTATCCCGGGTGTGGAAAAAAATAAACTCAAATTAGAAAGAAATTAAAAATACATTTTAAAAGGTAAAAAGAATTAAAGGCACTCCTATACATCCATCACAACTCCCCAAGGTCACACTATTTGGTTGCAGCTTTTAAGATGGTTATGGCTCTTGGAGTGGGAAGAAACAAAGTTGCAAGGACTAATTATGAGAGGATGTGCGGAACATCTCGACCCATTAATGTCTGGGACAGGCCACGATTGCGTTGGAAAGACTTGAGGAGCAGAGGGGGCTCTGTAATGCCTCCTTCGTGCCCGGAATGTCACACAATCGATTCTCACGGGCTAGGTTTTGTTTTCCATGCAAGGGGCTTCAGAACTGGTGCCTGGCTTCCTCCACGGAAGAACAGAGCCGCCCCTAGACAGATGCCAGAGGCCCTTATTCCTGAGGAAAACACAGAAAGATTAGGGCAGCCACCTTCCACAGGCAGAAATTGGGGTGGGGTGGTGTATTCCTGCCTCAGCTAAAATCCACCTTGCATTCCCTGAGACGGTGAATATGGTTTGAGCCTGGGTAGATATTCAACGACTGGTTGGTTCATTAAAACAGGGAGAATCCTTTTTCCTACATGCAACATGGATAATGCCTGATGTATAACAGCTCTTTGTGCTCCCTATTCAACTCCTTTGTAGACTTTGGCATGATGCTGAGGACCTCTTCTTGTTCATCTCTCCTTTTTGGAGGAGCAGAAACCGGTTGGGTAGGCACTGAGCAGTGGAGAGGTGCTGGCTGCTTTTCCCCTTTGGACATCTCTCTGAACGTGAAGGTACCGACCCTGTTCGGTCCGCTTGAGCCCAAGCTGTGCCTTAGACCAAATCTATGATTCTAGCTATTATAAGAAAGCTGTAGAGATGCTGTAGGTCGGATCTCACACACCCTGGAAGTGATCTCTTCCGGCTTCTGCCCTCTAGGAGGAGATACAAGGTCATTAAGATCAGGACTAGCCGCTGCGGAATAGTTTCTATCCATGAGCGGTTTTGGCTTTGAATGCACGAAATGCAGTTTTTGAGGGAGCTTCTGTAATTAGTTTTTGGAGTTTTTAAGTGGGTTAGTGGGTTAAATGTGTGCATGTGGGGTGGGGGATAAATATTTATGTATGGTTGTACTGCTAGGTCCTGTAAAAGCTGGTGTAGATTCTTTCAATCTTGTTCTGCACAGGACAATGACAATAAAGATCTCTCTCTCTCTCTCTCTCTCTTCCATCCCTCTTTTCTATCTATCTATCTATCTATCTATCTATCTATCTATCTATCTATCTATGAAAGCTAAGGGTTTTGTCAATCAATGAAGGGTTGAATCCTGACCCCAGGCACCAGTCGTCGCACAATTTGTTTGGTTCTGTTCTCTGTATTGGCAAAGAGGTCCTTTTCTCTCAGGGTGTCGTGGTGACCTTTGAGGACGTTGCTGTGTATTTTACTGAGAAGGAGTGGCCCCTCCTGGATCCAGGGCAAAGAACTCTCCACAGAGAAGTCATGGAGGAGAATTTGGCCCTTCTGGTCTCTCTGGGTAAGATTTATTTATTTTCTTTATTTATTGGATTTTTATACATTACTTCCCCACTTATTGCGGGAGTTTGGTGCCTGATCCACCCGCGACAAAGGAAAATCTGCGAAATGCAGACGCCTCAGTAAACTGACCTTTGGGATGCTCTTGCCAGCTGCGTTTCCAAAGAGAGGTTTTTAACCCCCTCCTGACACCTCAGGAAACCTTGCCGCCAGGAGCTCAAGGTCTGTTTGCTGAAATGTCAGGAGGGGGTTAAAAACTTCTCTTTGGAAACAGAAGCCGAGCAGCACAAGATCAATTTGATTAGGTGTTAGGTGTTGGTTAAAAACCTCTCTTTGCAAACACTGCTGGCAGGAGCAACCCCAGCTCTGTTTGCTGAGATGTTAGGAGGGGGGTAAAAGCAAAATGCAGACGCCTCAGCAAGGGCTGCTCCTGCCGGCTCTGCTTGGAAAAAGAGGCTTTTAACCCCCTCCTATCACCTTGGCTATCAGGAGAGGATTAAAAACCTCCCTTTGCACGTGCAGCTGGCAGGAGCAGGAGTCTGTTTGCTGAGGTGCCAGGAGGGGGTTAAAAACCTCTCTTTGGAAGCCTGCTTCTCTCAAGAAAAAAAAACCGCGATATACCGAGACCGTAATATACGAACCACGTTGTGGCGGGGGACTACTGTACTGCCCATCTGGCAGCACAGTCGCTCTGGGCTTTCTTCCTCTCTCTTTGTGAACCAGTTTATAATTTTTTCACACTTGCAACAGTTTTCTGCCCTTCAATTTGCTAGGCCTGTGAGCATGTCTCTAGAGAGTATCGTTGATGACAGAACTCAGGGTCATATGTAGATGTCTATCTGCTAGTCTTTAATACCGGAATTGTCGTTTTGTTTTTGTTCTAATCAAATCCCTTTTTTCCCCTCATTCCAGCTACTCACGCAGAAGGGAAGAAGAGCGATGAAGAGAGAGAGAGAGCTTATCCTTGGGAACGGGTGTTGATAAAAAGCAAAAACCCAGCCCAGAAAGCGCCATTGCCAAGAAGGGAAAAGCAACAAGTGCAACAAATTGTCCGTCAGCTTCCACAGAGCAGGAACAGTATGCATCAGCTTTGATTTATCTGCTGGGCACGGACTTCATTCACCGGCATGGCGAAGCCGGGCAGTTTGTCTATTATCTGCGCAGGAAGCGGGCGGGAGCCAGGCAGACGTGGATTCCCGGTTGGATTCACTACAAATGCAAAAAGCTGATCCTTTTCCGGTGCGCGGAGAGCCCAAAGAAACCCAAGAACAAGTTGGAACGTTTCCATCTGGGCAACCTGGCCAAGAGGCTTGCGATTCACCAAAGGACGTGTGCCCCTTTGGAACTCTGCCCTTGCTTGGCGGGCTTGCGGCCAGTCCGGCTGCGCCAAGAGGTCAGCGACTGGGCGCACCAGTACGAATTCCCCCCGGAAACGTCAGGCTCGCAGCCCGGAGCCAGGCAAGGTGCTCAAGAACAAGGGAGAGGGCAGAAGGAAGAAGCACAGTAGGAAAAGCGAAACCAGTGTGCCAGACCCGGCGTGTCCGCCGCTATCCACGGTTCTAACCCTGACAAGATCCATTTCGTTTCAAGACATGGACGGGTGTCTTTGGATCGCTCCAGGCCCCACCTGGAGTATTGTGTACAATTCTGGTCACCGCATCTCAAAAAAGACATAGTGGAACTGGAAAAGGTGCAAAGGAGAGTGACTAAAATGATGACTGGGCTGGGGCACCTCCCTTATGAGGAAAGGCTAAAACATTTGGGGCTCTTTAGTCTGGAAAAAAGGCTCCTGAGGGGGGATATGATTGAGACGTATAAAATAATGCAGGGCATGAGTAAAGTGGATAGAGGGAAGCTCTTCTCCCTCTCACGAAATACCAGAACTAGAGGACAGCCACTCAAATTGAGGGCTGGGAGAGTAAGAACAGACAAAAGAAAATATTTTTTCACTCGGTGCATTGTTAGTCTGTGGAACTCCCTGCCACAGGAGGTGGTGATGGCATCAGGATACCTTCAAAAGGGGATTGGACAGATTCCTGGAAGAAAAGTCCATCACAGGTTACAAACCATGAGGGAGATGTGTAACCTCCAGGGTTTAAACCAGGGTACTTCAAGGGCCAGATGCAGGGGAGTGGTATCAGGAGACAGAGATCTAGTCTCGTGCGCTCCCAGAGGCATCTGGTGGGGCCACTGTGAGATACAGGAAGCTGGACTAGATGGGCCTTTGGCCTGATCCAGCAGGGCTCTTCTTATGTTCTTATGTTCACACCCTCTCGATGGAAGAAGAGGCTCTGGATGAAGAACGGACTGTTGATCTCCTGCTTGATGTCCAAGAAGCTGATCCGCAGTTGCTTAACGACAGGGTGGATTTAATTTAATGAATGCCTTGGGCACTCATGGGGGCAGGAGATAAGTGGATGAAATAGAGACACTTAAATCATGATTTTGTAAATTAGTTTTTTTTAATGATTGGAAAATCATTTTTAATTTTTTTAAAAATATATATTTTAATTGATGTTCTGAAATATATATATATTTCATTGATTTTTATCCACCCACGATAGGGCCACATTCAGCTGTCAAGAGTGGGGGAAATGTTGTGATGGGATTTGCAATGAATGGGGGTTCATGTGTGCAGAAAATGGAGTCCTGGAAATGTATGTTGTACTTTGAAAATGAGTTCTGAACAATGGTTTATTAAACGTAGATCCAAAACAATCAGCCAGGTGTCCAGTTAATGTACAAAGCCCTTGTATGGTAGCCTCACTTTGTAAAATAGTTTTTTTCCCCATTTGTGTGTACAGTAGGACCCCCGTATCTGTGGGCGATTGGTTCCGGGCTGACCCGTGGATAACAAAATCCACGGGTAAGAGGGAACACTCTTATCCAAGGGTGACTGCGGTGGCGGGGCCAGTGCTGGGACAGACATGGTGCCACTGTACCACCACATGGCTCAGTCCTTTGTGCCCTGGTGCCACTGTCAGCTGTTAAAGGGTTAATCATTAAATATGTAATCAATAAGTAGTATGGATAAGTGATCATTGTGTATTTAAAATGTAACATAATCACTGTATAATGTTACAGAGTATATTAAAGAGTTAAGGAGTATATTAAGAGCACCAAGCTGTGTAAGGCAAACCACAGTCTCACACCACCATTACCACTCACCTTTTCTGCGGATGGTGAATCAGCGGATACGGGGACGCTGCTGTATGTATGTTGCAATGTGTCAATATGATCAGAGATGGTGCCTGCAGGTCCCATCACTTGCAAAAAGCAAAGCAAAGTGTGCTGCCTGTTTTTTTATAATAATAATAATTTATTGTCATTCTGTGTATATACACAGTATACACATACAACGAAATTCAGACACCCAGAGACCAGATTCAAAACACACACACACACACACACACACACACACACACACACACACACACACACACACACACACACACACACACACACACACACACACACACACACACACACTGGGTGGTTTACAATTTTAATTATGCAGGTTTGCACTGGGGTCTCCACCCAAAGCAAGTTGCATGCTCAATTTACTGACCTCAGAAGGATGGAAGACTGAGCGAACCTTGAGAAAGCCAGCTGGGATTGAACCCCAGGTTGTGAGGGGAGTTTTGGCTGCAGTACTTCACTTTAACCATAGTGCGGCAAAGATCCGTGGCACCCCGTGTAGCTACAGCACTCTGGTTTTCCAAGACCTTGGTACACCAACATTCTTATTTTACAAGCCTCCTCCCCCTCAGCTTTGTGAAGTGGCGTCACAACACTGGTGTTTATCATCAGAGTGGCAGCCTGCCAAATCCTGAGTTACAAACCCTTGGAGTTATAGGGGACATCCACTCAAGTTGAGGGCTGGGAGAGTGACAACAGACACAAGAAAATATTTTTTTTACCCAGCGTGTTGTTAGTCTGTGGAACTCCCTGCCACAGGATGTGGTGATGGCATCTGGCCTGGATGCCTTCAAAAGGGGATTGGGCAGATTCCTGGAGGAGAATTCCATCACCGGTGACAAACCATGAGGGAGATGTGTGTGATATCCAGGCTTAAAACCGGGGTCCTTCAAGGGCCAGATGCAGGGGAGTGGTATCAGGAGACAGAGATCTAGTCTCATGCGTTCCCAGACATATCTGGTGGGGCCACTGTGAGATCCAGGAAGCTGGTCTAGATGGGCCTTTGGCCTGATCCAGCATGGCTCTTCTTATGTTCTTATGTGCAAGGAGAATAGAAATTCCTATTATGAATTTTCTGTTGGTCCACCAGGCCCTTGGAGTTCTAGGCAATGAAGAAATAATGGTTTATTTATTTGTTTGTTTGTTTATCAGACTTGTATACCACACCATCTGGCAACAAAGGCCTCTCTGGTCGGTTTACAGGGTTAAAGAGATAACAACCATTAAACATAATATGTTATAAATTTATGGAACAATATAAAACAAAATAATAACACTAATCATTTTCTGTTACAAGAACTCCATCCAAAAGGAGTTAAGATGCCATTCCAGTTGCGTTTAAAAAAGTACACTGCTTTTTGCTTCTAAAATAGTTACCAATTGGTTTCTTAGGAACAATGCCATATGTACTGTACATGCCTGTGGTCCCTGGAATAGAACCGGGCGCCTCCATTTCATTTTCAGGGATAGCCCCTCCTCAGCTCTGCCACTCGGGGTGAAATGAGACTCTCATGAACAGGAGATGAAGAATTATTCCCCCCATCAATTTTATTGCACGCATCTTACTGTAGATCTAGCACCATCCATATGAAGAAGATACAACCTACATTATTGCTGCACACGTTTGCAGCGACGATCTTGTGCTGGCAGAGCAAATGAACGTTCTACAAGGCGACCAAAAACATGGAGGCACTCCAAACAAAACATTGTTGTAACTTTGATGGTGGAGTTCAGATCAGCACCATATTTTTTTTTCTGGGTTTAAATAATTGCCAGAAAAGATAGCCAAAGCAAGGAACAAAATGATGTGAGGAGAGAACCGCGAGAGGGAAGAAATCTCAGCTGGGGTTCACGGGAGGGAGATTTTTACATATACACTGACTTGATTTTATAATTGCTGATGCTCTAGTCTAGTCTTTTAATAATATAGTTTGCTAAAATACTTGTCATAGATGTGACTTAGTAACGATAACAGTAATAATAATCGCAGACTTGCGGAGCCGAAAGGTATCCTGGGAATCATCTAGTCCAGCAATATGTCTGTAAAGATTCTTAGTCATCCAGGTGAGTTTATCTGGAAGTTGAGTCACGGCTACTGGACGTCGTTTTCTTGAGAGAGAGAAACATTTCGCTGCTCATCCAAACAGCTTCATCAGTCTGAATACAGCTAGCGCAAGTCCTCCATCTTATAGGAGGGGGGTAACAGCTCAGGACCGGAATCAGCAGTACACCTCCATTTGAAGGACAAAGGGCATTCATTCAAAGATGAGGATGTACACATATTAGACAAAGAAGAGAGGTGGTTTGAGAGAGGAGTAAGGGAAGCCATTCATGTGAGCATCGAAACTCCCTCCCTCAACAGAGGTGGCGGCCTCAGGCATAGTCTATCTGCCACTTATCAGGGTGTGATTTCAACAATACCCAGACAAATAAAAAAAGCCTTCACCATAAAGGCCATAGCTAACGACCCATTCTTGATAGGTTTCAGCACCTTAGGCCATTTTTCACCTTAAGGCTATGGAGACTGTTGTCTACCTAAAGAGGCTATTCAGGCCATTGTTCATCCTATGAGCCTAATTCAGACCAAGGTAACAAGAGGTCAAAGCTGACTGACTCTAAGATGGAGGACTCGCACTAGCTGTATTCAGACTGAGGAAGCTGTGTGGATGAGCAGCAAAATGTTTCTATCTCTCAAGAAAAAGAAGTCCAGTAGCCATGACTTAACTTCTAGTTCAGTCCTTTGGCAAGAAGGAACAAGCGGGAATTGAACTCCTAGCTGCTGACTCTGCAGCCAGAAACCTGAACCACTGCGTTGTATAACAAGGGCCACTGTAACACCTCAGGAACATGTGTGTGTGTGTGTGTGTGTGTGTGTGTGTGTGTGTTGTGTCGTTACAGTCGTGACCGACTCTTCGTGACCCCATGTCCATGGAGTTTTCTTGGCAGGAATACTGGAGTGGCTTGCCAGTTCCTACTCCAGGCGCCTACAGCACCTGGTATTCCCTGGTGGTCTCCCCTCCAAGTACTAACCAGGGCCGACCCTGCTTAGCTTCAGAAATCAGGCGAGATCGGATGTGCTTAGGGCATCTAGGCAGCTATCAGGAACATAGTACAGATCATCTTTTAATTCTGAGGTGCCATGTTCATGTTTATTAGTGCATTTTAAAGTTTTGTCAGAGTAGTGTTGTTTTTCCCCATTTAAGTTCATCATACTTTCATAGTCCTATTCCTATAGCATTGTGTCAAGTTTTTATATTTATTGTGTGTGTGTGTGCGTGTGTGTGTATTCCATCACTAGTTCAACTAATTAAACCAACATAATGCATCCATACCCGCCTGCCTCTGACTGTTCTATAAGAAGTAGGGATTGCCTTGGACATTCACTTCATCTGTCTTGCACAGGGCAGAGGAAAATACGGACATTTGGAAAGAGAGAGGAAATTGTACACGGCGTACAAAATGTTTCTCTGGATCAGAGAGGAGCCAACCCCTTTCAGGGGTCTTTCCTGGAATGTCCCAGGATGTCACGAAAGACAAGGGATGCTGCTTCTATTAGGTAGCCCCAATGAAACCCTACCCCTTCACCTTCCTTTACTCTACTCCCCTTCCTGTAGGTCAGACCGATCCTAGTCCCAGGATGCCAACATTGTAATATACACTTGATGCTAAGATGAAAGCCCCAATGTATTATGACCTGCATGAACATCACGCTTTGGTTAGCTATATTTTAGAAAAACGTTTTGTGTTGTGGTGGCCAAGAAAGCCAACACGATTTTTGGTTGCATCAATAGAAGCATAGTGTCTGGACCAGTGGTTCTCAGCCTGTGGGTCCCCAGATGTTCCTGGACTTCAACTCCCAGAAATCCTGGCTAGCTCAGCTAGTGAGGAAGACTTCTGGGAGTTGCAGTCCAGGGACACCGGGGGACCCACAGGTTGAGAACCACTTGTCTAGATCAAGGGAAGTGATAGTACCACTCTATTCTGCTCTGGTAAGACCCCATCTGGAGTCCTGTGTCCAGTTCTGTGCACCTTAATTTAAAAAGGATGTTGACAATCTCGAGCGGGTCAAGAGGAGGGCGACCAGGATGACTGAGGGCCTGGAAGAAATGTCTTACATTACAAGGAGTGATTTAGGGAGCTGGGGATGCTTAGCCTTACAAAAAGAAGACTGAGAGGGGATATGATAGCCGTGTTTAAATATTTGAAAGGAGGTCACATTGAAGAAGGGACTGGTTTGTTTTCCATGATTTCAGAGAGTAGGACTCGGGCCAATGGTCTCAAACTACAGCAAAAGAGATTCCATTTGAACATTCGGAAGAATTTCCTGATGGTTAGAGCTGTTCAGCAGTGTTTGAAGGTTCATTTATGTTAACCAGCGGTTCCGTAGATGAAGGATGACTAGAGACTCTTGTTTCTTCAAACTGAAGTAAACTTTTATTAAAACGGTTCAACAAAGTATGCTCACGTGCTTTATTTTCAACATTGTTCCAATGAGGCACTAACAGATTTTGATAACTTCTAAGAACTTCTATAACTTTCAGTTAACACATCTTGGATAAACGGATTATTCTCCATCTGGTGAGTTTGGTATTGGGAACCACTATGCGGCCCACACACCGAATCCCACAGCAATGGTGGCGAACTGCTGCCTGGTGTTCCCACCTCCATCCAGGGATCCATCCCGGGGGGGGGGGGTCCACTGGCCACTCTCCCAGTATTGCTGCCACGACCTGATGTAGAAAATATTGGAGTTGGCAGGGGTAGCCCAATGTCCGTTTGTGTGTGCCTCTCTCATTTAACTGTCACCTCATCCCTTTGTTCTCTCTCTCTCGCGCGCGCACCTGTCGCACGCACCTCCACCTGCACTCCTATTTCTCTTAATATATCTTTCGATTCTCACCTCCAGGCGTCTGTACCCCACCTCTCTCGTTAACTTGTTACCGCCCATATTAACCTGTATCCCTACATGCCATCGTTTTCCCACAGCCATTCGGTCATCCCATCCACCCACCTGTACTCTCACCGTTCGTAACTTTATTTATTTCTATATCTGCCTGAACCACCACACCTTTTCCCCATTCCTCTCCACTCTTCCGCCTGAATTCCTACACTCTTCACAACTCCTTTGAACACTTCCGTTTTTATTTCCACTTGAATTCCTATGTTCCATTTTATCTCTTTCATTTCCTCCTCCTGTATTGACCAACCACCCCTTATTTGCACAACCGCAAAGAAGCCTCCAATGATTGGACGGTCCACATTCTCTCTCTTCCACATTCTCATCCTCCTGTCTGTCGTCTACAGACTTCCTTCCTTTGTTTTTCTCCATCATATCCCTTCCCTAGATTTCTTTCTTCATGAGCTCCGTCTCTTTCCTGTCCCTGGCCTTCTGTCATCCTTCCAGTGAACGGACCCACACCTGCCATCTCACCCCCCCCCCCAGCAAGTGGGTTGTCCGCTGCCCAGACTCTTCAACCCATGGTCCCTGCTGAGAAAAATAATTGGCATTAGTATGATCTTTACCTTTTTTATATTGAACTTCAAAGGAAAAATGTTGCAAACTGAGATACCATCTAGTTAACCTCAGGTTCAAATCCTTCATCCTATTCAACCATATTAATGGAGCGTGGTCAGTCACCAAAACAAACGGAGCCCCTAGTAGATAATATTTCAGCATATGTATGGCCCATTAATCAGCTAAAGCCTCTTTCTCGATGATAGCACATTTCATCTCTTTATCTTTTAATTTTCTACTCACAAACAATATAGGGTGCTCCTCTACATCAATAATTTGAGCCAACAGTGCTCCAATCCTCCTCTCCGATGCATCTGTTTGAACTATAAATGGATATCTAAAGTCAGGTGCATGTCTTACAGGATGAGAGCACAAGCTTTCTTTCAAAGTATCAAAAGCCTTCTGTTCATTTTGTCCCCATCTTATTCTTTTAGGCATTTTCTTCCTTGTCAAATCTGTTAATGGAGCGGCAATATCTGATTTTTTTTTAATAAATTGCCTATAATAACCTGCTAGCCCCCAAAATTGTTGTACCTCCTTTTTCTTCCAGGGAATGGTCCATTTAGACATTTTATCTATTTTTTACTCTAAAGGCAAAATTTTCCCTTGTTCCACCATAAATCCTAAAAAATTTATTCTCTTTCTTCCAATCTTACATTTTTTTGGATTCACTTTTAAACCTGCTTCCCTTAGTCGGTTCAATACTAATCGCAAGTGTTGGAGATGTTCCTTCCAATTTTTACTAAAAATAATAATAATGTCTATATATGCTACTGCAAATTCTCTAAATGGACTCAATACCTTATCCATCAACCTCTGGAATGTTGCCCCCGCCCCATGCAAACCAAAAGGCATAAATTTAAATTGGAACAAGCCTTGGGGAGTTTCAAACGCTGTCTTTTCCGTATCCTCTCCTCTTAGAGGGATCTGCCAGTATCCCTTTGTAAGATCCAAAGTGGACAATACTCCTGCCTCTCCTAATCTAGCTAGTAATTCATCAATCCTAGGCATTGGGTAGGCATCAAATTTTGAAACTTTGTTGACCCTTCTAAAATCTATACAAAATGTATGCTCCCATCTGGCTTCAGAACCACTACAGGATGGCTCCTCCATGTGCTATTAGAAGGTTCTATTACATCCAGTTCTAACATCTTGTTAATCTCTTCTTCAATTACCGAACTCAAATGCCTAGGCCACATTCTTCCCTTATCTCTAATAACCACTCCATCAGGGGTATTTATTTGATGTTCTGCCCATTTAGTCCTTCCTGGCCTTTCTGGAAAAATATCACTATACTCCTTCTCTAAATCCTGACAAATTTCTATTCATCCTTTCGCCCCTAAAAATCTGGTCCAGGTTCATCTTCCTCAACTTCAGCCAATAACGCCTCCCTTTCCTCCCATTTTTCAATAAAATTATGAAAAATCCCCTTCTTTTTCACTCAATCAGGCATCTCAATTTCATAATCCACATCATTTACCCTTCTTATCACTTTATATGGACCTTGCCATTGTGCTAACAATTTAGAGTGTTCTACTGGCAACATTAGTAAAACTTTTTGTCCCACTTCTAATTCTCTTTTGGACACTCTCTGTCATATCTTTTTTTTTGCAACATTTGTGCTTTTCCCAAATTAAATTTAGTCAATTCAGCAACTTCTTTCAAACACTCCCTCATTTCAATTACATGTTTTATAGTAATCACCGCATTATCCTCCCCTTCTTCCCGTTTCTCCCTTATAAGATCCAAAATACCTCTCAGATTTTTTTCCATACAATAATTCAAATGGAGAATACCCGATAGATGATTGGGGAACTTCTCGAATTGCAAACATTAAGGGAGCAATCATAAGATGTCAATTCCTATGATTTTCTCGAATTACTTTCCTCAGCATACCCTTAAGGGTTTTGTTAAACCTCTCCACCAAACAATTCGCCCGTGGATGGTAAACAGTCATACAAACTGGTTTAACATCTAAAATTTTCCACATTTCCTTCAATGTAACACTCATAAAATTACTTCCTTGATCAGTCAGTATTTCTCAAGGTAACCCCATCCTTGAAAAGAACTGTAATAATTCCCTCGCTAAGACCTTCGCAGAGGTGGATCGCAAAGGAATGGCTTCGGGATAGCGGGTGGCATAATCAATTATAACTAATACATGGATATGCCCCCCAGAGGATTTATACAAAGGACCAATAATATCTAAACCAATTCTTTCAAAGGGTTTATCAACCAACAGCATTGGAATTAATAATCCCCCTTTGGTTTTTTTCTGAGTTAACTGGCATATTTTACAAGTTTTGCAATAATTTTCCACATCTTTTTTCATTTCAGGCCACCAAAATGAGTGCTTTCTTAGGCTCCCCGTTGACTAACGCCAGCACCTCCCAACCTTTTCCCGTTCCCTTAGTCATGTTCGCATCTGACTGCTCTCCCGTCTCCACCCAGGAACAGTCAAAATGCAGGCAATCTCGACGGAAATGCTTATCCGACCCGCATAAAAAAACATACGGCTTTTCTGTCCTTCCTTGGAGGCATTTCTAGGCTGGGCTTGTTCGTTGGACCCCAAGTTAGGGGCCTAACATTCTTTCCTATCCCAGGCGCTTCCATCTTCCTTCCTCCACCATCTCTGCTTCCCCACCCTGAGTTGCCTCGTGGTCTGTCTTTTATATCAGGAGCCGCCATTTTCTCCCACTCTCTTCTCTCATTCCCTCCGCCTTCTCATGACACCACAAGAATCAAATGCTGTCAAGTCAATTCTCGTGTACGGAAACTGTTTTCAGAGTTTTCTAGGTAGAGAATACACATCCTTTAAAAAGTGCTTCAGTTGTTGCCAAAACAAGATTAGAAAAGAGGGCAGCTTAGTTCCAAAAGGAAGGACATTCCATAATCAGGGAGCAGCCACTGAGAAGGTCCTGTCTCACAACCATTTCTGTTGGACCAACTGGTTCCAAGCAACAGATCACTTTGTAGATAATAATCGGTCTTTGGGATTGGGCTAAGAAACAGACTGACTGCCAGTAAAACTGCTGCAAGAGTTATCTCAATAGCCTGGCTGCAGAAATCTGTACCGGCTGGTTTCTCAACAGTCTTCAAGGGCAGCCCCCTGCAGATTGTGTTGCAGTAGCCTGGACAGAATGCAACCCAGGTGCGCGTCACTCTAGGCAAGTCAGATGGCATACTAGCCTTCATTGTGCAAATCCACTCCTGGTCACATAAGCAGAGCCCTGCTGGATCAGGCCAAGGGACCCATTTAGTCCAGCTTCCTGTATCTCCCAGTGGCCTCGCCAAATGTGTCTGGGAGCGCATGAGACAACTAGATCCCTGTCTCCCGATGCCAACTCCCCTGCCTCTGGCCTTTGAGACGCCCTTGTTTTAAGCCTGGAGGGAACACGTCTCCCCATCATGGCTTGTCACCTGGACTTTTCCTCTAGACCGGCTTTGTCTGCCCAATGCCGTACCAGGATCTTCACAGATGACAGTGGAGTGGCCTGCCTCTCGTCCCCAAGGGCAAACAGGTCGCCGGCGTACAACCATGGGACTCCGCTGCCTGGATCTGTGCAGACACCACGGCAGCAGATCAGAATCATCTCACTTCTTCACTGCAGCCAAGAACACAGAAAATGCTTTAAGAACATAAGAAAAGCCCTGCTGGATCAGGGCAAAGGCCCATCTAGTCCAGCTTCCTGGATCTCACAGTGGCCGTCCCCTTCTTCTTCCTCCGTGCTCTCCTCTCTCTCGTCAGTAGCTGAAACGAGAAAAGCAGATCAAATCGGATCCAAATCAGGGAAATTCAGAGCATCAAATATTAGAACAAAACCAAGTACAATGGACCCTTGTATTACAAATGGTTTGTATAACATAAAATTTGTACAACATAAAAAATTCCAGAGGTAGGGAAAATTTGCTTAACATAATTGCCTATGGGGCAAATTTGTACAACATAAAAATGGGATCACTCCTCGCAAAACTTTTATATTGCAAGATAATTTATCATTTAGTGCTATGTCCCACACTTCCTTATACCATTCAGCAATTTTAAGGTCTGATTTCAGTTTCCAGTTCCTAGCAATAATCAGTCTAGCTCCTGTCATAAGATTTGCTATTAATTCTTTAGTTTTCACATCATATTCATTGATAGATGGTAATGATAACAAAGCAATTTCAGGTACACATTTAATATCAGTTTGTAGTATTTCTCTTATCTCCTCAATAATCTCTTGCCAAAACTTTTGAACTATTTCACATTCCCACCACAGATGAAAATAAGTACCTATCTTTTTTTCGCATTTCCAGCAGAGCTTAGAATATTTTGGATTCATTCTATTCACTCTGACTGGAGTCATATACCATCTTAAAACTAGTTTGAAGTAGTTTTATTTTATTCTGACTGATAATGACCGTAAGATCCTCAAATTCCAAATTCTTTTTCATTCATCATTATTTATTTATTTCTCTATGTCTTGTTTCCATAACTCTCTTATTGTGTCCTGTTCCCTATTCTCAAATGAATCTTGAATTATTTTATATAATTTACCAACTGCTCCTTTCCCTGTATTTCCTTTCTCTGATTCATATGTTGTCAGAAATTGCTCAAATTTTGTATATCCTCTGAGTTGTATATTTCTCCTAGTCCATTCTTTCGTCCAGCTTTCTAACTGGGCGTAATTCAACCAGGACAATTCCTGAGTTTGCAGAATGCGTTTAATTTCTTGTTTTGATGTCATCTTTTTAATCCAGTCTTTTAATCTTGCCACTTTCCTTAATTTAAATAAGATATCTTCTATGATGTTTGGGGGAAATTTATAGATCATGTACTATAAAAAGGGAAAGGGATACAACCAACTTATAATCTAACACAGTTCTGGCATAAAGGACCTTAAGAAGCCTATTTGAAAAAAAGAAAAAAAAGATGAAGAAGAAAGACAAGATGCAAGAATACTGGACGGTTTCTTGGGGGTGGGGGGCACTTTGTATTGTTTATGATTGTCTATTACTGCTTTTTTATATAATTGTTTATCATTGTTATTTTGTCTTTTTTTAATGTTTAATAAAAATTATAAAAAAATGGGATCACTCTGTTTTCAATGCATTCCTACGGAAAATTTGTATAAAGGAAGTTTTGCTTAACATAATTTCATTTGGAACGAATTAATTCCTTTATACAAGGTACCACTGTACATGTAAGGCAGGCATCTCCAAACTTCGGCCCTCCAGATGTTTTGGACCACAACTCCCAGAATTCCAAGCCTGTATTTCCAATGGCAAAGGACTGTGGGAGTTGTGGTCCAAAACATCTGGAGGGCTGAAGTTTGGACAAGCCTGATGTAAGGTAATATGATAGACCCCCCCATCTAAACTGAAACCTGTGGATAATAACGGAAATACCAACATGGTAAAAGCGGATGGATCAGTTTTTCCCACTTGTATTACCAAAACTGGACACTAGAGAGCACCTGAATACATGTGCTGAGAAAAATTCATAGCAGTCTTTGGCTGCCTCTAGTGACTGGCTCAGGTAATACATGCAAAAATAGTTTTTCTAGTTTTTTTTTTCCTTTTAATAATTTTACTCTTTTCAGACTGTGGTTAAGTGAAATTGTGGATACTGATTCTGTGGATACGGGGCTCTTTACGTAGCATCAAAGGTCCTCTGGTTCTGCCATCTGCAACATTCATTAGAAAAGAGTTGACAGTACATATTTCCACATGTGGTGGGGCAGTGAAAGGATTCAGGAAATTTGGGAAAAGATATTCAAAGAGATGAAGGAAAATATACATATAAAACAGGAAGCGTCCCCAATGATAGCTTTGGCAAGTTTTAGTAATCTACACCACTCTTAACTGTAATATCTAATTTTAAATTTTGAATGTGCATATTGTTTTTGAATATGATTTTAATGACTGTCATTGCTGATAATTTTGTGGCATGCATCCTTTATATTTTGTTTTCATTTATATATCTTTCATTTAATTCTGAGTGTTGTTAGCCACCCAGAATGGCCAATTGACCAGATGGGCAGGATATAAATACATACATACAGAAATACCTTGGTTTAGGAGCATAATCTGTTCCGGAAGCATGCTTGTAAACCAAAGCCCTCATAGATCAAAGCAAATTTCCCCAAAAGAAATAATAGAAACTCAGATGATTGGTTCTGGGGTCCCATAGCCAAAACTCACAGGGTTTAGGTACCTGGCTGGAGAATCCGCTCTGCTTTTACTATAACAACTGGATTTTACTCTGGGTTTTTCATGTAATAGTAATAAAATGCAATTTGTAGCCCGATACACACTTGACTAGCTGCCCCATGCTAGAAATGGTTTGAAAAACAAGAAAGGAAGTAGAAAACAAATGAAAATGTATTATTATTATTATTATTATTATTATTATTATTATTATTATTATTATTATTATTATTATTATTAATAATAATAATAATAATAATAATAATAATAATAATAATAATAATAATAATAATAATAATAATAATAATAATAATAATAATAAAAATAAAAGAAAAGTAAAACAAACCCTTAAGATGCACTCTCCTTTGAAAACGTTCCTGACTGGTGCAAATGAGACCTCCCTTCCTCTCTCCTCCCTCTGCTTTTGAGGCTTGCTTGAGATGGAATGTTCCAGACGATCCCCCTCAATCCAGCAGGGGGAAAGAAAGCCACCACTGGCTCACTTGCGAACATGTGACCTGCCCCAGTTACTTGTATTGGAAGATACTGCACATTGATCAAGGCAAAATTTAGAAGAAATGTTTGCTTGTCTTGCAAAAAACTCTTAAAACAAGGTACATATAAACCAAGGTATTACTGTACATACATACATACATACATACATACATACATACATACATACATACATACATACAGTTGGCCAGGGCAGGGGAAGAATTAATTATTATTATAACTGCTAGAAGATTAATTCTTGAAAAAATCTGAATCCATTTCTATATGGATGATTGGACTTGAGCTGTTAATGATAAATTAACGTGTAAAGTGGTGGTGCGGAAAATTATATTAAAGGTTTATTATTCTAAGGATGTAATTAGAGAGCACACCTTTGTTAAAGGGGAAAGGCAAAACCCAGCCAAAGATTCATTACTTTTTTTTGAGAAACTGGGGGGAATCATGATTTGAAAGAAAAGGAAGAACAATGAAAAGGGAAAAATATAATTAATAAATTCATAGCCAGGTGGTGATGGGAAGCAAGAGATGTATTATTATAGTTTTTTTATTAACCTTATTGCATTCAATGTATGTTTTGTTAGGTATAAAATTTACTTTTAATTTTTTAAAGATAGAAAAGAGCTCAAACGGGGCAGCAGAAAACTGTGGACATGTCAGGAATTCACTGATACCATTTATAAATGTGTTTTCTTAACTTAAGTCTAAACTCCAGGGCAGGGGAAAAACAAGCTTACCCAGAGAGAGCAGATCGGCCAAATTCTCCTCCATGACTTCCCGATGGAGAGACTTTTGGTCTGGATACAGCACAGCCCACTCCTGCTCCGTAAAATACACAGCCACATCCTCAAACGCCATCACAAAACCCTGAGAGAAAAGGAAAACATTTTATTTTCATGCCGCAAGCAACGCTTCTATCACTGCTCACTAAGATCGGGAAGGAGGCTGAATAAACAATGAGACTGCTGCTGAACTCAAGAGTGAGGCCTGTCAGAAGCATTTTGATTTATTTCCTGACAGAGATGAGACATTCTTTTTTCATTTTCACTGCAACCGCCAGAATTCACAGAGAATGCCTTCCAACAGACTTCAAAGAGATCATAGAATCATAGAGTTGGAAGTGACCTCAAGGGCCATCTAGTCCATAGAATCATAGAATCATATAGTTGGAAGTGACCTCAAGGGCCATCCAGCCCATAGAATCATAGATTTGGAAGTGACCTCAAGGGCCATCCAGCCCATAGAATCATAGATTTGGAAGTGACCTCAAGGGCCATCCAGCCCATAGAATCATAGATTTGGAAGTGACCTCAAGGGCCATCCAGCCCATAGAATCATAGATTTGGAAGTGACCTCAAGGGCCATCCAGCCCATAGAATCATAGATTTGGAAGAGACCTCAAGGGCCATCTAGTGATAAAATCATAGAATCATATAGTTGGAAGTGACCTCAAGGGCCATCTAGTCCAACCCCCTGCCATGCAGGAACCCCCATCACAATATTTCCAACAGATGTCCATCCAGCCTCTGCTTAAAAACCTCCAAGGAAGGAGACTCCACCACCCTCCTTTGTGGCAGCATCTTCCACTGCCGAACAGCTCTCACTGTCATGAAGTTCTTCCTAATGTTTAAATGGAATCTCTTTTCCTGTAGTTTCGAGATGCACCGACCTCAGAAGGTTGGAAGGCTGAGTGAACCTTGAGCCAGTTACCTGGGATTGAACCCCAAGTCCAAGTGAGCCCAGTTTTAGCTGCAGTACAGCAGCTGAGCTACTGTGCCACAAGTTATACAGTATATTAGAGTACTTGGCTGCTTTGAGTATGCTATGTGTGTGTTGCATGTGTATCTTTTGAAAACTGTCCAGACTAGAAGGTGATTAATAGAATTAATACAGTGGTACCTTGTCTAAAGGAATTAATTTGCTCCAAATGAAATTATGTTAAGCAGATTTTCCTTGATACAAATTTCCCATAGGAATGCATTGAAAACAGGGTAATCCCTCATCACAACCATTTTTATGTTGTATGGGTTTGCCCCATAGACGATTCTGTTAAGAAGATTTCCCCGATCTCCGGAATTATTTATGTTGTACAGAGTTTATGTTATACTGTACAAACGGTTTGTTGTACAATGGTCCACTGTAAATAGAATTAATAAATAGAAGGAATGAATGGAAGGAAGGAGGGAGGGAAGGAGGGAGGGAGGGAGGGAGGGAGGGACAGAGAGAGAGAGAGAGAGAGAGAGAGAGAGAGAGAGAGAGAGAGAGAGAGAGAGAGAGAGAGAGAGAGAGAGAGAGAGAGAGAGGTGGATGGATGGATCCTTGCAACACCCATGGAACCTTGTTTCTCCTGACCAACATCAGGTGAACGTCCTTCGTCCTTTTCGAATATCTTTCCCAAACTTCCTGACTAAGGATAAATGGAGGCCTGTGGGTAGGTAATGAAAGCTGATCTGTACAGTCGTTTTTGCTGCCTCTCCCAAAATTCTATCAGGGGGATTCTGGGAGTTGAACCCCCCCCCAATATATATATATATATATATATATATATTCAAAAACCGGAAGGGCAGTTGGGTCAAAAGCGGACTGAATGGGAACCGATACCTTCAGGTTCAGAGGGCGGTCCGAGGGGGAGAGACGCGCCCAGCAGCACCTCTCCACCGCTCAGCACCAGGCAGGCCTGGCCCCACAGATGCCGCTGTCGCTCCTCCAGAAAAGAAGAGGGGAGCAAGGAGAGGTCCCCAACATCCCGGCGACGAAGTCTGCCAAGGAGATCGAAAGGGCGTGAATAAATGTTGCTTTACACATGGACCTCTTATATTATGCATGAGGGAAATCTCTCTCTTCCAGTATTCTCTGCCCCGGGGGTTATGAGAGATGGGACACCCGTTGAGTACAAATGCTGTATGCTCAATAACTCCCCGGTGAGTCAAGGAATTGCCCAATAAATTACCCAGCCTGGTCTTCTGCATCAAGCCCTAACCCATATTCAACAGCCACGGCCTTTGAAACACAATGGTGACCTTTCCTCTGCTCCATTTTTAAGATGAAAGGGGTCCTAATGGGGGCAGATCTATCAGTACAATCACTCACTCAATCAATCAGTTAGTAAGCCTTGTGGCGCAGTGGTTAAATGCCTGTATTGCAGGTGAAACTGTGCTCATGACCTGGGGTTCAATCCCAGGTAGCAGGCTCAAGGTTCACTCAGCCTTCCATCCTTCCGAGGTCGGTAAAAGGAGTACCCAGCTTGCTGGGGGGGGGGCAATGTGTAGCCTGGTCACTGTAATTAAAAATTGTAAACCGCCCAGAGACTACTTAAAGTGGTATGGGGTGGTATATAAGCAGAACACGTTTAAGATGGGGTACAAAGCTGTTGGAAACAGAAGATGATTTTATTGTGACCAATTTTCTAACGAAAATCGTATATTATTTATTTATTTATTTATTGCATTTTTATACCGCCCATCTTCCAGAAGGAACTCTGGGCGGTTTACAGACGAGAATAAAACAATTTAGTATTTTCTAATTCTAATCCTTTGCAAGTGCAGCATTTACTGTTTTGGGTATTAGTTTGTATTTACAGTGGTACCTTGTATAAAGGAATTAATTCATTCCAAATGACATTCTGTTAAGCAAATTTTCCTTTATACAAATTTCCCGTAGGAATGCATTGAAAACAGAGTAATCCCTAATTGGAACCATTTTTATGTTGTACGGATCCACGCCAGAGTAGGTGATTCTGTTAAGCAAATTTCCCCTATCTCTGGATTTTTTTTATGTTGTACAGATTTTATGTTATACAAACTGTTTGTTATACGAAGGTCCACTGTATTTGAAATTGTCTGAAAAGAACAATAAAGCACTGTACGGTACCTACGACTACAGAAAGAAAACACTAGTTATAAATGGTTTCCATATTTTGTATGATCCATTTTAATATTGTACAGTTGCTATTTTTAGCTTCCAATCTTGTCTCATATGGGATGTAAATCCTCCTGGGACTCTTATAAGGAGAAAGGTAGGGTAAAAATATTTAAAATAAATAGAGAAACCCCTCATGCCTTGTCAAATACATTCCCCCCCCACACACACACCTCTCATGATGCTCTGTGTGTGTGTGTGTGTGTGTGTGTGTGTGTGTGTGTGTGTGTGTGTGTGTGTGTGTGTTGTGTAAATACAGTCGTGACCGACTTTTTGTGACCCCATGTCCATGGAGTTTTCTTGGCAGGAGTACTGGGGTGGCTTGCCAGTTCCTACTCCAGGTGCCTACAGCACCTGGTATTCCCTAGGCATGCCCATACTTTGGCTCTCCAGATGTTTTGGACCACAACTCCCACAGTCCTTTGTCACTGGCAATCTAAGCTTAGAATTCTGGGAGTTGTGGTCCAAAACATCAGGAGGGCCAAAGTTTGGGCATGCCCGCGTGGAATCAGGGCTGTTGCTTGCATTTCATGAAATCCCAGCCCAGGTACGTAGTTAGGCTGTGTGGTGGGGATTCTGGGTGTTGTTGTCCAGCAGCAAAAAGCTCCCCTTTTCATGCTTCCATGATCCCACCCCAACCCAAACTCCACCGGTGAACGCCTGAATGCCATCATCACCACCATAATCATTTCTAGGACATGTCCTATCTTTCCTGCCAGCCTGTGGTCCATATAAGTGATAAGTGGGCTTTTGGACATGCCTGTGAGTCCTGTCGTGGGAAAGGGGTAACATATAAGAACATAAGAAGAGCCCTGCTGGATAAGGCCAAAGGCCCATTTAGTCCAGCTTCCTGTATCTCACAGTGGCCCCATCAGATGCCTCTGGGAGCGCACGAGACTAGATCTCTGTCTCCTGATACCCCTCCCCTGCATCTGGCACTTGAAGGATCCTGGTTTTAAGCCTGGTGATGATACATCTCCCTGATGGTTTGTAACTTGTGATGGACTTTTCCTCCAGGAATCTGTCCAATCCCCTTTGGAAGGTATCCAGGCCAGATGCCATCACCACCTCCTGTGGCAGGGAGTTCCACAGACTAACAATGTGCTTGGTGAAAAAATATTTTCTTTTGTCTGTTCTTACTCTCCCTGCCCTCAATTTGAGTGGATGTCCCCTAGTTCTGGTATTTTGTGAGAGGGAGAAGAGCTTCCCTCTATTCACTTGACTCATGCCCTGCGTTATTTTTTACGTCTCAATCATATCTGCCCTCTGGTGCCTTTTTTCCAGACTAAAGAGGCCCAAATGTTTTAACCTTTTCTCATAAGGGAGGTCCCCCCAGCCCAGTAATCATTTTAGTCGCTCTCTTCTGCACCTTTTCCAGTTCCAGATCCTTCCTCCTCCACCACCCTTCCGCAATCCTCCTCCTCTTAGATCTGCAGAGCTGCCTAGGAGGCAGAAGGGGGGAATCGAACTCCTTCCACCCTTTGCTTTGTCTGGAAGGGTCTCCCCACCACACACACACACACACACCAGTGGATGCACCTCTCTCTGGGTCTTCCTTGGGGAAGAGGGGGCTCCCCCAAAATCATCATCCTCCGCCACTAACACCCCCCCCCAAGTTGCTCCCTCCAAACCCTTTGGAGGAGGGGGGCGTCTTTCCCCCTCCCCTCTTTCCCTCTCCCCCCCCAATGAATCAAAGCCTCCCACCCCCGAAAATGGTACATTCCGGCCTCCCCCCCCCCAAAAAAAACCCAAGGAACTCACTTGGTTTCGCCCCAGAAACCCCCCCCCCAAAAAAAGCAACACCCCAAAACACACAAGCAATTGATGGAACGATCGGTTTGCCTAGGAACCTTGAAGCGACGGTTTCGTCCGGGAGGAAGGTTATGCCGAGGGGACAAACAGGAAGAAGAGAGACAGAAAGAGAGAGTGGCTGGTGGAGACTCGGTACCTGGCACCACTTCCGTGTTCCCCAGGGGCCGCTCTAGGACATGACGGGCCCGTCACTTTTTTTAAACCCTTTCCCGCGGCGCACGGCTGTCACAGCCGAAAGGAAGAAGAAATGGGACGCCCGAGTAATGCATGCTCCAAGTACTAGAGTGTGTCCCTCGGATGTAGGGCAGCTCTAAATAGGTTTTTGAGACATAAGGGGTGCTGCATCGTTTCCTATTGCTGCTCCCCCAAAAAACCAACCTGCAAGGCATGTCCATGGCTGAGTCGGGATTTGAACCCAGGACTCCTGAGTCCTAATCCCTTGCTCCCCGGTGGTCTCTAGTAAGCTTTAAGAGTCCAGCCTTTTTGAAAGAGAAGCGGGGGAAATGCTACCACCCAGCTTCCTCTGCCCCTGTGTGTGATGCCTTCAAAACAATCACAACCCCCACTAAGCACTCTTTTGCTAGGTTTGGGGATGCTAGTCTTATTTGAAATTTATTTATTTATTTATTTTCAAACTTATATACCGCACCTATTTCCCCAAAGGGGACTCAGGGCGGTTTACACAATACCATAGCAAATAAAACAGATAAAAACAATAAAACAATCAACAGCTGTGTCCAGGGTGGCAAGCCAATGTAGGAAGGGCAGCGAAGGGGAAAAAATGATGAGTTACTTACAAACACACACACACACACACACACAGAGTGTTAATTTAGGCTGAATTTATATTGTTTTATTTGAAAATATGAGTTACTTACACACACACACACACACACACACACACACACACAGAGAGAGAGAGAGAGAGAGAGAGAGAGAATGTTAATTTAGGCTGATTTTATATTGTCTTATTTGAAAATATGAGTTACTTACAAACAGAGAGAGATATATATATATATAATGTTAATTTAGGCTGAATTTATATTGTCTTATTTGAAAAGATGACTTACACACAAACACACATAGTGAAAGAGAGAAAGAGAGCTAATGTTAATTTAATGACACACACACCATGCATGCCACCCACGTTACTTCTGTGACAATACCGACGTGTCAAAACGTCGGCCAGGAATGTACTATCATGAGGCTGCGAGATGCCTACGTGGTTCTAAACCAAAGCGTGTTTATTTATTTATTTATTTTTAAAAAAGCAAAATACCCTTAAAAGACTTTATGTCTGAGTTACACTCCATCAAGGCTTTTTTGAGGATAGAGGGGAAAAGAACACTATTGTTCACTTCTTCCTTTCTTCATTATATAATCATGTCTAAGTTTTTTAAGGTAATGACTGATGTATGGATGTTTTTTATTATGATTAATACAGGTTCCTGCAAGCCAACTGGCAACCGACTCTGGTTTCTTCACACAAACAGGCTCCTCAGCTTTTTTTAACAGCATAGCTCTTAACAAATGACTTACAAGTTCCTTCCTGAACTCTGAATGAACAGCTGCTTCTTAAGACGATCTGCAGACTTTTCCAGGGGCGGATTCAGCAGCACCTGAAACAGGAGCGGACATCTCACGGAGGGAACCGGAGACAGGGGGAATGGGAATATTCACAATAATTCAACAGAAAAGGAGATTCAGCCCGTCAGTCCTCAGGACCTTGGTGGGCCTCGGTGGGTCACGATCTACGACAAACTCAAACTGGACATGCTTTAATTTGTGTTTTTTTTTTAATTCACTTTATTCTTATTCTATCAGGTTCACACACTACAATAGTATGCATGGCAACAGCAATGTAATATTTGGATATCACCGTGAAGAAAGGCCAGGAGCCGAACCGTTTTCATCTTTTGTCGCAACTTGCTGGGCCAACAAGGGTGTTGGAGGACTCCTGGGAAGGCCGAGAAACCACTCTCCCGAGACAAGGCCTGTTGATCTTGGTCTGAAGGGCAGCCCAAGTGCTTAAGAACATAAGAGGAGCCATGCTGGATCAGGCCAAAGGCCCATCTAGTCCAGCTTCCTGGATCTCCCAGTGGCCCCACCAGATGCGTCTGGGAGCGCATGAGACTAGATCTCTGTCTCCTGATACCACTCCCCTGCATCTGGCTCTTGAAGGACCCCGGTTTTAAGCCTGGAGATGATACATCTCCATCATGGTTTGTCACCTGGGATGGACTTTTCCTCCAGGAATCTGTCCAGCCCTCTTTTGAAGGCATCCAGGCCAGATGCTATCATCAGCACATCCTGTGGCAGGGAGTTCCACAGACTAACAATGCGCTGGGTGAAAAAATATTTTCTTTTGTCTGTTCTTACTCTCCCAGCCCTCAATTTGAGCGGATGTCCCCTAGTTCTGGTATTTTGTGAGAGGGAGAAGAGCGTCCCTCTATCCACTGGACTCGTGCCCTGCATTATTTTGTACGTCTCAATCATATCCCCCCTCAGGCACCTTTTTTCCAGACTAAAGTGCCCCAGCCCAGTAATCATTTCAGCTGCTCTCTTTTGCACCTTTTCCAGTTCCACTCTGTTTTTCTTGAGATGCTTGGTACAGAGGGCTTTGTTCCCAATTAATTTCAGCCGCCGCAATTCTAAAAGGGGATATACCCGGGACCGTTTGCCTTATAAAGCTGCATCGCGAACTGGGATGGTTGGGAGGGGGGCTTCCCCAGCTTTGCTCAGGGAAAAAGCAGAAGAAACTGAAATATCCTTGGTGTGTCGGAATGTCCTTTGGTGACCCAGCTGGTGAGATTTTTGCACGGTGCTTATAAGCCCAGAAGGCGATCTATGTCTCTGACGGGGAAATGCAAGGTAGCTTCATTGCAGTTCCCGCTTTCTGATTCTTTTCCGAACTGCTCGGTGGCTGATTTGTAAGTGTCTTACTTCTCTAAACGAGGCTGCCTGAGTAGCTCCGCCCAGAGCCAGAGGTTAGGATTCTCTCCTCTGCCTCTTCCAACTAGTACTACAGCCAGCCTGTGTGGCCTTGGGTAAGCTGCCCAATTAAAGAACGCTTCCAAATGAAGGGAAGAGCAAACCACTTAGTCACTCCTAAGTCAGAGTGACTTAAAACAAAAACAAAAAGCCGCTTGTGCCGCTTGTATACCTTCCCGTTGCACTTAAAAGCACTCAGGGTGGTTTACGGTTTTATTATACAGGCTACACACGTTGCCCCACCAACAAGCGGGGTCATCAATTTACTGACTTAAGAAGGATGGAAGGCTGAGTGAACCTCGAGCCATATATCTGGGATTCCACCTGGCTCATGAGTTTTTGGCTGCAGTACTGTGGTTTAACCACTGCTAAACTGCGCACAATTATTATTATTATTATTATTTCTCTAAGAGTGATTTTAAAAATTCTTTTATTCTGTTTTTTTTTTCTCCTATGGCTAAAACAACATTTTGAACACACACTTCCCCACGTTTGATTTGCTTATTGGGATCGTGGCGGGGACAGTGTCATCCTACAACCCATCTTGACTCCTTGGCCAGCCAGGGAGGTAAATGATCTATTGTTCTAAGATGTGGGTAAGGTTTGGGTGAATTGTGGCTAGCAGAAGAAGGGCCAGGATTAGAGATGTGAAAAAGGAAGGAAACCAGATTCTTTTGTTTGTTTGTTTTTGTTTTGTTTGAAAGCTTCTGGAAATTTTACAACTCTAAGACATCCAGGTTGTGCCACTGGCTATACAACCAGGCACATGACCAAAGAAAGGGAACGGAGACGTAAGCTCAGAATGAAAGATAGAGGAAGGCTCTTTAAGCACAATAAGGGGAACACCTTGAGCAGCAGGAATGGGTCCCAGGATTGATCTTCATCTAAGTGTAAAGATGGAAAACAGGCCACAAATCACATATCTGGTGGTCTATATAGGAATGGCAAGGGTATGGGAAACAAACAAGAAGAACTTGAACTCCTAGTTCAGGAGGGTCAATATGACTAGATTGGGATAACTGAGACTCCCATGACTGGAATACAGAAACTGAAGGATATAAATTATTCAAAAACAACGAAAATAACAGTAAGGGCAGTAGAGTCGCAGTATATGTCAAAAATACATATCCCTGCACATAAATGCAGGTGGATGTTGTCCTGTCAAGAGCATCTGGGTTAACAAGGACCCAGCAAAAAATGGAACATGACAGTTGGGAGTGTGCTACCAATTGTCCAATAAAGAAGATGTGGATGAAACTTTTGAAAACAAGTTGCAAACATTTCAAAGAAGCATGATGTAGTTTCTTGGGAGGCCAATTCTGCCAGATACGGACCTTTCAAGAAATCCCAGGTTCGTGTCGCTGAAAATGTTCTCTTACAAAACGCGAAGGAAGAAACCAGAGGAGTCGCAACCCTTGACTTGACTCTTAACCAACAGAGATGACTTGGTAAGGGAAGTGGCAGTATGGGGGCTCGCTTCTTAAGAATAAGGATGATTTGATGGAAGAAGTGGTAGGAAGAGGAACTCGGGGTGAGAGTGACCAAGTTATACTGGAGTTTTCGATTTCAAATGAAACAACAAAAGAGTAGAGGCGTACCTCAGTTGACGAACGCCTCCATTAATGTAATTTTCAGTTCACAAAAGGAAATCCAGAACTGTAAATGCCTCTGTTTATGATGTTCTTTTTGCAATACCTCTGTTTACGTTGGTTAAGCATTGCGAAAAAAGTACCCAGGATGTATTGCGTCCCCATGAGTATCCAGTTTACATTTTTTTCCGGAATGCGAAACATCCCGGAGGACAGATTAACTTCATAAGAACATAAGAAGAGCCATGATGGATCAGGCCAAAGGCCCATCGAGTCCAGCTTCCTGTATCTCACAGTGGCCCCACCAGATGCCGCTGGGAGCACACGAGACTAGATATCTCTCTCCTGGTTCCACTCCCCTGCATCTGGCCCTTGAAGTACCCCGGTTTTAAGCCTGAGGGCCTCTATTACCATTGTTTTAAACAGCCTCCATGAAGTCTGGAGAGATTGGATTCTTTTTACCTTCCCTTTCAATTTCCTTCTAGCTAGTTTCCTCATCTGAGGGAAGTCTGCCCTTCAGAAATCAAGTTTTTTTGTGTCTGATTTGCTTGATACTCTTCCCCCGACATGCATGGCAAAGGAGATTGCAGCATGATCACTGTTCCCCAGAGGCTCAGTGACATTCACATTCAGTTCCTAAACTTGAGGTACACCTGTATAGCGATACATATATGCAGGATTTTAGGAAAGCAAATTTTAACACATTCAGAACAATAATAGGTAAGATCCTGTAGCAGGGAACACTAACAGGAAAAGGAGCCCAAGATGGGTGAGAGTTTTTAAAAAAAAGAAATTATAAAGGCACAACTGAAAACAATTGCAACAAGGAAAGACGGTGGAAGTCAGCAAAAAAATGTGGTTTCACAAAAAGCTCAGAGCGTATCTGAAAACGTAAAATAGACATGTACAGTAGGACCCTGGTATCCGCTGGGGATGGGTTCCAGGCCTTCCCATGGATAATGAAAACCGTGGATAAGAGAGAACACCAACAAATCTCCAAAACTTCTGTTTTGTGGCAGTAGCTTGCCTTACGGCTGCTGTTTTGTGACAGTACCTTGCTTTGTGGCTGCTGAATTATTTATTTAATTCCCCCTGCCAAACCGTGGATAACTGAATCAGTGGATAACGAATCAGCGGATACGGGGGTCCTACTGTATAGGAAACGGAAGAAATGCCAGTCCACAAAGGAAGAATGTAGAAATGTTAGCAACAACTTGCAAGAGTGGTGCTAGGAAGGGAAAAATGCTGAAAACGAGCCGAAGAATGCAACCAATACGTAGTACTCATTCAAAGATGAGGATGTACACATATTAGACAGAGAAGGAAGGTGGTTTGAGAGAGGGGTCAGGGAAGCCTTTCATGTGAGCATTGAAAGCCTCTCTCTCAACAGAGGTGGGGGGCTCAGCAGGCACAGTCTATCTGTCACTTATCAGGCAGTGATTTCAACAATCCCCAGACAAATAGAAAATACGTCACACCTCCACCACCAAAGCCATAGCTAACGATTATGGGTTTCAGCCCCTCAGGCCATTTCCCACGTTATGGCCTATTGAGACTATTGTCCACCTAATGCGCCTATTCAGGCCACTGTCTGTCTTATGAGCCTAATTCAGACCAGGGTGACATGAGGTCAAAGTGAACTATAAAATGGAGGACTCGCGATTGGTTTTCCTCAGACTGATGCAGCTGTTTGAATGAGCAGCGAAAGATTTCAATCTCTCAAGAAAAGAAGTCCAGTGGCCATGACTCCACTTCCAGATGATACGTAGCATAAGGCAACGAAAGGGCAGCTCAGTCATTCAGGGTGGATGCAAAAACGGTAACAGGCAACAAGAAAATGGCAGCAGTGCATAATATTTTAGCTCAGTTCCCCCCGCCTCCCCCTCAAAAGGCCGTTTAAAACCCTCCAGGAAATGTGACAGATAAGCGGAAGGGAAAGGATTGCGGCTTGAGACTAATAAATAGTCAAGGAAAGTGTTATTCATGAGAACAATTCCAAATCTCCCAAAACTTGAACTCAGGGAGCAACAGTGATGTAAAAGGTTCGGAGAAGGGCTAAATTTGCCCCTCTCCTTAGAAAAGGAGGAACTTGGGAAATACTGACCAGGCAGCCTGGCACCAATCCCAGGAAACAATCAAAAACTAGGGGAAGCCAGATTTCAGATGAACATCAGGAAATACTTAAGAACATAAGAAGAGCCATGCTGGATTCAGGCCAAGGGCCGATCTAGTCCTGTATCTCACAGCGACCCTGCCTAAGGCCTCTGGGAGTGCATTGGACTAGATCTCCATCTCCTGATCCCACTCCCCTGCACCTGACCTCTGAAGTACCTGTTTCTTCAAGCCTGGAGATTAAACATCTCCACCATGGCTTGTAACCTGTGATGGACTTTTCCTCCAGGAATCTGTCCAATCCCCTTTTGGAGGCATCCAGGCCAGATGCCATCAACGCCTCCTGTGGCAGGGAGTTCCACCCCAGACTGCAGTGAAACTTCTTAATCCCTCCATCATAATACAATGACTACCAGCTATTCTCCTGCATAGGACAAGTTTCCCCTTTCCCACAACTTTAAAACCCCACAGTCTCGCTCATTCTATACCCCAGAGCACAGAGGGAACTCCTAGTTCCCTGAGTTCCTTGCCCTCTGAAGATGCCGGCCACAGAATCTGGTGAAAGATCAGAAAGAAAAACTTCCAGAACACGGCCAAACAGCCCGAAAAACTCACAACAGCTATCAGATCCCGGCCATGAAAGCCTTCGACAATACACTTTCCCAAGGTGTTTGCTCTCCTACTTTTTTAAAAAAATACCACCCAAAATATTTGGCCATCACATCTCCGGAGATCCTTCTTGATGTCATAGCGGAGATTTTCGCCTGACAGAAACATGAACTCCCCTTCCGTTCAGAAGTTGAGGATATTTCCTGGCATCGAATGCTCGAAAGAAGGAGAGAATAAAATGAAATTCCTATCATATGGTGAGAACCACGCCCTTTCCTCTCAGAAGAGAGACGTGTGGCAAAGTGGCCCCGCCACCAACCAGGCCACGAGTCGCATTTTTACAGGATGCCTGAAATTCAATGGTACCCTCCCTTCTAAAAATTCTAGAGAAACGACAAAGAGGAAGGGTCTAAAAACGAGCCAAGGCTGTGGTCTAGTTGAGCCCCCCTAGTGGAAGAAGAAAAAGAAGAGGGGGTGAAGAATAGAATGAGGAACACGGCTACAAGGAAGAGAACTGGGTGTGGTAAGACAGCAGGGTTGCATCAACAGAACCATAGTGTCTAGATCAAGGGAAGTGATAGTGCCACTCTATTCTGCTCTGGTCAGACCCTACCTGGAGTACTGTGTCCAGTTCTGTGCACCTCAATTTAAAAAGGACGTTGACAACCTCGAGCGGGTGCAGAGGAGGGCGACCAGGATGGTTGAGGGTCTGGAGGAAATGTCTTATGAGGAACGGGTTAGAGAACTGGGAATGTTTAGCCTTTCAAAAAGAAAACTGAGAGGGGATATGATAGCTATGTTTAAATATTAGAAAGGATGTCATATTGAAGAGGGAACAGGTTTGTTTTCCATGGCTTCAGAGACTAGGACTCAGGGCAATGGTTTCAAACGACAGGAAAAGAGATTCCATTTGAACATTAGGAAGAACTTCATGATAGTTAGAGCTGTTCGGCAGTGGAATATGTGGCCACAAAGGAGGGTGGTGGGGTCTCCTTCTTTAGAGGCTTTTAAGCAGAGGCTGGATGGCCATCTGTCGGAAATATTGTGATGGGGGTTCCTGCATGGCAGGGGGTTGGACTAGATGGCCCTTGAGGTCTCTTCCAACTCTATGATTCTAGGATTCAATGAAACCAGGGTTCAGGCGCTCGCAACCTCAGAACTTTCTGCTTATCCTTGGCCAGGCTTCTTCCCTGCTCCCTCCGAGCTGAGCATCAATCCTCAGAGTCCTTGGGAAAGGGAAAATATTTTCCTACGAGCCATCGAGTGTAGCAAATGATGCCTGTTGGAACTCAAAGTCCCCGAGGGGGCCTTGGGCACAAAAAGAGTCATTCACAGCCATACACTTTACAAAAGAGCCACCAGCTGCGGAAATACTAGAAGCGCGTTCGTCCAAGCTTGCTGGCAAAAGCCGTTCTACGGTGGTCAAGGCTCTTATGGACCCCCTGGACACCACCAACAGGGGTGCCTGATGTGCGTTGTGGCCAAACCTCCGGGCAGGTTTCAAAATGGGGGGGGGAGGTCACCCTCTGAAAAAGATTAGGGGGGGCACTCTTTACATAGAGGACAACAGCCAGGCTGCTTCTGAATGACGGGAAGAAGGCCAGAACCTGGTGATACGTCATTTGAACAGATTCGGTTGCTTAAAACAATTGGGGGGGGGTTCCTCAAATAAATCCCTAACACCCTTTTCTCAGACTCCTACTGCAACTAGAGCGGAAACATTTCCCCCCTTTCGTCACCTACCTCTACAAAAATTACGTGACCCACCTGGATGTACAATATTTCTTTAAAAAAAAAAAAGACACTGCTCAGGCTGGGGCCAAAGATTCTCCCCCGCCGTGGATTCCAGGATGTGAAGTTCGCCTCAATGTCTTTCCACACCCCAAGCAGGGGTACCATTGCCCCCCTACTCCCCACCCCACCCCCAACCCCACCCCCAGCCCAGGGCGCCACGAATGGGAAGGGAGGTGGGCCGCCGGGCGGGGAGAGGCCCGTTTCCCGCTCCCTCTCCTCTAAAACGGTTTCTTCCCTCCGCCGGATTCTCTGACGACGGGAACGAAAAGGCAGTTTCCCTCCACGGCTTTTATAAGGCTTCTCTCCGGTAAGGGCTCTCGTAAGGCAGGCACTCTTCCGGAAGGTGGTTCCAGTCGTTTAGGTGGCCCCTCCCCCCCTCGTGAGTCCGGACGTGGCGCTGGAGGTTGCGGCTCCAGCTGAAGCACTTCCCGCACTCCAGGCACCGGAAGGGCTTCTCGCCGGTGTGCATGCGCATGTGGGAGGTCAGGTGGCCCGTCTGGCGGAAGCTCTTCCCGCACTCCAGGCACTTGAAGGGCTTGTCCCCCGTGTGGACCCCGCATGTGGGAGGCCAGGTTGGACCGCTGGCTGAAGCACTTCCCGCACTCCAGGCACTTGGAGAGCTTCTCGCCCGTGTGGATGCGCATGTGCGAGGCCAGGGAGGCGCTGTGGCGGAAGGTGGTGCCGCACTCGGCGCACTTGAAGGGCTTCTCGCCGGTGTGCATCCGCACGTGCGAGGCCAGCTGGGAGCTCCAGCGGAAGCGCTTCCCGCACTCGGGGCACTGGCACTTGTCCGCCGCGGCGTGGAGCCTCGCGTGGGAGGCCGAGGCGGCGCTCGAGGGGCCGAAGCCCTTCCCGTACTCCAGGAACCGGAAGAGCTCCTCCTCGGTGGGCAGGCGCACGTGGGGAGCCAGGGGGGCGCCCGGAGGGCCGAAGCCGTTCTCCACCTCTTCCGTGGACTCCGGCGGCTCCTCCTCGGCGTGGACCCGCAGGTGGGTGGCCAGGTGGCAGCTCTGGCCGAAGGTCCTCCCGCACTCCAGGCATTTGTAGTGGTTCTCGCCCGTGTGGGCCCGCATGTGGGCGGCCAGGCTGGCACTCTGCCCGAAGCTCTTGCCGCACTCGAAGCACTTGAAAGGGTTCTCCCCCCTGTGTGGATCCTCTTGTGGGAGGCCACGTAGGTGTTGCGGCTGAAGTCCTTCCCGCACTCGATGCATTTCAAAGGCCGGTCGCCCGTGTGGATCTTCATGTGGTCGTCGTCGGGGCCGGCGCGGCGGACAAAATGGCGCCCGCATTCCAAGCAGTGTTTCCGGTTCTTGTCAATGACGATGCCCAGGCAGAGTCCGCCTTCCTCTTCTTCCTCTTCCTCCTCACACCTCTTCTCTCTCAGGTCGGCCGCTGAAAGGAGGAAACAGAAACCCTCGTTGGTGCCAAAACGCGAAGTCGAGCCTCTCAAGGGACGGCTGGGTTTCTACTATCCCTTGTGCCTTCCGCTTATGTCTTTCCTCCCTTTCTCTGGGTTCTACTTCGTAAATTACAGTGAACCTTCGTTTAACAAATGATTTGTATAACATAAAATCTGTACAACATAAAAAAACTCCAGAGATAGGGGATATTTGCTTAACAGAATCGCCTATGGGGCAAATCCGTACAACAGGCATACCCAAACTTCGGCCCTGCAGACGTTTTGGACCACAACTCCCAGAATTCCAAGCCTGTATTTCCAATGGCAAAGGACTGTGGGAGTTGTGGTCCAAAACATCTGCAGGGCCGAAGTTTGGGCATGCCTGCCGTACAACATAAAAATGGTCGTGTTTAGGGATTACAGTACTCTGTTTTCAATTCATTCCTATGGGAAATTTGTATCAAGGAAAATTTGCTTAACAGAATTATATTGGGAATGAAGGCCGAGCGGGGATATGATAGCTATGTTTAAATATTTGAAAGGATGTCACATTGAAGAAGGGCCTGGTTTGTTTCCCATGACTTCAGAGACTAGGACGCAGGGCAATGCTTTCAAACTCCAGGAAAAGAGATTCCATTTGAACATTAGGAAGAACTTCATGACAGTTAGAGCTGTTCGGCAGTGGAATATTCTGCCACAAAGGGTGGTGGAGTCTCCTTCCTTGGAGGTTTTTAAAAACAGGCTGGATGGCCATCTGTCGGAAATATTGTGATGGGGGTTCCTGCATGGCAGGGGGTTGGACTGGGTGGCCCTTGAGGTCTCTCTTCCAACTCTATGATTCTATGATTCTACGTGGCCAGCATGGCTGAACACATTTCTCTTCCAACTCTATGATTCTATGTGGCCAGCATTGCTGAACACATTTCTGCGCACGGAACACTGTTTATATTCCCGCTTTTTACGGCGGTACCTATTTATCGGCTTGCATGTACATGCTTTCAAACTGCTAGGTTGGCAGGAGCTGGGGTGATCAGCGGGAGCTCACTCCGCTGCGTGGCAACCTGGATTCAAACCGCCGAGCTGCTGACTTTGCAACTGACAGTTTTCAGTGCTCTGGGCCATTTTGTAAATTATTTGTACAGCTTGGCTTTAACACAGCGCTACCTTGCTTTACCAGCATCATCCGTTCCGCAAGAAGGCTTAGTAAGCCAAAACACCCGTAAATCAAAGCAAATTTCCCCATAAGAAATAACGGAAACTTAGATTATTCATTCTGGGGGCCCTGTTTCCATGATTTCTTATTGGGAGACCCAAAGGCCGCAGCAGCCAGGACCTGCAACAAAGGGCTGGAGGTGTTTCACCATTCATATCCAGCTCCTCCAGGGTGCCCAGTGGCTCAAGGAAAAAATGGCGCTGGGGTGGGTTACCCACAGCTCAGCAGGTGATAAACTGGTGCCCCCAATCCGGCTGCCACTTGAATCCAAGCGATGGAATGCCCTCCCAAGTGAGATCCGACTGGTGCCAACATTGATGACATTTTGGCGCCAAGTAAAAAATGTTCCTGTTCCAGAAGTTTTTTTAGTTGATACAACATAGTCTGTGGGTCCTCTGATGGCAATTTTAGTGTAATGATTTTCGTGTAAGGTTTTTATTATTGTTTTAATTATTTATTGAAATTCTATGTTTTAACTGTTTTAATTATTTGATCGTAAGCCGCCCAGAGACCTTTGGGTAGCGGGTGGCATATAAGTTGTAAAAATAAATAAAATAAATCAATAAATCCTGGGGCCGCAGCGGCTGGAAGACGGCTTCCCGAGCTAGCAGCCAGCTGCCAGCGGCCCCGATACTTGTATATCGAAACTTTGCTCATTGATCAAGGCAAAACTCATCAGAGATCTTTGCCCGTTGATCAAAATACTCACAAACCAAGGAACGTGTAAACTGAGGTACCACCGTATTGCCTTTTAAGGATCTCGGATGCCTCATTGTTCTTAGCTGGCTTGCTTGATTTATTTATTCATTTATTTATTTATTTAAAAAAATGTTTTAATCCTGCCCATCCGGCCAAAAAGGCCACTCTGAGCAGCTACCAGTAACAGTCAGTTAGTGGCAGCTTTCTTTTTGAAAACAAAAAGAAAAGCAAACTAAAAAGCACAGCCTAATGGCAGTGAAAATTAAACAAACAGCATAACTAAACCCAACTGCGTCGTGACAAAGTAAGCCTCAACACACTTCAACATAATTAGATACATTGAATATTGTCTTTCAGTGCCGTCAACCATCATTGTACACATGCTGTCTTGAACTTTAAATACTGTACTGTATTGTCTTCATGTGATATAAGCCGCCTTGGGTCATTTTCAAGGGGGAAAAAGGCAGGGTAAAATTATTTTAAATGAATAATAAAATTAAAATGATAAAAAGACAAGATAGCTCTGCTCTGTTGCTTTTAAATGTGTTTTTAGTTTTTATTTACGGTTCTTAATATAATATCTGATTTTATATATATATATATATACTTGTCCCGGCCAACCAGAGCGTCTTCCCTCTCTCTTAGAATGCTGACACCGAGAGAGGCCCGTAGCGCTTCTACCAGGAATCGGGCCTTTTTGGTGGTCGGCCCGGCCTCTTGGAACAAGCTGCCAGTTGAGATCAAGCAGGTGGAGGCGCTGCCAGCCTTCAGAAGGCTCTTCAGGCAATGGTTCGGGGCCATCTGAGCACGCTGTAATGGGTTGTGTGTGTGTGTGTGTGTGTGTGTGTGTGTGTGTGTGTGTGTGTGTGTGTGTGTGTGTGTGTGTGTGTGTGTGTGTGTGTGTGTGTGTGTGTGTGTGTGTGTGTGTGTTTTATTGCCAGATCCTGTTATTTTTCTTTTAGTATTTTTACATGGTATTTGTACTGTTCACTATTGTCGCGGTTTGTTTTGTAGTTGGGTAGTCACTGTTGGGCGACGTCTGTACACCACCGCCCAGAGTTCCCTATGGGGAAATTGGGCGGTTAATAAGTATTATAGATAGATAGATAGATAGATAGATAGATAGATAGATAGATAGATAGATAGATAGATAGATAGATAGATACTGATTTTAGCTTTTACATATTGTCCTTTTAATGATGGAAGCCACTTTGGGTCCTTTTAAGGAGAAAGGCAGGGTCAACATATTTTAAATACATGAATTAAAAACATTTACAACGTCCTTTAAAAAAGAGCTCATGAGCCTAGCACATAGGAAGGGATGTGTATGTGTGTGTGGTGTGTGTAGGGCATAAATTCCCTTTTGACTGGCTGTTCGCAGGAAGGCTGCAGGCAGCCTCGCTCTTCCCTTTTGGGCCCCAACAATCAGGTGAGGGACAGGGATAACTCGGGGACGAGTAAATTCCATTTCTTAGATTATGCTACTCCTAAGTTTTGGCTGTTATGGGCTTTTATCTGCTTCTAGATTGTTGGAGTTCCTACTTAACTAGATACTTTTTTTGTAGATATATATTTTTCTAGAATGTGTTGTCTATTTCCTTTGGTATTTTGTTTGAATTTATTTGACCACCCAGAGTGGTCTTGTTACCAGATGAAAGGTCTAGAAATTAGATAGACAGACAGACAGACAGACAGACAGACAGACAGACAGACAGACAGACAGACAGACAGACAGATAGATAGATAGATAGATACCTCGGTTTAAGAATGCATTGGTTAAAGAAAACCTTGGTTTAAGAAAGTATTGGAAATAGGGATGCTTCATTTTAAGAAAAAAATTAAATGGAATGCCCTGGTTTGCCTTTTTTTCTGACCTCTACAATGGATTAATTAGTTTTCAATGCATTCCTATGGGAAAATGTAATTTGGTTTAACAGTTTTTCGCAATACAAAATGGCTCGGGGAACAAATTAATTGCTTAAACCGAGGTACCACTGTAGGTAGGTAGGTAGGTAGGTAGGTAGGTAGGAAATAAGGAAGGAAGGAAGGAAGGAAGGAAGGATGAATGGATGGATAGATAGATAGATAGATAGATAGATAGATAGATAGATAGATAGATAGATAGATAGACAGGCAGGAAGGCAGGCAGGCAGGCAGGCAGACAAATAACCTTCTTTGGATCCTATGTATTCTATTTTAAATAAACGTAGTATATTTCAAAGGCCTTCGTTGGTCTTAAGTCAGGCATGCCCAAACTTCGACCCTCCAGATGTTTTGGACTGCAACTCCCACAGTCCTTTGTCATTGGCAATCTAAGCTTAGAATTCTGGGAGTTGCAGTCCGACACATCTAGAGGGCCAGAGTTTGGTCACCACTGCCTTAAGTGATAAGGAACATCGTGATGCCAGCTGACTCCAGTCCTGGCTGCTTAGCCAAGTCACCAAGTAGCGACACCGCAGCCTGGAGCCTTGGGTTCCTGCGTTGATAAGGGAGCCCCGCATGGGCCGAGGTTGCGGAATAGCCTGGAGGCCTCCGTTTCCCTTGGGACTGAGAGAGACGGGCTTAAACCAAGATGGCGGCCATTCTGCTGAGAGAGAAGAGGAGCATCCAGTCTCCTCTTGGTAGAAACTGGGTTTATCGACCCAACAGGAGTCAAACCAAAGCTTACCGAGAGACACCAGGCTGGCTAAATTCTCCTCCATGACTTCCTGGTGGAGGGCCCGCTGGTCCGGATCCAGCAGGGCCCACTCCTGCTCCGTGAAATAGACGGCCACATCCTCAAAGGTCACCACGCCCTGAGAGGAGAGGGGGGGAAATGCTTTAAACTTCGTGTAGAATAAGAACATAAGACCATAAGAAGAGCCATGCTGGATTAGGCCAAAGGCCCATCTAGTCCAGCTTCCTGTATCTCCCAGTGGCCCCACCAGATGCCTCTGGGAGCACACGAGACTAGATCTCTGTCTCCTGATCCCACTCCCCTGCATCATCTGGCCCTTGAAGGACCCTGGTTTTAAGCCTGGAGATGACACGTCTCCATCATGGTTTGTAGCCTGTGATAGACTTTTCCTCCAGGAATCTGTCCAATCCCCTTTGGAAGGCATCCAGGCCAGATGCCATCACCACCTCCTGTGGCAGGGAGTTCCATAGACTAACAACGCGCTGGGTGAAAAAAATATTTTCTTTTGTCTGTTCTTACTCTCCCAGCCCTCAATTTGAGTGGATGTCCCCTAGTTCTGGTATTTTGTGAGAGGGAGAAGAGCGTCCCTCTCTCCACTTGACTCATGCCCTGCATTATTTTGTATGCCTCAATCATATCCCCCCTCAGGCGCCTTTTTTCCAGACTAAAGAGCCTCAAATGTTTAAGCCTTTCCTCATAAGGGAGGTCCCCCAGTCCAGTAATCATTTTATTCGCTCTCTTCTGCACCTTTTCCAGTTCCACTATGTCTTTCTTGAGATGCGGTGACCAGGATTGTACACAATACTCTTCGATGTGACGCTTCGATCCGGGGCTTTAAGGGTCAAGGTTCAACCCATCCCGGGCCATACCCTGCCCCTTCCTAAGGGACAGGTTATCCGAAAGCAAAGGGAACGGATTTACCTGCAGCTTCAGGGAGACCGCCAAAGGCGAGAAGCACCCGGAACCTTTCCACGGCTTCGCCCCAACCAGGTCGGGCTGCCGAGAAGCCATTTCTGCTCCTCCGGAGAGAAGAGACGAGCAAGGATAGGTCGCCAGCATCCTTCTAACCCCTGCAAGGAGATCAAGGGGGTGAACGAGATACTCTACAGTGGTACAGCGGCACAGTGGTCAAATGCCTGTACTGCAGGTAAAAATGTGCTCACGACCTGGGGGTTCAATCCCAGGTAGGAGGCTCAAGGTTCACTCAACCTTCCATCCTTCTGAGGTCGGTAAAATGAGGACCCCGCTTGCTGGGGGGGGGCAATGTGTAGCCTGCACACTGTAATTAAAAAAAATGTAAACTGCCCAGAGACTACTTGTAGTGGTATGGGGCGGCATATAAGCAGAACACTTTGCTTTGCTTTGCTTTAAGACTAATGCCTCAAAAGACAAAAAACTTGTAGGAAGAAGAAGAAAAATTTCCAGGAATAGGCATGCTTTGCATGACCAAAACGTTCCCTGTGGGATGCTTCACAAGACAAAAAACAATCTCGCATGTACCCAGGGGGAAACCCCCCCTCGTTATTTTTGTCTTTATTCTAGCCTCCGGAACGGATTAATCCGTTCCCAATGCATTCCTATGGGAAACCGCATCTCATAAGACAAAGATTTTCCTAAAAAGGAAGCGACCCATAGCCTCTGGAACAGATGAATCCATTTCCAATGTATTCCTCTTGGAAACCGTGTTTTGTAAGACAAAAAATTCTTAAAACAAATTGACCTGTAGAACAAATTAAATTTGTTTTAAGAGGCACCACTGTATTTTCATCTTGTTTTACTATTCACATCCAATGCCAGCGCAATCTATTTTTTTTTCATATACACTGCAGGTACTGTTTCGCGCGCCGCTTTACAGGAGAATAGTCTCCCTTCCTGTCTTGATTAAGCAATACACATGCTACCAGTGTAGGTTGTTAAAAGAGAATTTCCCGCCTTAGGGAATGATCACAGAATCACAGAATCATGGAGCTTGAAGGTCTACAGCAGGGGTTCTCAACCTGGGGGTTGGGACCCCTTTGGGGGGGGGGAGTCGAACAACCATTTCCCAGGGGTCGCCCTGAGTCAGTGAAGAAAAAGGCACAAACGGCTTGGATCTGAAGGGGGAGAGAAAGAGCGACTTACAGCTTGATAGGTTGGAGGGGATGTCAGTCAATGGCACCAGAAGCTGCGATTGGCTGAGGGTGCCTGTATGGAGGGAAGTTCTCTATGGCACCTCCAAAGGGGGCTTGTGGCCTCTTCCAAGCAGGACAAGGGGGAGGGGGGGTCACCACAACATGATGAACTGTATTAAAGGGTCACGGCATCCGGAAGGTTGGGAACCACTGGGTCTACAGTGTTGGCATGCTCACCACCTCCTAAAGCAGGGACGGCACACCTTTTGGAGACTGAGTGCCCAAACTGCAATTCAAAACCCACTTGTTGTGTTTGTTTGTTTTTGCAATGTGCCAACATGGCAATTTAAACCGAATACAGTAGTACCACGGGTTACAAATGCTTCGGGGGGGGGGGAGGCTACCTTTTAGGAAAGCGAGGCATCATAGAGCAGGGATGCCACACTTCAGGAAAGTGAGGCAGGCTTTTGAATTGACCGCGGCCACAGGGAGGGTGCTGTGGCTGCGGAAAATTCAAAAACCTGCTCTTCGACACTGGCTTTCTCGAAAGGCGCTACCCTGCTCACCGGGAGCGCTACGTTGTCGGGAAAGCCAGGAGGAACGGGCTGCAGCTTTTGGGCTCGTTCGTAGCATCAGTTTATTATTTGTTTATTTATTTGTTATATTTCTATACCGCCGATCTTCCGGACGGAACTCTGGGCGGTTTATAATTAAAACAAACAGCAAAGTATTATAAAAAAAAAGTAAGTCCTAAAAGAATAACTGAGGGACAAGACCCTCTACAAGAGGCAACGTGGACGGCAATTTTTAAAAAAAACTTAATTAGAAACAGAGCCTCGTGGCGCAGTGGTTAAATGCCTGTACTGCAGGTAAAACTGTGCTCACGACCTGGGGTTCAATCCCTGGTAGCAGGCTCCAGGTTCACTCAGCCTTCCATCCTTCCGAGGTTGGTAAAATGAGTACCCAGCTTGCTGGGGGGGGGCAATGTGTAGCTTGCACACTGTAATTAAAATTGTAAACCGCCCAGAGACAACTTGTAGTGGTATGGGGCGGTATATAAGCAGAACACTTTGCTTTTTGCTTTGCTTTTTAATCTTCAGCCACGCCACGCCACGCCACGCCATGCCACTCTGGGCATCCCAAAACGCTGCTCCCCTTCACCCGGTTCTCTTCACGGAGCCATTTTGAAACTGTCAAAATGGCTCCGTGAAGAGAGCCGCCCGAAGGGAGGGCAGTGGTTTGTGGGCTCCTTCGTAGCCCCAGTTTACTCTCCAGGCACGCCGCTTTTGCGATGCCCAGAGTGGTGTGGCCGGAGAGTAAACTGGGGCTACGAACGAGCCCACAAGTCTCTGCCTCCCCTTCGCCTGGCTCTCTTCACAGAGCACAGTGGCGTTCTCCGATCAACATAACATAAGAACATAAGAAGAGCCATCATGCTGGATCAGGCCGACGGCCCATCTAGTCCAGCTTCCTGTATCTCACAGTGGCCCCACCAGATGCGTCTGGGAGTGCACGAGATTAGATATCTGTCTCCTGATACCACTCCTCTGCATCTGGCCCTTGAAGTACCCCGGTTTTAAGCCTGGAGATTATGCACATCCCCATCATGGTCTGTAACCTGTGATGGGACTTTTTCTCCAGGAATCTGTCCAATCCCCTTTGGAAGGCATCCAGGCCAGATGCCATCACCACCTCCTGTGGCAGGGAGTTCCACAGACTAACAACGCGCTGGGTGAAAAAAATATTTTCTTTTGTCTGTTCTTACTCTCCCAGCCCACAATCAGAGGGGGAAGTGCCGTGGCTGTGAGGGGGCGACATTGCGTGCCCACAGAAAAGGCTCCACGTGCCACCTTTAGCACCCATGCCATAGGTTTGCCGGCCCTGTCCTAAAGTAACCTATTCTATCATTGTACTGCTCTAACAGTTAAGACGTTTTCCCCCCCAATCTGCCACGGAAATCTGGCTTCTTGTGACGAGAGCCCACGGTTGTGTTCCCTGCAGGATCTGTTCTGGATCTGGGATGATCCAAAGCAGGTCCTGCCCCTCGTCTGGATGTCTAACGTTCAAGCATTTGAAATGTGCTCTCTCATCTCCCTTTGGTCTTCTTTTCCTCAAGGCAAAATGTGACCAGTTCTTTCAGCCTTTTCCTCCTAGGGCTCGGTTTCCCAGTCCAAACAAAATGATATACAAAGAGCAGTTGCTGAACGGAGGGGGTCTATCCGCCAGTTCCACAGCAGGTGGCAGAGTGACCTCTGTGTTCCTCAGGAGTAAGAGCCTCTAACTTCTGTTCAGAGGGGCATCTCTTGTCCTGTGCAGCAGGCATGTCCAAACTTCGGCCCTCCAGAGGTTTTGGACCGCAAAATGGCTCGGGGAACAAATTAATTGCTTAAACCGAGGTACCATTGTAGGTAGGTAGGTAGGTAGGTAGGTAGGTAGGTAGGTAGGTAGGTAGGTAGGTAGGTAGGTAGGTAGGTAGGTAGGTAGGAAATAAGGAAGGAATGGATGGATGGATGGATGGATGGATGGAGAGAGAGAGAGAGAGAGATAAGAGGGAAGGAAGGAAGGAAGGAAGGAAGGAAGGAAGGAAGGAAGGAAGGAAGGAAGGAAGGATGGATAGATAGATAGATAGATAGATAGATAGATAGATAGATAGATAGATAGATAGATAGATAGATAGATAGATAGATAGATAGATAGATAGATAGGACGGAAAGGAGGAATAGAGAGATAAGAGGGAAGGAAGGAAGGAAGGAAGGAAGGAAGGATAGATAGATAGATAGATAGATAGATAGATAGATAGATAGATAGATAGATAGATAGATAGATAGATAGATAGATAGATAGATAGATAGGACGGAAGGGAGGAATAGATAGATAGATAGATAGATAGATAGATAGATAGATAGATAGATAGATAGATAGATAGATAGATAGATAGATAGATAGATAGATAGATAGATAGATAGATAGATAGACAAATAACCTTCCTTGGATCCTATGTATTCTATTTTAAATAAATGTATATTTCAAAGGCCTTCATTGGTCTTAAGTCAGGCATGCCCAAACTTCGACCCTCCAGATGTTTTGGACTGCAACTCCCACAGTCCTTTGTCCTTGGCAGTCTAAGCTTAGAATTCTGGGAGTTGTGGTCCGAAACATCAGGAGGGCCGAAGTTTGGACATGCCTGCCGTGCAGGAAGCCAGAGGAGGGGCAGTGCTTTGGAATTCTGCATGGAAAAGCAAACCTGGACTCCGAGACCGACCATAGAAAATGACTGCCTGTCGATAGAAATACCAGATACTCCTCAAGCACCCCTGGGGAATATCCCTATACACACACACACACACACACACACACACACACACACACACACACACACACACACACACACACAGAGCCAAAAAGAAATGTAGTTATCCCACGTACAACAGCTGACACTCAGCTTTTGAAAAAGCAACTAGATCGTATTTCCTTCCTTCCTTCCTTCCTTCCTTCCTTCCTTCCTTCCTTCCTTCCTTCCTTTCTTAAGACCTCACCTTGTTTCCTCTTCTTTTCCGTCCTGAAACTCATACGCAGACTGGGCTGTTTTGCTCCAGCTTATATACCACCCGGTAGGGCTTTAAGCACTCTCTGGATGGGTTGCAATTTAATTTGGCAGGCTACATATTGCACCCCTCTCCACACTTCCTGGTGCGCTGGGTATTCATTTTAGTGACCTCGGAAGGATGGAAGGCCGATTAAGCCTCTGAGCCAGCTACCGGGGATTGAACCCTGGGTCGTAATATGTGTGTGTGTGTGTGTGTGTGTGTGTGTGTGTGTGTGTGTGTGTGTGTGTGTGTGTGTGTGTGTGTGTGTGTGTGTGTGTGTGTGTGTGTGTGTGTGTGTGTGTGTACAATCCACCAGTTTATCCACAGTGCCAGGAGGCTCCCGGTTTACAGTTTGTGCTCTAGCTTTACCCAAGCCTGGCCTAGCTCCAACAAAGATGATCTCTCAGATTCAGGAAATCTTTCACAACCCTCTTTTTCTCCTGTCGCTTGGCTCATTCGGTTTAATTTTCGCAATCTCGCCAAACAGGCCTTCGATTCTAGGAAAGCTCCACCAACCCTCTCTCTCTCTCTCTCTCTCTCTCTCTCTCTCTCTCTCTCTCTCTCTCTCTCGTTAGAGGGATTCCTTTCCCAACCGTGAAGCTACAAACCGCTGAGAGTTTTCCACAAAAGCAACATTTCCTGCCCAGACATGAAGCTGTTTGGATGAACAGCGAAACGTTTCTATCTCTCAAAAAGAAGTCCAGTAGCCACGACTCAACTTCCAGATAAACTCAACTGGATGACTAAGAATCTTCACAGACATATAGCAGCTGGACCCGTTTTTAGCTCACGCTTAGATCCTCTTCCAGAAGGGCGATTTTATTATTTATTATGTATTTTATTTATTAGACTTTTATACTGCCCATCTAGACCTAGGGCTACTCTGGGCGGTTTACAACATGTGATAAAATAACAATGAAACAAAGGAATGCATTTTAAAAACCAAAATACAAGGTACATAATAAAATAAAGTATACAAAAATCCACAAAAAACTAAAATGAAGCTAAAAATGGCAACAGACTGATAAAAAAGGTGGGGGGGGGACAAGAGAAGAAAAGTGGTTAAAAGACAGTGCCTTACTAAGGGCCTTTTCACACGACCCCTAAACTCCGCCGCAAATGGCTCCCAGCTCCGGAGCTTAAAATTGTTTCCCCACCAGCTCCGGAGTTTACAGATAATTAAGGGCGACCACGCCCACCTAAGCACGCCCCAGCGCACTTTTCAGGTACCTGCTCTCCGGAGGTGAAAATTCCTGATGCGGATATAACAGTAGTGACGGCCAGGCTCTCCTTGCTTCTGTTTGTTGTTGTTTTGCCCCCCGCCCCTTTAAGAGATCTGAATGCAGTGCCGGGAGGGCAGAACGGAGGTGAGCGGCATTCTTTTCTTCCTTTTTTTCTCTCCTCCTCTCACGCAGCCAACAGCCAGGAGTGCGGAGGGGGTGGGAACGCAGGAACAGCGACAAACCCCTAAGATCTCTGGTCCGAATTTAAGTGGCCAGCGGATCTTAGGGGTCGTGTGAAAAAGGCCCTATCTTATCCAGCCAGCTTATTTTAGAGAAATAAACGACTTATAAAATGGCGCACAGAAAGGTTTGCAAAAGAACCCCAACCATGAGAATTATACTAAAGCTAGCTTTCCTGACCCGCCGACAAGCAGAGGACCTCAGAGAGAAATAGGCAATGTCCCTGGCTTCTACCACAGTCCAGGTCTCTCCTGTCAAGTTGATGTCCAAACACACTATGGGTATGGGTACTGTTAGAGCAGTATGACAAGAGAACTAATTACAGTAGGACCCCCCGTATTCACTGATTCATTATCCACTGATTCAGTTATCCACGGTTGGCAGAGAGGAAAAATTAAATAATTCAGCAGCCACAAAGCAAGCCACTGTCACAAACAGCAGCTGTAAAGCAAGCTATTGTCACAAATAGCATCTGTAAAGCAAGCTACTCTCACAAACAGCAGCCATAAAGCAAGCTAACGTCTCAAAACAGCAGTCATAAAGCAAGCTACTCTCAAGAAACAGCAGTTTGGGGGTGGGTGGGCAGGCGTTCTCTCTTATCCACGGTTTTCATTATCCACAGGAAGGCCTGGAACCAATCCCCAGCGGATACTGGGGTCCTACTGTACTTTTTTTGGTTCTCTCTTCTACTTTTATCCTGAGCAAAGCTAGGAACACTTAAGCGTCCGGATTTGTGAGGCAGATTATACGGCAAGCGATCCTGGGCACCCCCTTGGAGAAGACAGTTGAAACTGATCAGGACTGTGTCGTTTTTCTCCAAAGCTACACAGGCTGGCACACTGCCGCCCCACCCACCGACCCACTCCAGGTTTGCTGTCCCTCCCGATGACAAGGCGATGGCCCAAGAACAAAGGGGTAGATGCAGTGGTTCTCAACCGGTTGGTCCCCAGATGTTCCTGGACTGCAACTCCCAGATGTCTTCATCACTAGCTGAGCTGGCCAGGATTTCTGGGAGTTGCAGTCCAGGAACATCTGGGGACCCAGCAGTTGAGAACCACTGGGGTAGAGGATAGGTTTGCTCCTGGGGTGCCTTATGCCAAGAAAATGAAGGGGCAAAAGCAAATTGTTCTGCTTATATACCACACGCCATAGCACTTCAAGCACTCTCTGGACAGTTTACAGCTTAATTAAGCAGGCTACTCATAAAGACCACCACCACCCTAGAGGGGAGGAAGTGGACTCCATCTAGCCAAAGATCAGGAGATTTTTACAGTATTTATTTGATATATTTTTTGCCCCACCCTTTCCCCCTTGAAAATGACCCAAGGGGGCTTAGATCAAGGAGTGGCCTCCCTCTTCCTCTTCTCCCACCCAAAATAAATCAATAAATCTCTTTTTTTTTCCTCGGCCCAAGAAGAAAGGTTCGTCTCCCACTCCTCACTTCCCTTTTGGGGACCCCCTTCCCCCACTTTCTCCTTGGCCAAGCTTGACCCACCTCCGAGATCTTGGGGGTGGGGGTGGGGGGAACAGACAGGAGGAGGAGGAGGAGGGAGGCTTCGGACTACAACTCCCAGCATTCCCCAGGCAGAAACCGTGCTGGGGGTGAGGGAGGAAGCGAGGGAGCGAGGGTGGGGGGTGGGGGATTCTGGGGGGCGGCAGTCGCCCCAAAGCACAAAACCTCCCGCCCCACCCGCACCTCCAAGGGTGTTGGGGGTGGCTGATCGGTGCCCTTCCAGCCTTAACCCCAGGACACGCAAACAAAGAGGTGGAGAACGTCTGAATCCCTCCCTGCTGGGCTTTGTCTGCCTGGAAGGGGGTTTCCACCCCCCACTCCATGTGGCTTCCCTTTGGGGGGGGGGCTTCCTTGTGACCCAGGGTCCTCCACCCCAAAATCCTTCACCCACCCACCCCAAAGCTACCCCGATTCCCTTTTTTTGGGGGGGGGGTCTTTTGCCCTCCCACCCCCTCCATCAACCAAACCCTCTTCCACCCCCTCCCCGTCATTCCCATGCTGGGTGGGGAGACACCCCCCCCCATATAGACTTAGAGGTTATGGGGGAAGCTAACTTTTTTGTTCCTCCCTCCCTCCCCAAATGGTACATCTCAAACACACACATATATACACACACACACCTACAAATCCCCATGGATCTCACCTGGATGGCTCCCCCACGACAGATTTAATAAAATAAAATAAAATAAAATAAAGAGAGCCACCGAGAAAGAGCTGCCGGGCTGCCACGGAACCCCTTCAGCGCTTGCTTTGCCTGGGAGGAAGGGAATGCCAGGGGCACAGGCCGGAAGAAGGAGACACAGTCCTTAGTTCTCGGGAGGCGCTCTAGGAGAACGCGAGTCTATCTCCTTAACCCTTCCCAAAGATGTATTCTCATTTTTTTGGGGGGGGGCGGTTTGTTTAGCCGTGTTCTGGAAGCTTTTTCTTCCTGCTGTTTCGCCAGATTCTGTGGCTGGCATCTTCAGAGGGCAAGGAGCTCAGGGAACTAGGAGTTCCCTCTGTGCTCTGGGGTATAGAATGAGTGAGACTGTGGGGTTTTAAAGTTGTGGGAAAGGGGAAACTGTCCTATGCAGGAGAATAGGTGTCAGTCACTGTATTGTGATGCAGGGATTAAGAAGTTTCACTTCTGTCTGGGGTGGAACTCCCTGCCACAGGAGGTGGTGGTGGCATGCATAGAGCAGCGGTGGCGAACCTTTGGCACTCCAGATGTTTTGGGCCACAACTCCCACAGCCCCTTGTAGTTGGCAATACAGGCTTGGAATTCTGGGAGCAGACCTCAAGGGCCATCTAGTCCAACCCCCTGCCATGCAGGAACCCTCTCTCCTTCGGGAACGGCTTAGGGAACTGGGAATGTTTAGCCTCTCTAAAAGAAGGTTGAGGGGAGATATGATAGCTATATTTAAATATTTGAAAGGATGCCATATTGAAGAGGGAACAGGTTTTTTTTTCCATGGCTTCAGAGACTAGGCAATGGTCTCAAACTAGAGGAAATGAGATTCCATTTGAACATTAGGAAGAACTTCATGACAGTTAGAGCTGTTCGGCAGTGGAATCTGCTGCCGCAAAGGGTGGTGGAGTCTCCTTCTTGGGAGGTTTTTAAGCAGAGGCTGGATGGACATCTGTCGAAAATATTGTGATGGGGGTTCCTGCATGGCAGGGGGTTGGACTGGATGGCCCTTGAGGTCTCTTCCAACTCTATGATTCTATGATTTTATGATTCAGTTAAATAGTTTTGTTTCTTTGCTGTCCGTTGCGCTGGAAGGACAGAACGACGACCTTGAGTCACATTTAACACACTGGCTATGAAGAAGCCTTATTGTTTTATTTATTTATTTATTTTGAATATTTCTACCCCACCTCTCTCCTTAGAAAAGGACCCAAGGTGGCTTACAATAATGAGGGACAATATACAGCCCAGAACATTTAAGACATATTCGAGTTCAGAACAGGAAATTAGAAGAGGCATCTTAGAAAGTATGGCCAACTGTTGGCCAAGATGAGGGTAAACACAGCTAGGCCACGTCGTCGTCTTATACATTGATGACTAAGCATCTTCAGACATTGTGAGGGACCAAGCAATAGTGAGCCGTCTGAGAGAATACCTGCAGAGCGGAAGATTGAGGAAGGGACTGAAGAGAAGGAGATCGCGGTAGCTTTGAAAGGAATTAGTATGAAAGAGCAGAAGGATGTAAATAAACCTGATGAAGAGGTGTTGTGGGTAGCAGAAGATATGCGCGAGAAAGGTGACAGGCACGCGGGCGAGAGGGATGAGTGTGTGGAGCTTGAGGAGGAAGGCGCGAGGGGTGACAGTTGGAGGTGACCAGTAACGGACAGGAGCTGTCAGACAGAAGGCAGTTTTCCTCAGGAGGAGGAAAATAAATGGAAAAAGAAAGAGCTGGAGGAGTTTAGATGATGAGTCTATGTTAAACTCCTGAGGTGGCCGGGAACCAGTGAAAGGTTCCAGGCAGAATGGAGGAAACCCAGCCGAGAGAATCCAGTCGTGCAGTGGGCAAGACACCCGTGCTGCAGCACTCAATGCTTGGGACGGGGGACGGTCGGTCGCCCTTATCGCTAAAGGGGTTGATTCAGGAATACAGCCCAGTTCAGTTAGATTTAGAAGAACCTTTATTTGAGCTTGTTAATTTATCTAAGTTACTGAAACAAGCACAAGTGCCTGAAGAGAATGTGTCTTCAAGTTGTTGTGCAGATCCTGTTAATAAAAATCAGTTCAATGTTCAATTACAACCCAGCTCATATCTCATTTATGGATCGGAAACCAACCCTAGAAAGGATCGAACCCTTACAGACATATAAAGATAATAAAAATGATTAAAGGACTATTGAGAGTAAAATGCATTGCTATAAGTAAAATACAAATAAATTGGAATGTTTCCAATAGTAACTTAAAAATGCAATGATTCTATTGACAACAATTATTTTTGCATCTCAGCAGAGGTATGAACTGGTGTAGGTAATTGGATCTAGGTGATCTCCATACACATGTATGGAGGAGAAGTCTATCATAGGTTACAAACCATGATGGAGATGTGTAATCTCCAGGCTTAAAACCAAGGTACTTCAAAGACCAGATGCAGGGGAGTGGTATCAGGAGATAGATATCTAGTCTCGTGCGCTCCCAGAGGCATCTGTTGGGGCCACTGTGAGATACAGGAAGCTGGATTAGATGGGCCTTTGACCTGATCCAGCATGGCTCTTCTTATGTTCTTATGTACATTGGCGCCAATTTCCTAGAAGCTCTGTTGCTCATTTATTTTTATCTTGAAATCTCTTAATCAACGCTTGTATTGTCGTACAGTAAGACGGCTGTATGTGTGGGATGAGCACCACCAGTTTGACGTATCCACGGCTGGAAAATTGGCAATTAAAAAAGCCCCCAGAAGTACGGCTTTCCAAGATGTATTACCAGAACTGGCCATTAGATGGAACCGGATACTAATGCCACAGAAATCCCTTGCTCCGCCATGGAAACATCTTGAAGAACTCACTTACCTTGACAGCTTTACCATGGTCCCTATCATTATAAAGCAGAGTGAAAGGCCACAACCATGAACAAGGAAGGTCCTCTTTCTAGCATTTTCCTGCAGGTGCAGGGTATGCTTTTTAGATCCTGAAACACCACCTCTTCAGGGCGCAATTGACCGTATCTTCAGGGCGCAAGAGACGATACGCATGTCCTTATTGACTCTGTCCTGCCATCAACCATAAACAAGGAAAGTGGTGTTCTTTAACTGAGGATAGGATAAGAGGTACTTGAAAACCAACAGAACCGCCGTATCTCATTTATTTTTATCTTTATTTATTTTGATTTATAGGCCGTCTTGCTCCCAGTAGGAGACCCAAGGTGGCGCACACCTCAAATTAGACAACAATCAACTGTTTTAAAATATATAAATACCACATTAAAAACAAACATATTTCAAGTTTTTTTTATATATAAAAATGAAATATTTTAAAGAACATTTACCCATTTAAATTCTTATAAGCATAGCACACCTGCTTTAAAAGTCTACCTGGGTAGGATCATCTTCTCCTGAGGTTGGAAGGACAAGAGGAAGGAGCGTAACCATGCTTCTTAGGGGACAACCACCGAGAAGGCCCTGTCTCGTGGCCTTAGCAAAGGAGTTTGGGAAGGTGGTGGACCGTGATGAAGCCCCTCCCCAGAATATCTTAAAAACGGAGACGGCTCAGTTGAGGTGATCTATTCTTTCAGGCAGGGCTTTTGTAAGTAAGAAACAGCATATTATAGTGAGCTTGGAAACAGACGCAACCAGCTTTTAAAGGTGGGATCTAAATATTAACTAATAACATCATGAAAAGGCATTGTTGGTACGAGGCAAGCAATTCACCCAGTGGCTGTTGTGGGTTTTTCGGTCTGTTTGGCCGTGTTGTGGAAGTTTTTCTTCCTGATGTTTCGCCAGTCTCTGTGGCCGGCATCTTCAGAGGGCACGGAGCTCAGGGAACTAGGAGTTTTCTCTGGGGTAAAGAGTCAGATCAACCCTCCCTTATTACAGTGAAACTCTTAATCTCTCCACATCACAATCAATGATCAATACCTATTCTCCTGAATAGGACAAGTTTCCCCTTTCCCACAACTATAAAGACAACAACCCACAACCTCACTCTCTACCCCAGAGTGCAGAGGGAACTCCTAGCTCCCAGAGCTCCTTGCCCTCTGAAGATGCCGGCCACAGACACTGGTGAAAACTTAGGAAAAAAACTTCCACAACACGGCCAAACAGACTGAAAAACCCACAACAGCAATCAGATCCCAGCCATGAAAGCCTTTGAGAATACAATTCATGTACTGTATTGGTCAATAGATAGCAATGTAAAGCCAAGGAATGGCTAAAGACACAAAAATAAATATGTGGTCTTCCATTGCCATCTAGTGGACAATGAATAAATTACTACTCTCTCGCAAAGAAGACACAGCTCATAAATTAGTAGCTTGATTAGAACCCATTAGACATGGGCAACAGATGTGTGACAGTTCAACACCCCACCCTCACCCTCCTCTGTGTGGATGCCTGCAGGAGGGGCACCAAACCCCGGTTGGGGCTGAAAACGCACCAAGCCGAACCGGCAGCTTGTGCGCATCTTTAGATCCCACGTTTATTCCCATGCCTCTGTCTCTCTTGGTATTTTATCCACACAACAAACCTGCGAGGAAGGTCAAGCTGAGAACAACCCATCCGAGGTCCACAAAGGATAGGTCAGGTTGCCATCCTCCAGGTCCATCAGCCCTAGCCAGAGGGCCTGACAACCACAGTGGCCCACCTTTGCTTGAGATGGTGCCATAAATGATAATTTTTTTTCAGTACACTTCTCTCTCTCTCTCTCCCCCCCCCTGTGTCCCAGCTTGTGATAAAGGGGACTGAGATCAGAAGGTGAATCTTGAAGACATCTGCTTGGGAATACCCTGAAGCAAATGGTGAGCCACCATGTGAGACAAAAGGCTGGGCTAAATGGGCTGTGGCCTGTTCCAGAAAGGCTGTTCTTATGTTCTTATGTCTCTGGGTAGACCCTGATTAAGAGAGACTGTTCTGTCCCGGTGTGGGGTAAAGCATAATTTTAATATCATGACTGGGAATGGGAAGGACAGCAACCCTCTAAAAATAAAAATTTTGGGGGAGTGGCCTGTACCCTGTCCACGAGACCCCTGGGCCTTTTAAGATAGGGAGGGTTTAAGGTAGCTAAAGATGCCCTGAAACAGGTGGAAGGATGGCCAGGGGAGAAATGTAGAATAGTGCTGTCGTCTCCTCCATCTGAAAACCCCCATGAGCTATATCAGCTGAGAGCTGTCACATAAACCAGGAGGAAGGAATAGAGAGTATACTAATTAAATCTGCAGATGATACCAAATTGGGAGGGGCTGCAAATTCCCTAGAGGATAGGATGGAAATCCAAAAAGACCTTGACAGACTAGAGTGCTGGGCCAAAGCTAACGAAATGGATTTCAACAGAGGGAAATGTAGGGTACTACATTTAGGTAAAAAAATGAATTGCACAAATATAAGATGGGGGATACTTGGCTGGAGGATAGTACCTGTGAAAGGGATCTGGGAGTCTTGGTGGACCACAAATTGAACATGAGTCAGCAGTGTGATGCGGCGGCCAGGAAAGCCAATGCGATTCTTGGTTGTATCAACAGAACCATAGTGTCTAGATCAAGGGAAGTGATAGTACCACTCTATTCTGCTCTTGTCAGATCCCACCTGGAGTACTGTGTCCAGTTCTGTGCGCCTCAATTTAAAAAGGATGTTGACAACCTCGAGCGGGTGCAGAGGAGGGCTACCAGGATGGTTGAGGGTCTGGAGGAAATGTCTTATGAGGAACGGCTTAGGGAACTGGGAATATTTAGCCTCTCTAAAAGAAGACTGAGAGGGGATATGATAGCTATGTTTAAATGTTTGAAAGGATGTCATATTGAAGAGGGGACAGGTTTGTTTTCCATGGCTTCAGAGACTAGGACTCGGGGCAATGGTTTCAAACTACAGGAAAAGAGATTCCATTTGAATATCAGGAAGAACTTCATGACAGTTAGAGCTGTTCGGCGGTGGAATAGGCTGCCCCAAAGGAGGGTGGTGGAGTCTCCTTCTTTGGAGCTTTTTAAGCAGAGCCTGGATGGCCATCTGTCGGAAATATTGTGATGGGGGTTCCTGCATGGCAGGGGGTTGGACTAGATGGCCCCTTGAGGTCTCTTCCAACTCTATGATTCTATGATTCTATGATTCTATGATTCTATAATCCAGTATTCTTGCATCCATAGTTTAGAAAACTTTTGAGCTTGGGAATGATGGTGTAAAATAATGTGTCATCCTCCTCCTCCAGTATCTTAACATCCAGACACACACACCCCTCCACTCGAGTGATTTCACATTCATATTGGAAAATACTGGAAAAGAAAGCAAGAGAAGAAGCCCAGTTGCCATGACTCGACTCCCAGACACGTTAAAGATGGTGCCATTGGGATCACAAAGGCCCCGGGGTCTTCTTTATTGTTACAAGTGAACACAAGTTTCGTGAAAGATGATAATTCTCAGCCCCAGAGATGTTTCAAATAAGAAGGGGCGTTCCTCTAAATATGTCTGGAGACTCCAGTGTAGTGATATCATTGCCCATATTTCTGAGCCCCAAGATTGGTCAACCACAAAGGAAACTGAAGGCCTAGGAGGGCTGCTTGACATATATTTCCCAGCAGTCGCCAGGACCAAGCAGATACCAGGATGTGCTGATGTAGGCAAGGAGGCCAGAGCGAAGGGGAGGCCAGGAAAACAGGATATCAGGATACAGACCAAGAGCCCCTTTCTGTCCTTATCAGTAATGCCTCACTAGCTAGGGAGCATTTCCCCCCTCCCACCTATGGATTCTATTTCCTGTGCCTGTTTACTGAGTATAGTCTCACAGATAAGGCTTGCATTCTCCTCCCACTGAGGGATGTCTCCCTGTATCTATTGTGCTTGCTCTCAGAATAAACACTGGTCGCTCGGGCAGCAGGGGCAGAAGGGAGAATCATCACCACAGACTCACATACACGCATGCCTCCACGCATTCGTACACACACAGACATCCATGGAACCCTGACAGACAAGACGAACAGGAATGCTGCCCTGAGCACCAGATATTGCACCCCGAAACTCCGTGTCCCGTGTAATTCGTAACGCCAACACTCCATTTTCCCACTGAGATTTCACTCCTCAGAGGCCCGTCCAGGATATTGTACAGTGTGCCTGCAAATTCTTCTTAAAAATAGTCTTTTTCATTCTTTCTTTCTTTGATTCAGAACTTGACTTTCTCCCCAAATGGATCCTCGAGGCATACCTCATTAAAAACACAAAAGCCGGATTCCAATTGTGTATTGGGGAAAACATCCTAAATGTTATAACAGTAGGGCAATGGAACCAGTGACCTCAAGAGGTAGTGAGGGCTCCAACCCCGGAGGCCTTCAAGAGAAATGTCCTCACTAATGCCTCGGAAGAAGGACTCGAGAGTATGCGGATTAAATTTGCAGATGATACCAAATTGGGGGGGAGGGAGTCTGCTAATTCCAATAGGACGAAAATCCAAAATGACCTTGACAAATCCATCTCTTTTAAAGTCCCAGGGCTTACCCCAATACTTATTTATATGCATATACAGTATACTTATTTATATGCATATCTGTTTTAGGGTTTTTTCCAATTGTTTAATAGGGTGGAAACTGCCACACTGAATAGGTAGGGAAGTAGAACAGGAATACAGTGGTACCCCAACTTAAGAGCAACTTGACTTAAGAGCAATTTGGCTTAAGAGCAGAAAACTGCTGGTGTTTTAACTGCCGTCTTACAAATTTTAGATATGGTCTGCTCAACTTACTTTTTTTCATTTTTTTATTTTTTCAATTTATTTTTTAATTTTTTAGATAGGTACCCCAACTTAAGAGCAGTTCGACTTAAGAGCATGCATTCCAAACGGATTAAATTCGTAAGTTGAGGTACCACTGTACCTGGAAATCCTGAATGAATTTTAAGTTTCCAGGGCCAGATAAAAAGAACTGGCAGAAGTAATTTTAGAGCCATTGGCAATAATTTTTGACAATTTCTGGAGAACGTGGGAAGTCCCCATAGATTGGAGGAGGGTGAATACAGTCCCCCATTTTCAAGAAGGGGGAAAAAGAGGACACAAATAATTACCGCCCAGTCGACTTGACATCTATTCCTGGAAAGATTCTAGAGCAAATTATTAAGCAGACAAGTCTGTAATTATTTAACAAGCAAGGCACAGAGATAATTATTTAACAGATGATTATTTAACAACCAGAAGACAGTGAGAACTCCGAGTTCCCTGAGCTCCTTGCCCTCTGAAGATGCCAGCCACAGAGTCAGGTAAAACATGAGGAAGAAAAACTTCCAGAACACAGCCAAACAACCCAAAAAACTCACAACAGCTAATGCTGTCATTACTAGAAGTCAATACTGGTTTCTCAAAAACAAGTCATGCCAAACTAATAGATTAGCGTGTGGGGCCAAAGCTAATGGAATGAGTTTCAGCAGAGAGAAATGTAGGGCCCTGCAGCTAGGCAGAAAAAAAATGAATTGCACAGATATAGGATGGGAAACACCTGGCTGGAGAATAGTACCTGTGAAAGGGATCTGGGAGTCTTTGTGGACCAGAAATTGAACATGAGTCAGCAGTATGATGTGGTGGCCAGGAAAGCCAGTGCGATTCTTGGTTGCATCAGCAGAACCATTGTGTCTAGATCAGTGGCTCTCAACCTGTAGGTCCCCCAGATGTTTCTGGACTACAACTCCCAGAAGTCTTCCTCATTAGCTGAGCTGGCCAGGATTTCTGGGAGTTGCAGTCCAGGAACATCTGGGGACCTCCCAGGTTGAGAACCACTGGTCTAGATCAAAGGAAGTGATGGTCCCACTCTATTCTGCTCTGGTCAGACCCCACCTGGAGTCCTGTGTCCAGATCTGTGCGCCTCAATTTTAAAAGGATGTTGACAACCTCGAGCAGATCCAGAAGAGGGTGACTAATAGGATAGCCTTACAAAAAGAAGGCTGGGAGGGGATAATGATAGCCATGTTTAAATATTTGAAAGGATGTCACATTGAAAAGGAATTTCGAGTGAAAGTCAAAGAAAAACAAAACAAAAGACACAAAACACGTGGCACCATAAAGACTAACTTTCATAGTTTAATCTAATGTAACGAAACGTAATTTGAAACCACTGCTCCGAGTCCTGGCTTCTGAAGCCCGTGGAAAACACGCCTGTCCCCCCCTTCGATAGGAGGTGGCAGGTTGTCTCTCGCTCTTTCTGAAAGGGTTAAAACGAGTGACTCGCCAGCCCTAGAGCGGCTCCCAGAAGAAGAAGAAGAAGATGGGGAGAGGTCTGCAGCAGCGCTCACTTCCGGTTCCTTCTTCTCTCTCTCTCTCCCCCCCCCCCTCCAAGCCCCAACTCACTGCCTTGGCAAGTCAAAGCAGCCTCTTCGGGCGGCATCGGAGGCTGGAAAACTGGCGGAAGTGGGGAGGGGGCTGGGTGAGTAGCAAGAAGGGGTGCCTTTTGCAAGGGTGTGTGTGCATGCACTGTCTTGGGGGCAGCACTTTCCCGGCCTTGGAAATAGTAATGTGTGTGTCTGTGTGTGTGTGTCTATCTATCTATCTATCTATCTATCTATCTATCTATCTATCTATCTATCTATCTATCTATCTATCTATCTATCTATCTATCTATCTATCTATCATCTACTCCTTCCTTCCCTCTTATCTATCTATCTATCTATCTATCTATCTATCTATCTATCTATCTATCTATCTATCTATCTATCTATCTACTCCTTCCCTCCCTCCTATCTATCTATCTATCTATCTATCTATCTATCTATCTATCTATCTATCTATCTATCTATCTATCTATCTATCTATCTATCTATCTATCTATCTATCTATCTATCTATCTGTCATCTACTCCTTCCTTCCCTCTTATCTATCTATCTATCTATCTATCTATCTATCTATCTATCTATCTATCTATCTATCTATCTATCTATCTATCTATCTATCTATCTATCTATCTATCTATCTACTCCTTCCCTCCCTCCTTTCTATCTATCTATCTATCTATCTATCTATCTATCTATCTATCTATCTATCTATCTATCTATCTATCTATCTATCTATCTATCTATCTATCTATCTATCACACACACCGAGGAACAACTGGTTCCACCTGAGGATCTCTCCCTCATTACAATTGACGAGATACAGGATCAGGTACATGTAGAAGAACAGGCTGCAGGAGAGAAGCTCCTTCTGCTAGGGGATTCTATAATTAGAAATATGGAGGGATGGATTTGTGATGAGCATGATAACCGTATGGTCACTTGCCTGCCAGGTGCAAAGGTTGCAGACATCACGAGAAATCTAGATAGCTTGTTAGAGAGAACTGGGAAGGAGCCAGTGGTCATGGTACATGATGGTACCACCGCATCTCAAGAAAGACATAGCGGAACTGGAAAAGGTGCAGAAGAGAGCGACCAAAATGATTACTGGGCTGGGGCACCTCCCTTATGAGGAAAGGCTAAAACATTTGGGGCTCTTTAGTCTGGAAAAAAGGCGCCTGAGGGGGGATATGATTGAGACGTACAAAATAATGCAGGGCATGAGTAAAGTGGATAGAGGGAAGCTCTTTTCCCTCTCACAAAATACCAGAACTAGGGGACATGCACTCAAATTGAGGGCTGGGAGAGTAAGAACAGACAAAAGAAAATATTTTTTCACCCAGCGCGTTGTTAGTCTATGGAACTCCCTGCCACAGGATGTGGTGATGACATCTGGCCTGGATGCTTTCAAAAGGGGATTGGACAGATTCCTGGAGGAAAAGTCCATCACAGGTTACAAACCATGATGTAGATGTGTAATCTCCAGGCTTAAAACCAGGGTACTTCAAGGGCCAGATGCGGGGGAGTGGTATCAGGAGACAGAGATCTAGTCTTGTGCACTCCCAAATGCATCTGGTGGGGCCACTGTGAGATACAGGAAGCTGGACTAGATGGGCCTTTGGCCTGATCCAGCATGGCTCTTCTTATGTTCTTATGATCTATCTATCTATCTATCTATCTATCTATCTATCTATCTATCTATCTATCTACTCCTTCCTTCCCTCTTATCTATCTATCTATCTATCTATCTATCTATCTATCTATCTATCTATCTATCTATCTATCTATCTATCTATCTATCTATCTATCTACTCCTTCCCTCCCTCCTTTCTATCTATCTATCTATCTATCTATCTATCTATCTATCTATCTATCTATCTATCTATCTATCTATCTATCTATCTACTCCTTCCTTCCCTCTTATCTATCTATCTATCTATCTATCTATCTATCTATCTATCTATCTATCTATCTATCTATCTATCTATCTATCTATCTATCTATCTATCTACTCCTTCCCTCCCTCCTTTCTATCTATCTATCTATCTATCTATCTATCTATCTATCTATCTATCTATCTATCTATCTATCTACTCCTTCCCTCCCTCCTTTCTATCTATCTATCTATCTATCTATCTATCTATCTATCTATCTATCTATCTATCTATCTATCTATCTATCTACTTCCCTCCCTCCTTTCTATCTATCTATCTATCTATCTATCTATCTATCTATCTATCTATCTATCTATCTATCTATCTATCTATCTATCTATCTATCTATCTACTCCTTCCCTCCCTCCTTTCTATCTATCTATCTATCTATCTATCTATCTATCTATCTATCTATCTATCTATCTATCTATCATCATCTACTTCCTTCCCTCTTATCTATCTATCTATCTATCTATCTATCTATCTATCTATCTATCTATCTATCTATCTATCTATCTATCTACTCCTTCCCTCCCTCCTTTCTATCTATCTATCTATCTATCTATCTATCTATCTATCTATCTATCTATCTATCTATCTATCTATCTATCTATCTATCTATCTATCTGTCATCTACTCCTTCCTTCCCTCTTATCTATCTATCTATCTATCTATCTATCTATCTATCTATCTATCTATCTATCTATCTATCTATCTATCTATCTATCTATCTACTCCTTCCCTCCCTCCTTTCTATCTATCTATCTATCTATCTATCTATCTATCTATCTATCTATCTATCTATCTATCTATCACACACACCGAGGAACAACTGGTTCCACCTGAGGATCTCTCCCTCATTACAATTGACGAGATACAGGATCAGGTACATGTAGAAGAACAGGCTGCAGGAGAGAAGCTCCTTCTGCTAGGGGATTCTATAATTAGAAATACGGAGGGATGGATTTGTGATGAGCATGATAACCGTATGGTCACTTGCCTGCCAGGTGCAAAGGTTGCAGACATCACGAGAAATCTAGATAGCTTGTTAGAGAGAACTGGGAAGGAGCCAGTGGTCATGGTACATGTTGGTACCACCGCATCTCAAGAAAGACATAGCGGAACTGGAAAAGGTGCAGAAGAGAGCGACCAAAATGATTACTGGGCTGGGGCACCTCCCTTATGAGGAAAGGCTAAAACATTTGGGGCTCTTTAGTCTGGAAAAAAGGCGCCTGAGGGGGGATATGATTGAGACGTACAAAATAATGCAGGGCATGAGTAAAGTGGATAGAGGGAAGCTCTTTTCCCTCTCACAAAATACCAGAACTAGGGGACATGCACTCAAATTGAGGGCTGGGAGAGTAAGAACAGACAAAAGAAAATATTTTTTCACCCAGCGCGTTGTTAGTCTATGGAACTCCCTGCCACAGGATGTGGTGATGACATCTGGCCTGGATGCTTTCAAAAGGGGATTGGACAGATTCCTGGAGGAAAAGTCCATCACAGGTTACAAACCATGATGTAGATGTGTAATCTCCAGGCTTAAAACCAGGGTACTTCAAGGGCCAGATGCGGGGGAGTGGTATCAGGAGACAGAGATCTAGTCTTGTGCACTCCCAAATGCATCTGGTGGGGCCACTGTGAGATACAGGAAGCTGGACTAGATGGGCCTTTGGCCTGATCCAGCATGGCTCTTCTTATGTTCTTATGATCTATCTATCTATCTATCTATCTATCTATCTATCTATCTATCTATCTATCTATCTATATCTACTACTCCTCCTTCCCTCTTATCTATCTATCTATCTATCTATCTATCTATCTATCTATCTATCTATCTATCTATCTATCTATCTATCTATCTATCTATCTATCTATCTACTCCTTCCCTCCCTCCTTTCTATCTATCTATCTATCTATCTATCTATCTATCTATCTATCTATCTATCTATCTATCTATCTATCTATCTATCTATCTATCTACTCCTTCCTTCCCTCTTATCTATCTATCTATCTATCTATCTATCTATCTATCTATCTATCTATCTATCTATCTATCTATCTATCTATCTACTCCTTCCCTCCCTCCTTTCTATCTATCTATCTATCTATCTATCTATCTATCTATCTATCTATCTATCTATCTATCTATCTATCTATCTATCTATCTACTCCTTCCCTCCCTCCTTTCTATCTATCTATCTATCTATCTATCTATCTATCTATCTATCTATCTATCTATCTATCTATCTATCTATCTATCTATCTATCTACTTCCCTCCCTCCTTTCTATCTATCTATCTATCTATCTATCTATCTATCTATCTATCTATCTATCTATCTATCTATCTATCTATCTATCTATCTATCTATCTATCTATCTATCTACTCCTTCCCTCCCTCCTTTCTATCTATCTATCTATCTATCTATCTATCTATCTATCTATCTATCTATCTATCTATCATCATCATCTACTTCCTTCCCTCTTATCTATCTATCTATCTATCTATCTATCTATCTATCTATCTATCTATCTATCTATCTATCTATCTATCTATCTATCTATCTATCTATCTACTCCTTCCCTCCCTCCTTTCTATCTTTCTATCTTTCTATCTATCTATCTATCTATCTATCTATCTATCTATCTATCTATCTATCTATCTATCTATCTGTCATCTACTCCTTCCTTCCCTCTTATCTATCTATCTATCTATCTATCTATCTATCTATCTATCTATCTATCTATCTATCTATCTATCTATCTATCTATCTATCTACTCCTTCCCTCCCTCCTTTCTATCTATCTATCTATCTATCTATCTATCTATCTATCTATCTATCTATCTATCTATCACACACACCGAGGAACAACTGGTTCCACCTGAGGATCTCTCCCTCATTACAATTGACGAGATACAGGATCAGGTACATGTAGAAGAACAGGCTGCAGGAGAGAAGCTCCTTCTGCTAGGGGATTCTATAATTAGAAATACGGAGGGATGGATTTGTGATGAGCATGATAACCGTATGGTCACTTGCCTGCCAGGTGCAAAGGTTGCAGACATCACGAGAAATCTAGATAGCTTGTTAGAGAGAACTGGGAAGGAGCCAGTGGTCATGGTACATGTTGGTACCACCGCATCTCAAGAAAGACATAGCGGAACTGGAAAAGGTGCAGAAGAGAGCGACCAAAATGATTACTGGGCTGGGGCACCTCCCTTATGAGGAAAGGCTAAAACATTTGGGGCTCTTTAGTCTGGAAAAAAGGCGCCTGAGGGGGGATATGATTGAGACGTACAAAATAATGCAGGGCATGAGTAAAGTGGATAGAGGGAAGCTCTTTTCCCTCTCACAAAATACCAGAACTAGGGGACATGCACTCAAATTGAGGGCTGGGAGAGTAAGAACAGACAAAAGAAAATATTTTTTCACCCAGCGCGTTGTTAGTCTATGGAACTCCCTGCCACAGGATGTGGTGATGACATCTGGCCTGGATGCTTTCAAAAGGGGATTGGACAGATTCCTGGAGGAAAAGTCCATCACAGGTTACAAACCATGATGTAGATGTGTAATCTCCAGGCTTAAAACCAGGGTACTTCAAGGGCCAGATGCGGGGGAGTGGTATCAGGAGACAGAGATCTAGTCTTGTGCACTCCCAAATGCATCTGGTGGGGCCACTGTGAGATACAGGAAGCTGGACTAGATGGGCCTTTGGCCTGATCCAGCATGGCTCTTCTTATGTTCTTATGATCTATCTATCTATCTATCTATCTATCTATCTATCTATCTATCTATCTATCTATCTACTCCTTCCTTCCCTCTTATCTATCTATCTATCTATCTATCTATCTATCTATCTATCTATCTATCTATCTATCTATCTATCTATCTATCTATCTATCTACTCCTTCCCTCCCTCCTTTCTATCTATCTATCTATCTATCTATCTATCTATCTATCTATCTATCTATCTATCTATCTATCTATCTATCTATCTACTCCTTCCTTCCCTCTTATCTATCTATCTATCTATCTATCTATCTATCTATCTATCTATCTATCTATCTATCTATCTATCTACTCCTTCCCTCCCTCCTTTCTATCTATCTATCTATCTATCTATCTATCTATCTATCTATCTATCTATCTATCTATCTATCTATCTATCTATCTATCTACTCCTTCCCTCCCTCCCTCCCTCCTTTCTATCTATCTATCTATCTATCTATCTATCTATCTATCTATCTATCTATCTATCTATCTATCTATCTATCTATCTATCTATCTATCTATCTTTTTTTAAAAAATTATTATTTGTAAAAGAACAGATAAAACAGCAAAATAACATAAGGATAGAAAATAACAAAATAACAATATAACAAAAACATAACAAATAAGCAGGCATAAACCCAGTGCAACCCACCCCCCTCGGGACTTAAACAAGATTACAACTTCATGGTATTGACCAGCCCGTTTCTCTCCAGAAGTACATTGAGTCTTCTCCAGGTGTATACCCCTTGCCTTTTTGAAATACATGTACCAATAATTTATCCCATATTCCTTTAAAGTCATTAGATTTGCTCAGCCCTTTCCTAATTTTAATTTCACATGTCAATTTATCATTAATAGCTGGATTCCATAACCCCTTATACCATTCTTCCATTACTAATTGATTATTAGATTTCCAATATTTGGCAAACATCAGCCTTGCGGTCGTAACCATTATAATTACCAATTCTCCCTCCTCTTTCTTCAGTTGTGTATCTGCAACTATGTTTAACAGTGCCAGCTGGGGGGATCTTTTCCCCTAATATTTCTTGCGTTTCATTGAAAACCGAATTCCATTCAAATTTCCTTTTCTCACATTCCCACCACATATGTAAATATGTCCCTTTTTCTTTTTTACATCTCCAACAAATTAGATATTTCTTTATTTATTATATTTAGCTTTGCGGGTGTTATATACCATCTCCAATATACTTTATAGCAGTTTTCTTTAACTCTCACTGACATATTTTTCACTGTTCTTTTATTCCACATTTTCCCCCATTCTTCCTTTTTTTATCTCTTTATTAATATCTTCTTGCCAAATCTCTCTTAACTTATTATCTATCTATCTATCTATCTATCTATCTATCTATCTATCTATCTATCTATCTATCTATCTATCTATCTATCTATCTATCTATCTATCTCTACTGTATATTTATCTACCTATATGCATGTGCGTATATCTATTATCTATATCAATATCTACGAATGGTACCTTGTGTAAAGGAATTAATTTGTTCCAAATGAAATTCTGTTAAGTAAATTTTCCTTGGTACACATTTCCCATAGGAATGCATTGAAAACAGAGTATTCCCTAAGCACCACAGTTTTTCTGTTGTATGGATTCGCCCCATAGGTGATTGTGTTAAGCGATTTCCCCCCCATCTCCAATTTTTTCCTTTAAGCAGATTTTCTGTTAAGCAAACCGCTTGTTATATGAGAGTCCACTGTACGTGTGTGTGTGTGTGTGTGTGTGTGTGTGTGTGTGTGTGTGTGTGTGTGTGTGTGTGTGTGTGTGTGTGTGTGTGTATGAGAGAGTTGTGCTGTTCTCTTTTTTGGGGGGTGCTGTCTAATTAGTAGAAATTCCCCCTCCCACACACCATACCATTTAGATGTAGATGTATACGCATGTACACACACATGGTGCAGGGGAGGGTGATCTAGCATGCTGGCTAGTGGGGCATTCAAAGTGGGAGGGCTATGGCAAGGTCCCCCACTCCCTCCCCCCTTTTTTCCATGTCGGCCTTTTTTTTTTTTTTTTGGACTGTGGGCCGGCCCCCAGTGGTGTCTGGGGCGTGGTGGACCGGCCCACTGTTTGAAAACTTTGAGGACCCCTGGTCTACTGAGAAGGCAGAGGGATCTTCAGACTTGTTTGGCATTCAGGAGTTGGGGGGGAGCTCCCCTCTACCCACTGTCTAGATGGCATCCATCCCTCCACTTCTGGGCTTTCGGATGGTGCGCAACACAACCCTCAGGGATCCATCCTTCCTCTCTGCCAAGGGCCCCTCTCCTACTGCCTTGACGAGGGCTACAAACAGGGCTGGTCAGTTCCACTGGGTTCCCAACCTTGAGATCTTCCCGAAATCCTAGCCGGCACAGCCACTGGGGAAGGCTTCTGGGAATTTTACTCCCAAGAACATCTGGGGAGCCAATGGTTGGGACTAGAGATGGGCACGGATAAAAAAAATGGCATTTCGTTTGTCTCTTGGAGGGTCCGTTTCGGTTCGTTTCCGTTTTTCGTGAATTTTGGGGGAAAAAATCGTTTTCATTTTTGTTCATTTCGTTACCATTTCGTTACCATTTCGTTACCATTTATTTCATTTTTTGTGGGGGTTTTTAGGATTTTAAGCAATTCACTCATATTGCAGTAACGGAAACGCAACGCACGACAAAATTTCTGGTGTTTCTGTTCGTTTTGTTTTATTTTAGAGACAAAATTCATTTGTCGTTTCGTTACGTAACGAAACGAAAAAAACGGAAACGAAAAATTGTTCTTTTCGTGCCCATCTCTAGTTGGGACCCACTGCCAATTCGTGATCCTTTGGAATCTGTCTCTCACAGCTCCCAGCCTCTATACATGAAGCCCTGTTACATAAGAACATAAGAACATAAGAAGAGCCATGCTGGATCAGGCCAAAGGCCCATCTAGTCCAGCTTCCTGTATCTCACAGCGGCCCCACCAGATGTGTTTGGGAGCGCATGAGACTAGATATCTGTCTCCTGATACCACTCCCCTGCATCTGGCCCTTGAAGTACCCTGGTTTAAAGCCTAGAGATTACACATCTCCATCATGGTTTGTAACCCGTGATGGACTTTTCCTCTAGGAATCTGTCCAATCCCCTTTTGAAGGCATCCAGGCCAGATGCCATCACCACATCCTGTGGCAGGGAGTTCCATAGACTTACAACACGCTGGGTGAAAAAATATTTTCTTTTGTCAGTTCTTACTCTCCCAGCACTCAATTTGAGTGTATGTCCCCTAGTTCTGGTATTTTGAGAGAGGGAGAAGAGCTTCCCTCTATCCACTTTACTCATACCCTGCATTATTTTGTATGTCTCAATCATATCCCCCCTCAAGCGCCTTTTTTCCAGACTAAAGAGGCCCAAATGTTTTAGCCTTTCTTCATAAGGGAGGTGCCCCAGGCCAGTAATCATTTTAGTCGCTCTCTTCTGCACCTTTTCCAGTTCCACTATGTCTTTCTTGAGATGCGGTGACCAGAATTGTACACAATACTCCAGGTGGGGCCTTACTATTGTTTTATATAACGGCATTATAATGTTGGCTGTTTTATTTTCAATCCCCTTTTTGATAATCCCTAGCATGGAATTGGCCTTCTTCACTGCTGCCACACATTGGGGAGACACCTTCATGGAGCTGTCCACCAACACACCAAGATCTCTTTCCTGATCCGTCACGGATAACTCAGAGCCCATGAGTTGATAGATAAAGTTTTGATTTTTTGCCCCGATATGCATTACTTTACATTTGGTTACATTAAAACGCATTTGCCATTTCATTTGGGTGCCTTCAGATAACGTTCACGCAAACCGTCAGCCCTCCAGATGTTTTGGACCACAACTCCCAGAATTCTAAGCCTAGATTGCCAATGTCAAAGGACTGTGGGAGTTGTGGTCCAAAACATCTGGAGTGCCGAAGGTTCGCCTCCCACTGGCTAGGCCTATCCATATCCACCCCACCCCCCCCCCCCGCCAGGAGCTCCTTGCTCTTGTTTTGGTTTTCTGAAAATCAATCAAGCCATCCTTGAGAAAAGTAGGCGGTCCCCTGGGTGGAAAGAGGGAGGGCTAGGAGAGTAAGAACAGACAAAAGAATATATTTTTTCACCCAATGCGTTGTTAGTCTGTGCAACTCCCTGCCACAGGAGGTGGTGATGGCATCTGGCCTGGATGCCTTCAAAAGGGGATTGGACAGAGTCCTGGAGGAAAAGTCCATCACAGGTTACAAACCATGAGGGAGAGGTGTCATCTCCAGGCTTAAAACTGGGGGTAATTCAAGGGCCAGATGCAGGGAAGTGGTATCAGGAGACAGAGATCTAGTCTCGTGCGCTCCCAGATGCATCTGGTGGGGCCGCTGTGAGATACAGGAAGCTGGACTACATGGGCCTTTGGCCCCAGTGGAATTGCTGTACTGCAGGCATGTCCAAACTTTGGCCCTCCAAATGTTTTGGACCACTACTCCCAGAATTCCAAGCTTGCATTTCCAATGGCAAAGGACTTGTGGGAGTTGTGGTCCAAAACATCTGGAGAGCCGACGTTGGGACATGCCTGCTGTACTGTAATAAGTAAATACATTATTAATTGTCCCTCGTTACTGTCAGCCGCCTTGGGGCCTTTTCCAAGGAGAAAGGTGTGGTAAAATAAATAAATAAATGAATAAATAAATAAATAAATTTTTATTTCTCCCTCTGCCACAGGAAAAAGGAGCCAGAGGTGGTGGGAAATAACCATTTGAAGACAGGCCAGAGCCGCCTTCTGCTGTTACCACAGGAACCCTTTTGCTCCTTTGTGTTCGGGAGCTGAAGCCGGGAAAACACCTCAAGACTGAGATCCTGGACTTGACCACATCCTGTAACGGCTTTTCCCAGCCCAAGATGGAGGGCTGGGTCAGAGGTTGCAAACTGGAATCTCCTTCCCTTTGGAGGCGAGGAGCTGGTTTCAAGGAAGAAGAGAATCTGGTGAGATGTCTCGGCCTTTAAACCATTTTCAAGGAGCTGAGAAATGTGCCCAACACATTTGGTAGACAACAGGAGCCTACTATCTGTGGGACCAGTATCCGCGAATTCACTTATCCGCGTCAGAAATATTAAAAGCCCCACGAGTATCTATTTCTAAAGATGAAGTTACAATATAGGGCCACTAGAGCAATGGTTTCTCAACCTGTGGGTTTTAGGAACATCACCAGATGTTCCTGGACTGCAACTCCCAGAAATCCTGGCCAACTCAGCTAGTGATGAAGACTTCTGGGAGTTGCAGTCCAGGAACATCTGGGGACCCGCCGGTTGAGAACCACTGCACTAGAAGGAGAGAGGGACCATCCTATGCATAGCGCTCGCCATTCGTTTGCTGTAATCCACGCTTTTCGGCATCCGCGGGAAGCTTTGGGTGTCCTGCGGATATGGGGCTCCTGCTGCACAGCCAGAAAAGCATGTCTCCCTCTCCTACCTGGCACTGCTTCCTCCATGATGAACTTTGTAATTCATTCCCTCTCTCCTGCATTGAGCAGGGGATTGGATTGAATGGTCTTATAGGCTCCTCCCAATTCTTTGGTTCTCCATAAGAACATAAGAACCTAAGAGGAGCTCTGCTGGATCAGGCCAAAGGTCCATCTAGTCCCGCTTCCTGGATCTCACAGTGGCCCCACCAGATGCGTCTGGGAGCGCACGAGACTAGATCTCTGTCTCCTGATACCACTCCCCTGCCTCTGGTCCTTGAGGTACCCCGGTTTTAAGCTTGGAGATGTTACATCTCCCTGATGGTTTGTAACCTGTGATGGACTTTTCCTCCAGGAATCTGTCCAATCCCCTTTGGAAGGCATCCAGGCCAGATGCCATCACCACCTCCTGTGGCAGGGAGTTCCACAGACTAACAACGCGCTGGGTGAAAAAAATATTTTCTTTTGTCTGTTCTTACTCTCCCAGCCCTCAATTTGAGTGTATGTCCCCTAGTTCTGGTATTTTGTGAGAGGGAGAAGAGCTTCCCTCTATTCACTTGACTCATGCCCTGCGTTATTTTGTACGTCTCAATCATATCCCCCCTCAGGCGCCTTTTTCCAGACTAAAGAGCCCCAAATGTTTTAGCCTTTCCTCATAAGGGAGGTGCCCCAGCTCAGTAATCATTTTAGTCGCTCTCTTCTGCACCTTTTCCAGTTCCACTATATCTTTTTTGAGATGCGGTGACCAGAATTGTACACAATACTCCAGGTGCGGCCTTACTATTGTTTTGTATAATGGCATTATAATGTTGGCTGTTTTATTTTCAATCCCCTTTTTGATAATCCCTAGCATGGAATTGGCCTTCTTCACCGCTGCCACACATTGGGTAGACACCTTCATTGAGCTGTCCACCAACACACCAAGATCTCTTTCCTGATCCGTCAAGGATAACTCATAGCCCATGAGTTGATAGATAAAGTTTGGATTTCCCCCCCCTAATATGCATTACAGTGGACCCTTGTATAACAAACGGTTTGTATAACATAAAATTTGTGCAACATAAAAAATTCTGGAGATAGGGGAAATTTGCTTAACATAATCGCCTATGGGACGAATCTGTACAACATAAAAATGGGATCACTCTGTTTTCAATGCATTCCTATGGGAAATTTGTATAAGGGAACATTTGCTTAACATAATTTCATTTGGAACGAATTAATTCCTTTATACAAGGTACCACTGTACTTTACATTTGGTTATATTGAAACGCATTTGCCATTTGGCAGCCCATTCCCCCAGTTTGGAGAGATCCTTCTGGAGCTCTTCACAATCTTCTCTGGTTTTTACCGCACGGAAAAGTTTCATGTTTTACCGCACGGAAAAGTTTCCAAGTGTGTAACATGTTGTTTTGGGCACAGGGGTCGTCAGATTTGGCCGCCGGCTTCCCTCCAGCACCAGAGGCGCCGCCGAGTGGCATTCGGAGGCCCTCGCGCTTAAAGAACGCTCAGGAGAAAGGCGAAGGGCCTCCCGTATTTGGTAAGGATTCTAGCTGGATTCCTGGCTCTTGCACCCATTCTGGTTCCCCGAATCCTCCAGAGATACCGCATCATTGCCCAGTCCTAAACGCGAAGGAAGATCTCTATCGCGTGTGCAAAACACGCCGCGGACCGACACGAAAGAAAACCCTCTTCCCACCTGCGTCCTCTCTCTTGCAGATGCTGGCAGGATGCCGGGCGCCGGTCCTCGCTCACCCGTCCTTTCCGGAAGCACGGAGACGGTTTTCGCGCAACCAGACCCGGTAGGGTGGAATCAGGGGGCCGATAAGGCGTTTTTATTCCTCTTACACCCCTTCGGAAGGCGGAAGAATCCACCCCATTCCATCCGCTGCCCGCTGGGAAGGCTGCCGGTGAAGGGTTGGGCCCGTCTCTCTCTCTCTCCCCCCCCTAAGCTGCCTCCTTGGCGTGATTCTGGGTGGAGCCAGGAAGAGGGGTGTGGTCTTTTGGTTTCTGAAACGATTACTTCACGTCCTTCCTCGTTCTGAGATTACGTTCGTTTCGTGATAACGTCGTTCGCAGTCACGTGGTCTTGTCCCTCTTTCCGTTTACCCACGGGCGTGATTGATGGTATCGTGATGACTGTTACTTTACATCCTTGTTTCGTGACAACATCTGTACTTCCCTGCCTTCGTTTTCCCTTTTTTTGGGGGGGGGTCCGACTTTCCATTTTTCGATATTTCGATTCTCTGCAACTTTGCCTTTCATGCGTTAAGCAGCAAAGTTTGAGGTTTTATGCCTTCTTCCCTCTCTGCGATGCATTGTTTATGCCGTTGGGATTGTACTGGAGAATGCAACTTCAAAGTCCTGCCACTAGATGGAGAATGTGCGCGTTGCGTGACAAGCCTTACTTCACAGGCACTTGTCTCGAAACAGGAACCGAGACAAGAGAATTCCCGAGGTCAGGGAGAGGTATGGCTCATCACGCTTAAATCCCAGTTCAGGGGGCGTGGTCAGGACAAACTCCCACTGTCACGCAATGGACATGCAGTAACATTTTTTCATACCGGTCCCAAGCGGGACGGCGAACACGATGAGAGGGATGTGAAGTAATCGTCTTAGACTCCAGCTCCCCAAATTTTCCCGGAAGCCCCCCCCCCTGGGAAATTCAGGGAGTTCCAGGCAACAGATACCCACCACCACCACCAAACCCCACATTTCACTCACTTAGAGCCAGGCTGTCTCTGGTTTTTGCGTCTTGTTGATCCTTTAAAAAGGAAAAGCTATTGTGGGGCTTTTTGTGAGTCCTAGTTTCTCAAGAGGCACCTCTGGCTGTGAAACCGCCACTTCCCGTATTCACTGCTCTCCGGAGGGCCTGGCCACTTGCAGGGCGTTAGGGGTGGCTGGCGAAAGAGCTGCCCCCCCCAAAAAAAAACCTTCATCATGGCAGGGGCATTTCATTCCGGCTTAGGGTGATGTGCATCTTCCCTCTTTAGGGTTTCGTTACGTTTGAAGACGTGGCTGTCTATTTCACGAAAGAGGAGTGGGCTCTGCTGGATCTGGGCCAGCGGGCTCTCCACCGGCAGGTCATGGAGGAGAATTTTGCCGCCGTGAACACTCTGTGTAAGCTTTCCGTTTCTTTTTTGGGGTGGGTCAAATCGGTTTACAAGTACTTAAAGTCTTCCACCTCTGCCACCTGTCCCTCCCAGGCCTCATCGCTATGGGTGACCACCTGGAGGGAGGCCTAGAAAATGATAACTAAGGATAGGGCCTTTGTGGTTTGGGCCACGATGCTTTGACAGTGGATGTCGGTGGAGATTCTCAGTCGTTCCAGGTGAGGTTATCTGGAAGTTGAATCACGGCAACCGGGCTTCTTTCCTTGAGAGATCGAAATGTTTCGCTAATCATCTGGACAGCTTTGTAATGTGACATCAAAGTGAACTCTACATTGGAGGCCTCACCTCTAACTTTCCTCAGACTGATGAAGCTGCTCGGATGAGTCGCAAAACGTTTCAGTCTTTCAAGGAAAGTCCAGTTGCCATGACTCAACCTCCAGATTTGGCAGTGGATATACGCCAGGTTCTCTACCTCCTCGTCTGTCGAAAGTTTGTTAAAACAGACCTGTTTAAAGAGGCCTCTCAGAATATCTTCCTCCTGGTGACCCGTTAAGTTCAAATTTCATCTTCCTTTACCTGCTGCCATTAGTTTCTATTTGTGTGGGAATTTCTTTACTCGTGAACCACCACCGGATAAGCAGTATATAAATGTAATAAATATGTACAGTGGTACCTTGTATAAAGGTATTAATTCGTTCCAAATGAAATTATGTTGAGCAAATTTTCCTTTATAGTAGATACATTTCCCTTAGGAATGCATTGAAAACAGACCAATCCCATTTTTATGTTGTATGGATTCGCCCCGTAGGCAATTCTGTTAAGCAAATTTCCCCTATCTCCAGAATTTTTTATGTTTCACAGATTTTATGTTATACAAATCGTTTGTTATACGAGGGTCCACTGTATAATATTAGTTTTATTCTTTTGGCCACCATTTTCCTGCTAAGGGGAGCCGAGGTGGCTCACAATATCAAAAATAATATAATTGCTTGAATGATATTTATATCTCTCATCCGAGTAGTGGTCAGTCTGGGCGGTTCACGGACAATAACAGTGACGGAAACAGATGTGGAATAACCAAGTACATTAAATCAACAAATACAATTGAATAGTAAATATTTAAAGGAGAATTGAAAACAGGTATTTGGGTAAAGGGCAGGTGCTCTCAGGGATCTTAGGTTGGCAGATTTTGGAGGACAAGCGGTAGAATAAAACTGTGTTTAGAAAACTGCTTTTAGAATTTAAAACACAGGATGTTTTCATCTATAAGGCTATATTTTTGTCTAAAATTGTTAGGCTAAAAATTGAGGGTTGTTATACACGGAAGTAAGCTGAGGAGAAAACCACACAGTTGTAAAATTGTAAGTTGGTTTGGAGAAGTCCTATGCATGGGCGTGTCTTATAGATAAAAAAAAAATAAGGGAGTAAGTTAAGCATTAAAAAACAATTAAACTACAAAGGAACCCCCATATCTGCTGGGGATTGGTTCCAGGCCTTTCCCTGGATAACTAAAACCGCGTATAAGAGAGAATGCCAACTCCCCCCCCCCACAAAAAACTGCTGTTTTGAAACAGTAGCTTGCTTTACGGCTCCTGTTTTGCAACAACAGCTTGCTTCACACCTGCTGTTTGTGAGAGCAACTTATTTTGTAGCTGCTGAATTTTTTTTTAAAAAAATTCCTCTGCTCACCATGGATAACTGAATCAGTGGTTAATGAATCAGTGGATACAGGGGTCCTACAGTATACGCTAGTTAAAATAAAGTAAATAATGCTCAGGGAATGCCCGGTGCAGAGACACCACTTGTTTTTCTTCTTCTGTTTCAGTTGAGGTAGGTTGGTCAGCTTGCCCCGAGGGTGCTTTTGGGGGGGGGTTGGGTGTCATTCGGCATCTTTTCTCATGTCGTGCGGGTGTCTTTCCCTGTTCTATTTGGGCTGCCACCGCAGTTCTGTTTGCCTCTTTCCAGCTCCCGACGGGAGAGAGAGCAGAACGGAGGAAGAACTGCAGAAGGTGTGTTTCGGAGGCTTCATCGACCACAAGGGGAAGCGTTGTTTGGAATACGGCAAGCACGGTGGCGGGAAAAACGGCCCCGCCGCCCAGCCGAGACCCCCCGGGACAGAGAAACTCTTCAAGTGCTTGGATTGCGGGAAGAGTTTCAGCCACAAGAGCACGCTGGTGACCCACCAGAGGATGCACACAGGGGAGAAGCCCTTCAAGTGCCCGGAGTGCGGGAAGAGCTACAGCCGCAGCACCCACCTGGTCTCGCACGTGAGGATCCACACGGGCGAGAAGCCCTTCCAGTGCTCGAAATGCGAGAGCAGCTTCCGGGACAGCGCCAGCTTGATCTCCCACCAGCGGATCCACACGGGCGAGAAGCCCTTCAAGTGCGCCGAGTGCGGGAAGAGCTTCAGCCACAGCACCAACCTCACCTCCCACCAGCGGATCCACACGGGCGACAAGCCCTTCCGGTGCGGCGAGTGCGGCCGGAGCTTCAGCGACCGCAGCACCCTGAGCGCCCACCAGCGGATCCACACGGGCGAGAAGCCCTTCCGGTGCTCCGAGTGCGGGAAGAGCTTCCGCCAGAGCACCAGCCTCACCTCCCACATGCGGACCCACACGGGCCAGAAGCCCTTCGCCTGCCTGGAGTGCGGGAAGAGCTTCAGCCAGAGGACCCACCTGGCCTCCCACGTCCGGATCCACACGGGCCAGAAGCCCTTCGAGTGCTGGGAGTGCGGGAAGAGCTTCCGGCAGAGCCAGAGCCTCAGTGCCCACCTGAAGATCCACACGGGCGAGAAGCCCTTCAAGTGCGACGAGTGCGGGAAGAACTTCAGGCGCCGGGCGGCCCTGGCCTGCCACCAGAGGGTCCACGGGGCGGAGAAGTCCTTCAAGTGCTCCGATTGCGGGACGAGCTTCAGCAAGAGGGCCCACCTCGATTTCCACCAGACCCTCCACACGGGGGAGATCCTGTTCAAATGCCTGGACGGAGAGAAGAGCTTCCCGGAGACCACGCCGCTTCCATCCTGTCAAGGAATCCACAGAGGTAAGGATGCAGAATTTATTTATTTACTTATTTACTTTTTTATTTATTTATTTATTTATTTATTTAAAACATATTTTTATTAATAAAATTATTTATACAAATTACAAAAAAAGACAAACATCAACAACAGTGCACCCCTTCACCAACAGGATCACTCTTCATAGTTACATTCATTATCCTCCCCTCCAGAACAAAAATCTATTGTTGCGCCGAAGCCTTACCCTTCTCTCGTACAAGCACATATTCAATAAATCTACCCCATATATGATGATGATGATGATGATGATTACAGTAGTCCCCTGCCACAACATGGTTCATATATCATGGTCTCAGTATATCGCAGTTTTTTTTCTTGAGAGAAGCAAAAGAGAGGCTTTTAACCCCCTCCTGACACATTCTTGAGAGAAGCAAAAGAGAGGCTTTTAACCCCCTCCCGACACCTCAGCAAACTGACCTTGAGCTGCTCCTGCCAGCTGCGCTTGCAAAGAGAGGTTTTTAACCCCCTCCTGACACCTCAACACACCGCTTGTTTTAAAACCTCTCCTTTAGACAGCCGTTCCCTCAGGAAAAGCCTGCCTGAAGAGAAAGCCCTTTGACTGTATGTGGAAGGACAGTAAAGATGGGGCCAGTCGGGCCTCCAGTGGGAGGGAGTTCCAAAGTTTATGAGCAGAGAGAGAGAAAACTCTCTCCTGCCCCCCCCTCACCTCCACAGGAGACACTTGCTTCCAAACCAAACAACCTCTTCAGACGAGCCCTGTCAGCAAAATGCACACATTAACCTTCAAAGGGGGAGGGGGGGTGACGCAGTTACTCATGCCTGTAAGGAAAAATAAAACCTCAGAGGTTTATTTTATTGGAACAAGCTGCCAACGGAGATTAGGCAGGAGGATTCGCTGTCGGCCTTTAGAAGGGCCTTAAAGACCTGGCTCTTCAGGCAATGCTTTAGGGCCCTCTGAGCACACTGTCATTTTGGTTGTGGTTGCGATTTTTTTTTAAACTGCGGGCACCAGTCTCTCTTGCCGGATTCGACTTAGTTTTGGTCTAGGGTGCTAATGTTTATTTCATCTGCCATTTGTTTTAGTATCTTGATATCGTATTTGTATAATGATTTGTACTCTGTTAGGTTTTCTCTGTTTATTACTGCTAGGGATATGTTTTGTGGTTGTAGTCGGACGGTCCACAAGTACAAGAATAAATATATAAATAAATAATAAATTTAACACGGAAGCCAACCAAGGGCATGAAAAATATTTCAAGAGAGTCCGGCAGGCAGGAAAGAACACTCACCAGAGACACACAATCAGCAAGGAAATGTCCTCTCTCCCCTACATCCGTCTTTCTTTCTCTTTCAGACGCTGATGGATCCATACCTGGAAATTTCACGCAGATTCCTCCCAGTCCGGAACATTCCTAGCTCTGAGGCACAAATAAATGTCGCTTGCGAACCCGCCATTAATTTTTTTCACTCTGCATGCCTTAGGGTAGTGTTTGGCTTTTGTTTGTTGGTTCGGGACCCAGGAACCTGGAACCTGGAGATAATTATTTTATTTTATTTTATTTTAGATTATTTTTACCTCGCCTTTCTCCTCAGAAAAGGACCCAGATGGGATCTGGATTCTCTCCTGTGTCCTAGATCAACCTGCAGTGTCCATTAGCTGTCCTTGCGGGCATAAATCTGTGAGGGGTGGGGGAAAATATTTTTAATGGCTTTTTGTTGCTGCTGAAAGGCTTAATTAATAGGAGGCTGGTGGGGAGGAAAATGGAAATGTAAGGGTTTTTAACAGAGACCGAGGGTACAAAATGCCTCTCCGTGTATGTTGTGTGTCGGTAGGTACAGAAATGTTGCCGTAAAACATGAAGCGAAGTAGAGCCATCTTTACTGTGATTGTGGTTCCCCTCAGTTACAAGTCGGAATTCCCGGTGTGTTTCATGTGCTTCCGGAGTTTGCTGGATTTTCCTGAACTCCACCTTTTGCTGTCTTTACAGTTTCCTCAATAAATTCTCTTTCCCTGGATTGGCCTCCTCTGCTGCGATTCAGGATGTTTCTCAGCTCCAACCTCCAATGCCGTTCTGAGGCAATCAGGGAAGAAAGAAAGACAATTGGGCAGACGTTTTCCGTTTGAGAAGAATAAGGCCAGCCAGCGGAGACGCATAACGAGGAGATAAAAATGTTTCAGCTTCTTGTGAAACATGGTGGCTCAGCAGGGTAGAGTGCTGAAATGGTCGGCCGCAAACTCCGGTTGACGCATTTCCCGAAGGACTTTGATTTCCCAGGATACCTTGCGCCCCTGTGCATTTTCAATGTATGTAGTTTCCAGTTCACGAAGCATCCCACCGAACAGATTACTGCATATACTCGAATATAAGCCTAGTTTTTCAGCCCTAATTTTGGGCTGAAAAAAAGGGGCCCTCGGCTTATATTCAGGTCAATACTTTTAGCCACTGAGGCAAGTCGACTGTGGCTAAAAGTCATTTTAAACATTGCTTGCCACTTCTCATGACCCCCTTCTGCATCACAGGGGAGCGGTGCGTGATGTTTAAAATGACTTTTAGCCACTGACCCAAGCACTTGCATCAGTGGCTAAATTTAAACATCACACACTACTCCCCCAGCTCACAAAGGAAGAGCTGCCAGGCCCTGCTGCATTTCCCACCCTCAACTTATACGCGAGTCAATACATTTTCCCAGTTTTGGGGGGTTAAATTAGGGGCCTCGGCTTATACTCGGGTCGACTTATATTCAAGTATATACGGTAACTTCGGGAAATGGTACCACTCTACTTTTGTTCAAAAATCATTCCTCATCGTACCTCATAGCCCATTTTTGAAGCTACACAGGAATAGGATTTTTTTTTAATTTCTTTGACTACGAATCCTATACCCCGTGTTTTAGCCCACCTGAATGCTGCTCGCCTGGGAGAAACGGCCTAAAAACAGAAGGGCTTTGGAGCTTAAAGCGAGACCACTCGGACTCTGTTGCACCAGAGTTCGGCGGTCCCACATCTTGGCGCTGAACTTCTCCAGGTCAAGAAGTGCACGTAAACAACCAGAAAGTTCTGTGGTTTTGAGTCTCTGGCTGCAGACCTGCAGGTTGGGTGTTCAAGCCATACCTCTTTAACAGCACACAACAGCCAATACAGTACCATGTCCTGGTAGAACGTTGGCGATCAGTAGTATAATCTGTTTTTTTTTTTAAATCCAAAACTATTCTCAATAGAGACGCTGTGCCCACTGCAAACTATTGCCTTAAATTCTTAAGGATGTTCTTAAGAACAATAAGAAGAGCCCTGCTGGATCAGGTCGAAGGCCCATCTCGTCCAGCTTCCTGTATCTCACAGTGGCCCCACCAGATGCCTCTGGGAGCGCACGAGACTAGATATCTGTCCCCTGATAGCACTCCCCTGCATCTGGCCCTTGAGGTACCCCGGTTTTAAGCCTGGAGATGACACACATCTCCATCATGGCTTGTAACCTGGGATGGACTTTTCCTCCAGGAATCTGTTCAGTCCCAATCCCACGCTTCCCATCTATTTTCCTTTGAAAGATAACCTGCAGCAGATGGCGTTTTTTATTGAGTATTATAGGAGCGAAATACTGTAATTTTCTTCTCTTTATGGTATTGAGGATTTCTACCTTTTTATTCATGCACTCTAATACAGTCACATTCGGGACTCTGGCTTCCCAGGTATCTTCAGGTGTCCCATCCGGTGGCCTTTTTCTCAGTCATCTGCTTTCTTTAAGAGTTGGGCTCCTTTCTCTTTTTCAATCACGTCCCATTTTTATCCTGTTTGTTGCTACGGCCGGAAGCTGCCTCGGGACCTCCTGAGGAGAAAAGGTGAGGTAGAAACCATTTAAATAAGTAACTGAAAGCCAACAGAGAATTTGTTTCTCAACTTGCTGCACTTTGCACACACAATTTCCACCAATCATGGGATAGTGGCATAAATAGGAACGGAAGCATCAAATTTATTCTCCCACTGACTCATGCATGATCGTGGATCCTACCTGGAAGCCCTCATGAATTTCGTGTGCTTTTGAAACGACGGCGGCTCTTCGAATACCTGTTGGCCGTTTCCTCTGGATCAGGCATCTCATCTGTAATAATAAGCCGATGAGAATACTTAAATCTGGTGTGGTGTAACTGTTCTTGGGTGCATAACCTAAGAACATAAGCAGAGCCCTGCTGGATCAGGCCAAGGGCCCATCTAGTCCATCTCACAGTGGCCCCCACCAGATGCCTCTGGGAGGGCACGAGACCAGATCTCTGTCTCCTGATCCCACTCCCCTGCATCTGGCCCTTGAAGTACCCCGGTTTTAAGCGTGGAGATGACACATCTCCATCGTGGTCTGTAACCTGTGATGGGACTTTTTCTCCAGGAATCTGTCCAATCCCCTTTGGAAGGCATCCAGGCCAGATGCCATCACCACATCCTGTGGCAGGGAGTTCCATAGACTAACAACGCGCTGGGTGAAAAAAATATTTTCTTTTGTCTGTTCTCTCTCTCCCAGCCCTCAATTTGAGTGGATGTCCCCTAGTTCTCGTATTTTATGAGAGGGAGAAGAGGGTCCCTCTATCCACTTTACTCATGCCCTGCATTATTTTGTACGTCTTAATCATATCCCCCCTCAGGTGCCTTTTTTCCCAGACTAAAGAGCCCCAAATGCTGTAGCCTTTCCTCATAAGGGAGGTCAGGAAACCCCTGGGAAGGGTCGCCATAAGTCAGAATTGAACTGAGGACGTGATTATGATATGATGATTATTACTTAGATATTCAAGGTGTGGTTTCCCGTCGTCATCACTGAGGGATTTGAACCGGCCCTGTTTTGTTCGGCTTAAATGTGTTTGCTCGGGTTTCAAAACAGTTAAGAGAGAAAAATATTCATACATGACCCACGTGCAGAAATCAACTTACAGGCAAGCACCTGTCCGTGCTTGTTTTAGATCTTGAGATGCCGTCGGATCACACAGATTAAGTGGGTACAGCGTTGCAGTTGCAAATAAGGGCGTTTGAGTCGTCCATTGCATCGGGGGGAGGGGGAAGTAAAGGTAACTCAGGGCGCATTTACATGACCTCTAAAATCCGGTGGCAACTTAAATTCGGACCAGAGATCGTGGGGGTTTGTCGCTGTTCCTGTGTTCCCACCCCTCCGCACTCCATTTTTCGTGTCTGCGTGAGGGGAGGGAGAAAAAAAGGGAGAAAAATGCAGGCTCACCTCCATCTGCCGGTCGAAGCAGCCCCGTAGTGATTCCTGTCTCTTAAAGGGGCGGCAGGGACAAAAAAACAAACAGAAGGCGAGGGAGCCTGGCATTCACAGCTTTACAATCCGCATCGGAATATTTTTTACCTCCTGGAGGCCAGGTACTTGAAAAGTGTGCTGGGACGCGCTTAGGTGGGTGTGGTCGTACTTAATTTTTTTGAAAGTCCGGAGCTGGTGGGAAAACATTTTTAAGCTCCGGATCTGGGAGCCCTTTGCCTCGGATTTTAGGAGTCGTGTAAAAGCGCCCTCAGTGTGCAAGGTCGGTTTGATTTTATCTGTGTAATTTGCAACTCGTTAAAGCCAGCAAGAGGTGTTCAGATTACAAATATGGTAGTACACAAAGAAGTAAGAAAGCCATTTTAGACTCCAAAAGCTCCCTTATTACATGTCGCCAAGACGCACCTCTTGATTCATGGTCCCTGTGTAAAAGGGATGTGTGGGCAGTGAGGATGATTACATGGACTGAAAACCAAATCTAATGAAGACGGGGAAAGAATGGGGTCTGTTTAGTCTTGAGGGAATGAGACCGAGAAGGAGATAGCATTTTTCAAATCCTTAAAAGGTAATCCGTCATACAGAGGAGGGGCAGGATCTCTGTTCCCCATCCTCCCAGAGTGCAGGACATTTAATAATGGGGCTCATTTTAAAGGAAACCTAGATTTTGACTGAATATCAAGAGGGGAAAAGAGCAATGCAGCAATGGAACTGATTACCTCCGGAGTGCTTCAGTGCTTGAGGCATTCAAGAAAATTAGACAATAATCTGCCCGATAGATTTTGATTTGCATTCCTGCACTGCCTGCCTTGTTTGTCCCTCCATTATTCTATGAATTTCTTATTATTGCCTTTGTTAGGGTATAACAGTAAAGTAACTAACAATTGTAAGTTGCTTAAGAGTTTGTAACTGTAGTAAACCAGTCAGGGATCAGCTGACTGAAATGTGTAATCAACTGAGTATATAGTGGTTAGCAAGTGTGGGTAACACTTGATCACTTCATCCCAATCTCCTGATGATGATCCATGCTGCTACACATCTCTGCTGAAGAACTCTGTGACTGCAAGAAGGAATGCTGAAGAAAGCTGTTTATGTTATATTGTTATTTTGCCAAGTTATTCTTTGTAAATAGAACTCTGCTAAAAAATAACAGCCTTCACAATGGCTTGCCTTCAAATGCACAGCAGGCAGTAATCGCCTTGGAAATGGCCGGAAACAGCAGTTAAAAAACAAACCAATGGTACCTCAATTCCTATGTTGGATTGGGTGTGTGTATTCAGGTAAAGATCTTTTCAGCTACCTAATTCACTATATGCTGCCTAGATGCTCTAAGCGCATCCGATCTCGCCTGATTTCGGAAGCTAAGCAGGGCCAGCCCTGGTTAGTACTCGGATGGGCGACCACCAGGGAATACCAGGTGCTGTAGGCGCCTGGAGTAGGAACTGGCAAGCCACTCCAGTACTCCTGCCAAGAAAACTCCATGGACATGGAGTCACGAAGAGAGGGTGGGTTCCCCGTTCTGATCAAGAAGAGCCAACCTAGGTAGCCTTGGGAACACTGCACAGGCCCAGATCAAGACCAAGTAGTGAAGGGAATAAATAATAAACCCCTTCTGAATCTTCTGCACCTAGAAAATATCTGTCATAAGTTAGAATCAGAGCCATGCTATTCTGAATAAATTCAACCCAGGAGCAGGAAAAGAGGGGGATTTTTCTTGTTCCTATGTGCGCCATCCGGTCTTGGGCCCCAAAGACCCACATGAAGTGTGGCTCCACAGTGGGGGAAGTTGTAAGCGACCACAATCGGTGGTGTGGCAGAACGGATGCCTTCCTAAGCCCGTTTGCGAAGACATTGACTTGAGTTCCCAATTTCCTGGTTTCGTGCTGCATGTATCTATATGACATTACCCTAGTTCTGGTTATCAAAACCTGCAGGAAGTGGTGTTTTTTTAAATATTTGAATTTACATGAGTGAAAAGGCAAAGACCCATGGAGGTACAAACCCGAGTGGAGTACTATATTACTTTTTGGACTGAACTGCACAAAGAATCAAAACGGTTCCGAATTCTCTCTCCCCCCCCCCAATAAATCACATTATATCCTGAGAAGCCAGGCCTCTGTGCTTGAATTTTGTGATTAAATCTGCCCAGAATTTGCCCAATCGTGGTAGCTGAGACATAACATAGGAAAACCCGTTCACATGAAGAATAGGTTTGGAAAAAGTGCAACTCCTTGGAGTGGGACAACAGTTTCCATCAGGTAGCACACCCTACACTGAGGAATGCTGGGTTTTGTAGTCTCTGTAGCATCTGGAAAGCTGCCCATTGCTCCTCCTGGGTTTTAGTCAGATAAAGATGGGATTTTAAGATGGAAAGGGTGGATTACACACACACACTCACACACACACACACACACACACACACACACACACACACACACCAAGAGATCATACTAGTCAACAAGATTGCTATTGACTTTTTTCAGCCTTGACCTAAAATGAAGCTCAAGTCAGAAGGACCTTCAAAGAGATAGTCAACCCTGCTTTTTCTGGGCTGTCTCACAAAGAAACTCTGTGTTTTGCTTAATTCTATGACTATGGCTGCAAGGTCCGGCCCTTACCAAGATGGCGGGCGGCAGCTGCTTCTTTGATTCATCGCGCTCGGGCGCTCTCTTATTTTTTCTTTTAGCGCTGCCTTGTTTTTTGTTTTATTTTTAGTCTGGTTTATGGGGTTTGCCCTGGTTGTCTGGGGAGCCTGGGGGGGGGCTTGGGGGCGGTGGGTCGGCCGCCGGCGTCTCCCGCTGAGTTTATACCATCAAGTCGGCTTGAGGACCGGCCTTGGGCTCCGGAACCCTTGGACCACCTTTTCGGACGGGCCTGGTCGCTAGCTGTGAGCCGTTTGGCTGTACCATCTGACTGTTGAACTACTTATGATCCAAGGGTGCAGGTTGGACTGGAGTGGCCCTCCCCTGGGATCACTTGAGCCATGAGGCTGTTGACCCTGGAGGTGGACCTCCTCCAAGCCTTCTTTGTTGCGCCCTTGAGGTTGACACCTATGACCATCTGCTGCCTTGTGATATTGTTGCTCCCCTTTCCTTCGTCTCCCCCCTTCCCCTCCCCACTTATTCCATCTTTCTGTGGGCTACCCTTGACCTTTTTATACTTAATTTTATTATTTATAGTGTCTATTGTATTGTTTTTGCCTCGCTACCAGGTTATTGGTTACTGTTTTTGGGTTGTTTTTTTTTGTTGTCTTATTTTGTATTGTACTTTTGGTGGCTATTTTGGTATTTTTTGTTTTTGTTTTTTGTTTGTTTTGTTTACTTCTGGTATTGTCAGGTCTGGGCCCTTGACCGTTTGAGATCTTATGGAGCCCGCCGGGCGCTCCATTAGGGTTGTGTCGGGCCGTGGGAGATACGCTGTGGGCCGGCGGGTCGATCGGATTAGGAGAACTCGGGACAGACATCTATTGCCTGTCCCCCGTTCTGATCCGTCGGCTCACCGCCAAATAGCTGGGATCCAAACCGCCTGTTCCCCTGACCTGTCCTGTCTGCTTATTAATGCCAGGTCGGTACATAATAAGATCCCCCTTATCCACGATCTTATCGTGGATGAGCGTGCCGACCTGGCTTTCATCATGGAGACCTGGGTGGGCGAGGGAGGTGGGGCTTCCCTCACCCTCCTTTGCCCCCAGGGCTACCGTTTGCAACAGCTGGGCAGGTCAAAGGGGCGGGGGGCGGGGGGGCTATGGTCTTTAGAGACTCTTTTCATGTCAGTAGATCCGCGATTCTGGTGAGTCCGGGTTTGGAATGTCTCCACCTTATGGTGGGTCAAAGGGACAGGTTTGGGGTAGTGCTTGTGTACCGTGCTCCCCGTGACCCTGCACTATCCCTTCCAGAGCTCTCCGAGTTCATCTCGGCGGCACTTTTGAGGTCCCCCCGCCTATTGGTGGTGGGGGATTTCAATGTGCACGCCGAGGTTGGGCTGTCTGGAGCAGCTCTGGAATTCATGGAGTCCATGGCCTCCATGAACCTGGCCCAATTAGTCATCGGACCCACTCATATTGGTGGACACACCCTGGACCTGGTTTTTGCCTCCACATCGCGGGGTTTTGATCTGGGGGTCGGGAGATTGCTGGCCCGGCCCGTGTCATGGTCAGATCATTATCTACTGAAGGCCCGCCCCCTGGGGCTCCTGGACCCTATGCGGTTTTCGGAGGCCCTCGGGGATGTACCAGACGGTTTGGATGACGATCCGGCCGACTCCCTAGCCCAACGGTGGTTTGAGGAGGTGGCTGGGGCTGTCGACCGGATCGCCCCCAAGCGCCTGATCCGATGCCGAGCCCGTTCGTCCCCTTGGTTTACCGAGGAGCTACGGGCGATGAAGCAAGAGCGGAGAAGGCTAGAGAGCAGATGGCGGAACGCTCGGACAGCTCAAAATCGGGCTGCGGTAAAGGCGTTGAACGGTCGTTACTCTCGTGCGATAAGGGCGGCTAGGAGATCTTTTGCCGCCCTGAGAATTGGTGAGGCCTCGAATCGTCAAGCGGAACTTTTCCGTGTGGTCCGAGACCTCACCAATCCCGCTCCGCCGGGGCCTCCTCCTAGTGATTTCACTAGTGAGTCATTCGCAGCCTACTTTAAATCTAAGATAGAGGCCATCCGTTCCGAGCTGGATGCCGGTTGCCCTGATCCGGCCCCTGTCACGGCCAGTGTCGGGCCGCCTCGGTCGCCTCGGTTTGTTGAGTTTGGGCCTGTAACACCGGTGGATGCCTCCAGGGCACTGGGACATTGCAGGCCTGCGGCCTCTCCGTTCGACCCTTGCCCGTCCTGGCTGATTAAGAGCGCAGGGGGGAGCATGCCGAAATGGGCTTCACTGATTGCCTCAACCTCCTTCAAGGACGGGATTTTTCCCAGTCTTTTGAAGGAGACGGTGGTGAAGCCCATTATTAAAAGACCTGGCTTGGCAGTGGACGACCTGTCCAACTATCGTCCCATAGCCAATGTTCCCTTTTTGGGCAAGGTGATCGAGCGAGTCGCCGCCCTGCGTCTCCAGTCGTTCCTGGAGGAGAACCATGTCCTGGATCCTTTCCAGTCCGGGTTCAGGCCGCGTCATGGGACCGAAACGGCCCTGGTCGCGCTGCATGATGATCTGTTGAGGAGGGCTGACAGGGGTTGCTCTACCCTGCTGGTCCTTCTCGACCTGTCAGCGGCTTTCGATACCGTCGACCACGGTATCCTGCTGGAGCGGCTCTCTGAGGTTGGGATCGGAGGCCAGGCCTTGGCCTGGCTTCGGTCCTTCCTTGGGGGCCGCACCCAGCGAGTGAGCTTGGGGGGTGAGTTGTCGGCTCCCTGGACACTCTCTTGTGGGGTGCCTCAGGGGTCGTCACTCTCCCCGATGCTCTTTAACATCTATATGAAGCCGCTGGCCGAGATCATCCGGAGTTATGGAGTCTGCTGCCATCAGTACGCTGATGACACGCAGCTCTATCTCTCCTTTTCCACCGGTGCAGTGGAGGCCGTCGGGACCCTTGATCGCTGCTTGGCTGCGGTACTGGACTGGACCAGGTCCCACAGGCTCAGGCTCAACCCAGGTAAGACCGAGGTTATGTTCTTCGGGGGCTCGTCGGAGGGGTACTGTGGCCCTCTTCCCAGTCTGGATGGGTCCGCCCTCCAGCTGGCGCAAAGAGTGAGGAATCTGGGCGTCGTCCTGGACCCGGATCTGACCCTGGAACCTCAGGTGTCAGCCGTGGTCAGGTCGGCCTTTTACCATCTTAGGCTTATCGCCCAGATTCGCCCGTACCTCGATGAGGGCTCCTTGAGGACTGTGGTACAGGCACTGGTCATGTCGAGGCTGGATTACTGCAACGCTCTCTACATGGGGCTCCCCTTGAACCTTGTTCGGCGATTGCAGCGGGTCCAGAATACGGCGGCCAGGCTGGTGGTTGGTGCGCGTCGCTATGACCGCGCCACCCCTATCCTGGCTCGCCTACACTGGTTACCCGTTGCCTCCCGAATAAGATTCAAGGTGTTGGTCTTGGTTTACAAAACCCTCCATGGCTTGGCCCCGGCATATCTGGCGGAGCGTCTCTCCCGACAATTAGATCTGGCCCGACCCACCCGAGCCTCGGTGGCCTTATCACTGCGGACGGTCACACCGAGGGATGCCCGTAAGGCGGGTACTCGGGGACGGGCTTTCTCGGTTGTGGCCCCGTCCATCTGGAATAAACTTCCTAGTGATTTAAGGCTGGCTCCATCGCTGGAAGCATTTAAGAGGAATCTTAAAACCATCCTCTTCAGAGAAGCTTATGGCGATGTCTAAGGTCCCACCTCTGTTTTTTTTTTTTTCTCACTTAAATAGTATCGAATACTATCATCCCGCCAAATTACTTTCGGTCATTGCAGTTTTGCTACTGTTGTTTGTAAATGATTTTGTTGTTTTAACTCTGATACTGTAAACCGCCCAGAGTCCCCATTGTGGGAATGGGGCGGTATACAAGCGTAAATAATAAATAATAAATAAATAAATAAATAAATAAATATTGCAGGTTTTTTTTTCTTTTTGAATTATAAAATGAGAGAGCAGCCATAGACGTCCTGCCAACCCCTTCCCACACAAGACTGGTTGAAAAATAACATTATACAGTGGTACCTTGTATAAAGGAATTAATTCATTCCAAATGAAATTATGTTAAGCAATTTTTCCTTTATACAAACTTCCAATAGGAATGCATTGAAAATAGAGTGATCCCATTTTATGTTGTACAGATTAGCCCCATAGGTGATTCTGTTAAGCAAATTTCCCTATTTCCGGAAATTTTATGTTATACAAACCATTTGTTACACAAGGGTCTACTGTAGAGCCTTTTTAAAGGAAGTAGCAGACATTGTTGCTTTGAATGTTGCTTTGTACGCTTACAGATTTTTAAAAAGCGTTTAAATATTGCCTTTTAATTATGTTGGACCGCCTTGCTCCTTTTTAAGGAGAAAGGTGGGGTAAACGTGTTTTAAATAAATACACTGCATCACCTCTTGGTTGTCATGGGCTAATAATGCATTGTTTCCAACTTGTAGCAAGGCTACAGATTCAGCAGCCCTGCTGTGCTCTTGTAAAACCAACCCTGTGGCTTCCTGGGGGCCAGTCCATCTCCCATTTCGACTTCCTCTTTCCCTGCTAACCTTTCTCCCTTTACCAGCCTGATGGTCTTTCCCAGAGAATCCTGCCTTCTTGTGAAGTACCTAACGTAGAACATCCTCAGTTTGAACATTTTTGCCTCCAGAGTTAGTCCAGGCTTCATTTGATTGAGGTCCCACTTAGAATGATAGAATCATAGAATCATAGGGCGTTTATACACGACCCCTAAGCTCCGCAGGAAATGGCTGCAAGGTCCGGACCTTACAAGTGTTTTCCCACCAGCTCCGGACTTTGCAGACAATTAAGTGCGACCCCGCCCACCTAAGCGCGACCCAGCTGCACTTTCTTGTACCTGCTTGAGGTGGGTGAAAATCCCCAGGTCCGGATTTAATCTGGTCAGTGCGGAGCTCTCCTGGCTTCTGCTTGTGTTTTTTTTTTTTGCCTCCTGCCCCTTTAAGAGAAGAGGTGGGAGGAAAAAAGCAAGCAGAAGAGAAAGGGAAGAGAAACGGAGCTCCAGGAAGCTCCTCCAGGTGAGCTGCATTTTTTCCCCTCTTTCTCTGGTGGGGAGGAAGGAAGAGCAACTAACCCCTAAGATCTTTGGTCCGAATTTAAGGGACCAGCGGATCTTAGGGGTCATGTGAAAAGGCCCATAGAGTTGGAAGAGACCTCAAAGGCCCTCTAGTCCAACCCCCTGCCATGCAGGAACCCCATCACAATATTTCCGACAGGTGGCCATCCAGCCTTGGCTTAAAAACCTCCAAAGAAGGAGACTCCACCGCCCTCCTTTGGGGCAGCCTATTCCACTGCCAAACAGCTCTAACTGTCATGAAGTTCTTCCTAATGTTCAAATGAAATCTCTTTTCCTGTAGTTTGAAACCATTGTCATGGAAAACAAACCTGTTCCTCTTCATTATGACATCCTTTCAAATATTTAAACATAGCTATCATATCCCCCCTCAGCCTTCTTTTTGAAAGGCTAAACATTCCCAGTTCCCTAAGCCGTTCCTCATAAGACATTTCCTCCAGACCCTCAACCCTCCTGGTCGCCCTCCTCTGGACCCGCTCGAGGTTGTCAACATCCTTTTTAAATTGAGGCACACAGAACCAGTCACAGTACTCCAGGTGGAGTCTGACCAGAGCAGAATAGAGTGGTACTATCACATCCCTTGATCTAGACCAGGGGTCCTCAAAGTTTTCAACCAGCGGGCCGGTCCACCACCACCCAGACACCACTGGGGGCCGGATCCCAGTCCAAAAGCAGCTGTGGAGGCTGGCTTGCTCACAAAACAGGGGGTAGGTGGGGGGGTTGCAATTGGTCCCAGGGGCCGGATTCAGGACCTTGGGGGGCCGCATCCGGCCCCGGGGCCTTAGGTTGAGGACCCCTGATCTAGACACTATGGTTCTGTTGATGCAACCAATAATCGCATTGGCTTTCCTGGCCGCTGCATCACACTGCTGACTCATGTCCAATTTGTGGTCCACCAAGACTCCCAGATCCTTTTCACAGGTACTATTTTCCAGCCAAGTGTCCCCCATCCTATATCTGTGCAATTCATTTTTTTTTTACCTAGATGTAGCACCCTACATTTCCCTCTGTTGAAATCCATTCCGTTAGCTTTGGCCCAGCACTCTAATCTGTCAAGGTCTTTTTGGATTTTCATCCTATCCTCTAGGGAATTAGCAACCCCTCCCAATTTGGTATCATGTGCAAATTTAATTAGCATACTCTATTCCTTCCTCCAAGTCATTAATAAAGATATTGAACAGCACTGGACCCAGAACAGAACCCTGGGGCACCCCACTGGTCACGTCTCTCCAAGCTGAAGAGAGGCCCTTTGGGTGCGATTAGTCAACCAATTACAAATCCACCTGACAGTAGCACTATCTATCCCACTTTCTACTAACTTCTTAGCAAGAATACCATGGGGAACCTTATTGAAGGCCTTACTAAAGTCCAGATAAACAATATCCACAACATTCCCCTCCTCCACTAGGCCTGTAATTCTATCAAAGAAAGAGATCAAATTAGTCTGGCATGACTTGTTTTTAAGAAACCCGTGTTGACTTCTTGTAATGATAGCATTGTTTGTTAAATAATTGCCAACTGCCTGTTTAATAATCTGCTCTAGGATCTTTCCAGGAATTGAAGTCAAGCTGACTGGGCGGTAATTATTTGGGTCTTCTTTTTTCCTCTTTTTGAAGATGGGGACAACATTAGCCCTCCTCCAGTCGATGGGGACTTCCCCTGTTCTCCAGGACTTCTCAAAGATTATTGCCAATGGCTGGGAAATTTACTTCCGCCAATTCTTTTAATATCCTTGGGTGTAATTCATCTGGCCCAGGAGACTTAAATTCATTTAATGTTTCCAGGTGTTCCAGTACTAGCTCTCTACCTATTCTACGTTGGAATTCCCATCCTACCTCATCTACTCTTTGTCCCAGTGGATCTCTTTCTTCCTTTTTGGAGAAAACGGAGGCAAAAAAGGTGTTGAGTAGTTCTGCCTTTTCCTTCTCTCCTGTTAGTAACTGGTTATTATCGCCACACAGAGAGCCTATCATTTCCTTATTTTTCCTTTTGCTGCGGACATAACTAAAGAAACCCTTTTTACTATCTTTAATCTCTCTTGAAAGTCTAAGTTTGTTTTGCGCTTTAGCTTTTTTTACCACCCCCTGCATATATTAGCTGTTTGCTTATTTTCCTCATTGGTGCATTTCCCATTTTTCCATTCCTTGTACTTGTTTTTCTTTATAGTTAGCTGAGTTGAAAGTTCTTTAGTAAACCATTGCGGTTTTTTTAGACCTCTCCCATTTTTTCTTCTTGTTGGAACAGTTTTAAATTGTGCCTTTAATATCTCACTTTTAAGGAACGCCCATCCATCTTGGACTCCCTTCTCTTTCAGTGTGTCGGTCCATGGAGTCACAGCCAATAATTCCCTAAATTTACAAAAAATTGCTGCTGGCTGCCCTCCTAGACCCCAAGGACCTCCCACAGCTGAGCAGAGATTCGAACCCAGGCCTTTGGAGACTTAGTTCCTCACTCTGCCCATTACCCCACACTGGGTATCGACAAAGGCCCTTGGCAACCTCATGATATATCCAGGATCTCCATTTCTTTGGAAGGCAGGAGAAGGATCCAGAACCTCCCTTTTTCAAGGCATAATAAAAGGAAAGCCTGTCTGGCGTAGTAAGCTGCGCCTTGCACAGTCCCTGCCCGCCTTCAAAAAGGCTTTGAAAACCATGCTTTTCAGGGAGGCATATGGCGACCTTTAATTTAATTTATTTAATTTTGATCTCTTTTTTTTCTTTTCCTTTCTTTCTTTTTTCTTTTCTCCCGCTCCCTGATGCATCTTGCGTAGGGTTTTCCCTTTCTTTCTCTTTTTTTATGTTGATTCTTTTTAACTTGTAAACTGCCAAGAGTTCCTGTTGGAAGATGGGTGGTATAAAAATGAAACAAACACATAAATAAATAAATTTATTTTACCGGTTTTGTTGGGTGGCTGGGGCAATTGTATATTGTTACCCTTGTAAACTACTTAGTGTCCCCACATTGTCAGTGGCATACAAATTTATAACATGAAATAAAAGCCAGCCAGCAGGGGAGCCATGGGGGGGTGGAAGCCCCTCCAGTCCACTCCAATGGGGCCTTTGGGGCTATTCAGCAGGTCCCAAAAGAAAGGGGGCAGGCCAGCTCCTCTCCCATTGGCTGGGATAGCCTGAATGACAGGCGGGGGTGGGCGGGTTTAGGGGGTTTCTGCAAAGAGCCTGGGGCTCCCCTTGCAAGGAGACTTTTTTAGGAAGAGGCTGCAGGAGGGCAGAGGTGAGTCCCTTTATTTATAGGGGGGGAAAGAGATTTTTCCCCCCATTTCAGGATCCCTGGCTGGGGCTGCATTCCACATCAGCTAGTAGAAGACCTTTGGGCTTTAAGGGCTGACAGGCCAAGGTGATGAGATTTAATTAAGAAATTAAAAGGGAAACATGTATCCTGCCAATTAGGAAACACCCCCCTCCTAAACTGGCAAAATAAGATTTGGAAATTGGCCGCACCTTGAAGCAGTTCAGTGGCTATTTGAAAGAGGTAGAGGGGGAGAAAGACTCCGTCTAAAGAAGCAGTATATTATCTGATGGAAATAGTTGAATTGGATTTGATCTCTAACTCGAATTGTTTTGATTTTATATTTCTAACCCTCCTCGAACCCTTCCCCTCCTAAGCTCAACCACTGTTTCCTGCGTTTAATGCATAAAAGGCAGTACATGTCTGAGCGTAAAAGGTAAGGTTTTTTTTATGATATTCGTTTTTTTTTAGCTGTTTGTCCTGCTGTCTTGGCTTGATGCTGCCTTTTCTCTAACAAAATAATTTTATTTTCAGGAAGGTTTTTAATAGGTCAACTGCTGTGAAGTTTTAAAAAATTGCCCCTTTTATCTTTTGAAATACATTTTAAGAAATGTTTTAACAGGATTTTCTTGAGCACCTTTTCTTGAGCATTTATTTATCTGCTCTTGCATTTTTATACTGCCTTTCTTCCAATAAATATGTCAGTGTTTTTTAATAGTGTGATTTTTTTTTGGAAAATATGTAATTGTGTCAGTGTTTGTATCATTAAATAATTTGTAAAGCAGCACGGAGATCCATTCTACCAGGAGAAAGATGGTTTAGAAATTAGGGAAACAAACCCAAAGCTCCACATTTATCCTAGATTCCAGGGCTTGCAAAAAAAATTACAGTTCTATTTTTTGAAATAACTACATGAACTTGGAGAAAATAAACCAGAAGCTGGTTGGTGATTAATTAGTTCTGTTCTGCCAGATCTGATTTATAGCGATCCTAATAGGGGTTTCAAAGTAAGTGAGATATTTAAGGAGTAGTAGTTTTACCAGTTCTAATCTCTTTAGTTTCCATGGCTGAACCCAGATTTTTGAACCCAGAACTGCTGAGCTTCTCCATCATCACACCACCACAGTGGGTTCACTATTAGGGATTAACTCATACTTACGTTGATGGTGGTGTGCCCCTAGAAACACAATTAACACCTAATTAATTAATGTTTTTACATTATATTGTAAGTGTAACTTATAAATGTAGGAGTTATATATTATAAATGTAGCAGTTATACATTTTAAAATGGACTTGCAGAAGTAATTTTAGAGAAGAGGAAAATGCAAATTTAAAAAAATCCAAGGAGGCCTAATTCCTCAGTTTGATGATGTTGTTTCAAGGGGAAAATGCAGATTTATTCTGTAGGCCTGTATAGGTCTGGGGCTTTCTGCTTAAGGCTGCTGGGGTCCATTGAAGGAGCATGATGGGATGTTAAACTCTGGTATTCAGGGCCTATTTGGAAGAGCTAATGGCTCAAGCCTGGGGCACTGCCAGGAAGCAGATTTTTACAAAAGCTGGTAACAACTTTAACACAAATGAAGGGGTGCCATTTCCTTGTTGTACCCTCTGCTGATATATGGAAAGACCACCTCAATTGATCCTGATAGATTGTTGACACTTTGGAATTGATCTCATCCTTGGGGGGGGGGGGTTATTTATTTATTTATTTATTTTTATTTATTCAGAATGTTTTTACCCCACCTTTCTCCTTGGAAAAGGACCCAAGTGGCTTAAAATAATGCAGAACAACATACAGCCCAGAACATTCAAAACATATTCAAGTTAAGAATAGGGATTTAGAATTAGGAGTACTGTTGTTCCTGAACGACTGAATGGTTAGGTCTGTACTTTTGATAACAGAAAATGTAAAAGCAACAAAAATAGAAAAAAAATGCTGGATCTAAGACACACTTGTTCGTCTTTCTGGCAATCTTGGTCTTCTCAGGATATTAGCAGAGTAGGTCTGGAGCAGTGATGGCAAACCTTTTAGAGACCGAGTGCCCAAACTGCGATTCAAAACCCACTAATTTTTCGTAAAGTACCAACACAGCAATTTAACCTGAACACAGGTGGCTGTGAAGGGGCGATGTCGGGTGCCCACAGAAACGGCTCCGGGTGCCACCTTTGGCACCCGTGCCATAGGTTCGCCAACACTGGTCTGGAGTATCTACATATCTGGACCTCTTTAAAATCTGGATAAAAGAGCCTTGTGACAGTGATTAAACCACCGGCGCTCCAGATGTTTTGGACCACAACTCCCAGAATTCCATGCCCATATTTCCCATGACAAAAGACTGTGGGAGTTGTGGTCCAAGACATCTGGAGTGCTGAAGGTTCACCACCATTGTGAGAAATAGCTTTTGACAGGAGTGGAAGTGTCAACTTTGTATGAAAACTGTTTTTGGGGAGCAGGGTCAGAGAATCTGAGGGTTGACCTCAGTTCATCTGAGTTGCAAATAAGGGAGATTGATATCGTCCATTGCATCAGGGCAAAAAAAGCACAGGTCAACCTGTGTGCAAGGTTGGTTTTTTAAAGGGGGTATTTTTACCCCACCTTTCTCCTTGTAAAGGACCCAAGGAGTCGTGAATCCTTGTCCATCATCACGACACCACACTGGGTTCACTATAAATGATTAACTCATGCTTACATTGATGGTGTGAACCTAGAAACACAACTAACACCTCATTAACTAACGTTGTACATTTATACATTATTATGTAAATGTAATTTATAAATGTTGGAGTTATGTTATAAATGTACTGTAGTTTATAAATGTAGCACTTATGTATTTTTAAATGAACTTGCAGAAGTCATTTTAGAGAAGAATCATAGACTACCATGTGTATTTCATATGAATCTACAGTTCACATAGACTTTGAGTTTATAACTACTTATAACCTTGTAACTTTAATGTAATGTCTATTAATGCTGTAATGTCCCTCAATACCTTGTTCTCAAATACTTGGAACATGTCTTAGTTGTACTGGACTGTATATTATCCCTCATTACTGTAAGCCGCCTTGGGTCCTTTTCCAAGGAGAAAGGCGGGGTAAAAATACTCTAAAATAAATAAAAGAAAATAAATAAAGAATGGGGTTTGTTTAGTGTTGGGGAAAATGAAACTGAGGGGAAATATTTTATTTATTTATTCATTTATGAGTACAGTATTTTTACTCTGCCTTTCCACTTGGAAAAGGACCCAAAGAACCTTAGAATAATGAGGGACAATATGCAGCCCAGCTGTTCAGTCTGCCACAAATGTCCCTGGTCTCTTTTTAAAATATCTATTTTTCTTTTTTCCTTTTCTTACGTGTTCACAATGAAGGGAAGCAAAGCCTTCTCTCTGTGTGTTTTCAGAATCCTCCTTCTAGAACAGTGGTGGCGAAGCTTCGGCCCTCCAGATGTTTTGGACCACATCTCCCACAGTCCTTTGTCATTGGCAGTCTAAGCTTAGAATTCTGGGAATTGTAGTCCAAAACATCTGGAGTGCCAAAGGTTCGCCACCACTGTTCTAGAAGATTGAGACATAATTTTAGCACCCTTTATTTGCTAACAACTAAGCCCTTCTAATTAATTGGACCTCTGCATGTTACCAAGACGTGGATATGTTCTGTTTCCAAAATCACCGAGAACGCCCCACAAAAAAATTCTCCTCTCTCTACCCCAGAACCACCTTCTGGGGGTACAGGCAGGAAAAAAGCCCTGGAATCCCACTCAGAAGCTTGGCAGCCATTTAGAACAAAAGAACATAAGAAGAGCCATCATGCTGGATCAGGCCAAAGGCCCATCTAGTCCAGCTTCCTGTATCTCACAGTGGCCCCAACAGATGCGTCTGCACTCCCCTGCATCTGGCCCTTGAGGTACCCTGGTTTTAAGCCTGGAGATGACACATCCCCATCCTGGTTTGTCACCTGGGATGGACTTTTCCTCCAGGAATCTGTCCAATCCCCTTTGGAAGGCATCCAGGCCAAATGCTATCATCACCACATCCTGTGGCAGGGAGTTCCACAGACTAACCACACGCCGGGTGAAAAAAAAATATTTTCCTTTGTCTGAACCTTCTGCAACCTATCTGAAAATATAGGGCTTTTCAAATCCTTAAATTTAAAAGGTAATCCGTCATAACAGAGAATGGGCAGGATCTGTTGTCTGTCCTCCCAGAGAGCAGGCCATGTATTAATAACGGGGCTCATTTTAAAGGAAACCTAGATTTTGACTGAATATCAGGGGGGGGGGAGAGAGAGCAATGCAGTAATGGAAGCAGTGCTTGAGGCAATCAAGAAAATTAGTCAGTAGAAAACCAAGATACTGTACAACTCTTTTTCTTTAAAAGCCCATTAAGTATTAGTCTCAGCTATATTGGTGTAGTATTTGAAATTTGATAGAATTTAGGTGAATAGGTAAAAATATAAATGGTTGATTATGTTTATTATTTACCAAATCTTGTAGATTAGATAGGCTATCTCAAAAGTCAAATTTGCTACATTTGCTCTTTGTATTAGATGAAAACAGATAAAAATGGATGCTTATCATATATTGAGCTAGACCAATAGATTTTAAGATGCTTAGTAAAATGAAGAATTATTGACATGGTTAAGATTAAATAGGCTAGCTTAATATTGTACTTTGTTGTTTTTATTCTTTGTACTAGATGAAGATAGATGTAAGTAAGGATGAATATATAATAATTGAAAAGAAAATACAGTGGTACCTTGTATAAAGGAATTAATTCGTTCCAAATGAAATTCTGTTAAGCAAATTTTCCTTTATACAAATTCCCATAGGAATGCATTGAAAACAGAGTAATCCCATTTTTATGTTGTACAGATTTTCCCCATAGGCGATTATGTTAAGCACGTTTCCCCTATCTACGGAATTTTTTATGTTGTACAAATTTTATGTTATACAAGCTGTTTGTTATACAAGGGTCCACTGTATGTAAACTTGGAAACTTGGGCCAAAATGTTGGGAAAATATTTGCATTTGAGCTATGTAACACGGCAACACATAAGCAATATATTTCTTTTAACCTGTCTGGAAATTGAGTCATGGCTACTGGACTTCTTTTTTGAGAGATAGAAACGTTTCGCTGTTCATCCAAAACAGCTTCATCGGTCTGAATACAGCTAGTGCAAATCCTCCATCTTATAGTCAGTTTGACCTCTTGTCACCCTGGCCTGAATTAGGCTCATAAGATGAACAATGGCCTGAATAGGCTCGTTGGGGAGACAATAGTATCCATAGCCTTAAGGTGAACAATGGCCTAAGGTGCTGAAACCTATCAAGAATGGGTCGTTAGCTGTGGCCTTGGTGGTGAAGGCTTTTTGATTTGCCTGGGTACTTTGGAAAGCACAGCCTGATAAGTAGCAGATAGACTATGCCTGAGGCTCCCACTTCTGTTGAGGGAGGGATTTTCAATGCTAACATGAATGGCTTCCCTGACTCCTCTCTCAAACCACCTCTCTTCTTTGTCTAATATGTGAACATCCTCATCTTTGAAAGAGTGCCCTTTGTCCTTCAAATGGAGGTGTACTGCTGATTCTGGTCCTGAGCTGTTACCTCTCCTATGTTGGGCCATTCTTCTGTTTAATGGCTGTTTAGTTTCTCCAATGTAGAGGTCTGAACACTCTTCACTGCATTGGACTGCATATACTATATTGCTCCTTTTATGGTTTGGTATCGGATCCTTTGGGTGGACAAGTCTCTGCCTTAGTGTGTTTAACCTGTCTTTTAACCTGTTTGGTTTAGAAAATTTAATAAAATATTTTTTAAAAAAATAGAGAATAATCTGCCAGATAGATCTTGACTTGTATTCCTGCACTGATGAACAGAGGCTTGGACTGCCTGCCTTATTTGTCCCTCCATTGTTCTATTAATTTCTTATAATTGGCATCACAATGGCTTGGATTCAAATACACAGCAGGCCCTAATCACCCCGGAATTGGCTGGAAACAGCAGTTAAAAAACAAAAAAAGGAAAGGCCCCACCCAACTTCTAGGGGCAGCACTCATTCTTTTTAAGCCAAAGAGCCAGTGTTGTCCAAATCCATGGCCATGTGGCCAGCATGGCTGCATGGAACACTGTTTTACCTTCCCGCTTTTTACACCAGTACCTATTTATCTACTTGCATACACAGTGGAACCTTGTATAACAAACAGCTTGTATCACATAAAATTTGTACAACATAAAAAAAATCCAGAGATAGGGGAAATGTGTTTAACATAATCGCCTATGGGGAAAATCTGTACAACATAACCTTGAGTTCTTTTCCAAGGAGAAAGGTGGGATAAAATATCAATAAATATATACATAAATATTTGAATCCTTGTAAACCGCTTAGTGTCCCCACACTGCCAGTGGTATACAAATTTATAACATTAAAATAAAAGCAAGCAAGCAAGCCATGGGGTGGAAGCCCCTCCAGTTCACTCCAATGGGGCCTTTGGGGCTATTCAGCAGGTTGCCCTCTCGCCCCAAAAGAAAGGGGCCAGGCCAGCTCCTCTCCCATTGGCTGGAAGAGCCTGAATGACAGGCAGGGATGGGCGGGTTTAGGGGTTCCCTGGAAAAGGGCTGGGGCTCCGGGTGCAAGGAGTAGAATCATAGAATCGTAGAGTTGGAAGAGACCTTAACAGCCATCCAGTCCAAACCGCTGCCATGCAGGAACCCCCATCAAGATATTTCCGACAGATGGCCATCCAGCCTCTGCTTAAAAACCTCCAAAGAAGGAGACTCCACCACCCTCCTTTGGGGCAGCATATTATTCCACTGCCGAACAGCTCTAACTGTCATGAAGTTCTTCCTAATGTTCAAATGGAATCTCTTTTCCTGTAGTTTGAAACCATTTCCCTGAGTCCTGGTCTCTGAAGCCATGGAAAACAAACCTGTTCCCTCTTCAATATGACATCTTTTCCATCTCCCGCCCCCTCAGCCTTCTTTTTGAGAGGCTAAACATTCCCAGTTCCCTAAGCCTTTCCTCATAAGACATTTCCTCCAGACCCTCAACCATCCTGGTCGCCCTCCTCTGCACCCGCTCGAGGTTGTCAACATCCTTTTTAAACTGAGATGCACAGAACTGGACACAGGACTCCAGGTGGGGTCTGACCAGAGCAGAATAGAGTGCTACTATCACCTGAGACCTGAGGCTGCAGGAGAGCAGAGGTGTGTCCCTTTATTTATGGGGAAAGGATAGATTTTCTCCATTTTCAGGCCCCCTGAGTTAACTTGCTTGAATCCAGGGAAGCATACAGCAGAAAGCTTACTGCTACTACCATGAAATACCAGTGACTGGTTATTACTATAGGCTATTGTTTTATGTGGGGTGGCGGATGGAAGCATGAAAAATCCTGATTTTAACAAGTTATAAAAGGAGATAAAACCCGTATAGCCTGTTTGTTTTTGCCGAAGCAGCGATGTTCGCTTGTTCATTGTTCATATTCTGCCCATCAAGACATTAAAAGTATACATTTGGGTACTTTAACAATTTTTTTACATGCATCCCTCGTTTCTCATTACAATTATAATGCTAAATTGAAAGCGTCGAAAATAGCAAAGGAACATCAGGTCCTCTTTAGAACCAGTCTCTGATGTTTTGTCTCCTCGTTAACAGTTCGCTGTTATTTACAATTTTAAAAAGGAATAAAATGGCTAAGGCATACAACATAGATTGGTATAGAATCTAAATGCAGCGCTTTGCATTCCACCTTACTCCACGACATCTAATGTCAAATAGCACAGGAATGTCAGACTACAGGCAGACCTCAATTTCTATGGTGATTGGTGGCTTTGGGCGCTTTTACACGACCCCTAAGATCCGCTGGCAACTTAAATTCAGACCAGAGATCGTGGGGGTTTGCTTCTCTTCCTGTGTTCCCACCCCTCCGCACTCCATTGCTCCTGTCTGTGGTGAGGGGAGGGAGAAAAAACGGGAGAAAAGAATGCCGGCTCACCTCCGCTCTGCCATCCAGAGCTGCCCCTTAAAGGGGTGGGGGGCAAAAAACAAAACAAAAAAAAACACAAGTCGAGGAGAGCTTTGCAATCCGCATCAGAAATTTTTCACCTTCGGAGACCAGGTACTTGGAAAATGCGCTGGGATGCGCTTAGGTGGGCGTGGGTCATACTTAATTTTTTTAAAGTCCAGAGCTGGTGGGGAAACAATTTTAAGCTCCGCATCTGGGAGCCCTTTGCCTCGGATTTTAGGGGTCGTCTAAAAGCATCCTAAGTTGCACACAATAATCACGACAATGCTGTTTCCTCTTTTTATGAACTCTTTAGCAAAGAGGAGTAACTTTTGGGGGCTTTAAAAGGAGACACTGAGAAGGTCCTAATCATATTTTTCTCCTTTTCTAGCTGTGTAAAATGGATAATTCGCCACACTCAACAATGAACTCATCATTCATCCCAGGCGCTGGAAAGCGGGGGTGTTCCTGGACCCCCAAAGAGACCAAAGCTCTGCTCCGAATATGGGGCGAAGCAGAAAGGAAGCACGCCGTTTCCACTCTCAAAAGGAACTACCCGGTTTTTGTAGACATCTCTGCCCAGCTTGCTAAATTGGGGTTTTCGTCGTGGGCCTGTGGAATGCAGAACAAAAACTAAAGCTCTCCGCAAACTTTACAAGCAAGCGCTACTGGACAACAATGGAGCCGGACGATGGGACTTTATATGGTTTGATGAAATGCAACGGATTTTCAGGTGGGATCCCTCTTTCAAACGCCTCAGAGCGACAGAGAGCGAGGCGTCACCCAAGCAAGGCACGTGATGCTGTATATCGTCCCTTGATGTTCGTGGACGTGTTACCGCCGTCAAAAACCATAGGCCAGAGATGGCGAACCTGTGGCACGCGTGCTGAAGGTGGCACGCAAAGAGCTTTCGCCTGGCACGCAACGTGCTCCCTCCCCCTCCCCCCCTCCCCCCCCCCCCACTTCCCTCTCCGCTGGACCAGCCATGAGGGAATTTGCGGAGGGGGAAGTGTGTGGGGGGAGGGAGCATGCCGCCATCGCCCCGCCCCCTGTTGACCCCACTGCTGCCGATGACCCTGACCCCGCCGCTCCCGCCGCCCTTGCTGACTTTACCCTCACCCCCACCCCTGCCGCCGCCGCCCCCGCCCCGCCCCATTGCCATCACCCTCGCCGCCCCTGCCGCCGATGACCCTGACCCCGCCACCCCCCTCGCCCATGCTGCCTTCGCCCCCCCCCCCCCCCCCGCTGCCCACGAATCCCGACACCCCCCCCCCCGCCCCCCCGCCCCCGCCCCCCCCCATTGCCATCACCCTTGCCGCCCCTGCCGCCGATGACCCCCCCCCCCGCCACCCCCCTCGCCCTTGCTGCCTTGCCCCCCCCCGGCCCCCGCTGCCCCCCGAATCCCGACACCCCCCCCCCCGCCCCCCCCCCCCCCCGCCCCCCCCCCATCACCCTTGCCCCCCCCTGCCCCCGATGACCCTGACCCCCCCCCCCCCCTCGCCCTTGCTGCCTTCGCCCCCCCGGCCCCCCCCTGCCACGAATCCCGACACCCCCCCCCCCCCCCCCCCCCCCATTGCCCCCCCCCCCCCCCTTGCCCCCCCCTGCCCCCCCCCCCCCCCCCCCCCCCCGCCACCCCCCCCCCCCCCCCCCCCTTGCCCCCTTCCCCCCCCCCCCCCCCCCCCCCCCACGAATCCCGACACCCCCCCCCCCCCCCCCCCCCCGTCACCCCCCCCCCGCCCCCCCCCCGCCGATGACCCTGACCCCGCCACCCCCCCCGCCTTTGCTGCCCCCGCCCCCCCCCCCCCCCCCCCCCCCCCCCCGCCCGAATCCCGACACCCCCCCCCCGCCCCCCCCCCCCCCCCCCCCATCACCCCCCCCGCCCCTGCCCCCGATGACCCCGACCCCCCCCCCCCCCCCCCCCCTTGCTGCCTTGCCCCCCCCCCCCCCCCCCCCCCCCGAATCCCCCCACCCCCACTGCCGCCCCCCCCCCCCCCCCCATTGCCATCACCCTTGCCGCCCCTGCCGCCCCCCCCCCTGACCCCCCCCCCCCCCCCCCCCGCCCTTGCTGCCTTCGCCCCCCCCCCCCCGCTGCCACGAATCCTGACCCCCCCCCGCCCGCCCCCCCCCCCATTGCCATCACCCTGCCGCCGATGACCCTGACCCCCCACCCCCCCCGCCCTTGCTGCCTTCGCCCCCCCCCCCCCCGCTGCCACCCCCCCCCCACCCCCCCGCCGCCGCCCCCCCCCCCATTGCCATCACCCCTGCCGCCCCCCCCGCCGATGACCCTGACCCCGCCACCCCCCCCCCCGCCCTTGCTGCCTTCGCCCCCCCCCCCCCCCGCTGCCCCCGAATCCCGACACACCCCCCCCCCGCCCCCCCCCCCCCCCCCATCACCCTTGCCGCCCCCCCCGCCCCGATGACCCTGACCCCCCCCCCCCCCTCGCCCCCCTGCCTTGCCCCCCCCGGCCCCCCCCCCCCCCACACCCCCCCCCCCACCCCCCCCCGCCCCCCCCCCCCCCCATTGCCATCACCCTTGCCGCCCCTGCCGCCGATGACCCCCCCCCGCCACCCCCCCTCGCCCCCCCCCTGCCTTGCCCCCCCCCTGGCCCCCCCTGCCACGAATCCCGACACCCCCACTGCCGCCCCCCCCCCCCCCCCCCCCCCATCACCCTTGCCGCCCCTGCCGCCGATGACCCTGACCCCGCCACCCCCCCCCCCCCCCCCTTGCTGCCTTCGCCCCCCCCCCCCCCCCCCCCCCACGAATCCCCGACACCCCCGCCGCCCCCCCCCCCCCATTGCCATCACCCTTGCCGCCCCTGCCGCCGATGACCCTGACCCCGCCACCCCCCTCGCCCTTGCTGCCTTCGCCCCCCCCCCCCCCCCCCCCCCGCTGCCACGAATCCCGACACCCCCCCCCGCCGCCCCCGCCCCCCCCCCCCATCACCCTTGCCGCCCCTGCCGCCGATGACCCTGACCCCGCCACCCCCCCCCTCCCCTTGCTGCCTTGCCCCCCCCTGGCCCCCGCTGCCACGAATCCCGACACCCCCACTGCCGCCCCCGCCCCCGCCCCATGCCATCACCCTTGCCGCCCCTGCCGCCGATGACCCTGACCCCGCCACCCCCCTCGCCGCCCTGCTGCCTTCGCCCCCCCCGGCCCCCCGCTGCCACGAATCCCGCCCCCGCCCCCGCCCCCGCCCCATTGCCATCACCCTTGCCGCCCCTGCCGCCGATGACCCTGACCCCGCCACCCCCCTCGCCCTTGCTGCCTTCGCCCCCCCGGCCCCCGCTGCCACGAATCCCGAGACCACCACCCCCGCCGCCGCCGCCGCTGCCATCCCCATCACCGAGTTTGGGCACTCGGTGCCAAAAAGGTTCGCCATCCCTGCCATAGGCTGACCCACCAAAAAAAAAAATCTGATTTGAAATCCAGGATGCTTCAGTAGGTCAAACAGGGGCTCTTGTTTTACAACTCATTGATGTGTGGTACTTGTTTGACTGCAGCTGTATATACTTTCTGTTTTTATGCCTTAGGCGGAGTTATTCTCATTATTTAATCTAAATGTATATATTCCCAGATGGAAATTACAGCGACAGCGAAACATACACTCTGGAACTGTATAAGGTAGATGAGGCATGTTCCCCCGAGACTACAGATGAAGGAAGCCTGTGTCAAGGTAAGCCCAGTGGTACCTTGTATAAAGGAATTAATTTGTTCCAAATGATACTATGTTAAGCAAATGTTCCTTTATACAAATTTCCCATAGGAATGCATTGAAAACAGAGTAATCCGTAATCGTGACCATTTTTATGTTGTGTGGATTCGCCCCATAGGTGATTCTGTTAAGCAAATTTCCCGTATCTCCGGGATTTTTTATATGTTATATAAACTGTTTGTTATAAGAGGGTCCACTGTATGTGTATAAGTTACAATTTATTTATTTATTATTTTATTTTAGAGTATTTTTACCCTGTCTTTCTCCTTGGAAAAGGACTGATAATATTTATTGAATAAACTAAAACTATTGATTCCTTTAAACTAGACCCGGAAGAAGGAGCAGGACATGAGAATGGACTTCCCACAGAAAATAATAATCGGAGAGAATATGAACCATATCATGACAACGGTGAGTTTTCTCAATGCACCTGTTTTGCTTCTTTTTCAGAAAATTCCAATATCTTGTTAGAAAATATGCAGTAGAAGTCTGCTAGTTTAACTCCATAAGCAGTTACTTTTTCCCCTGATTACATTAATTAATTAATTAATTTTATTTTATTTTAGAGTATGTTTACCCCGCCTTTCTCCTTGGAAAAGGACCCAAGGCGGCTTACAGTGATGAGGGATAATATACAGTCCAGTACAATTTAGACATGTTCAAGTATTTGAGAACAAGGAATTGAGGGATATCTTCTTACAGCATTAATAGACAACATTACATTAAAGCAACACGGTTATAAGTAGTCATAAATGCAAAGGCTGCTTTTACACGATGTGGAGCATAAAATTGTTTTCCCACCAGCAGCGGACTTTAAAAAAAAAAAGTATGACCACGCCCACTTAAGCGCGCCCCAGCACACTTTACAAGTACCTGGTCTCGAGGAGGTAAAACTCTTGTTGTTGTTCCTTGTTGCTGTTTTACAAGCATTGCATGCCTGGCCCTCCTCTGCTTTTTGTTTGTTTTTGTTGGGTCCCCCCCCTTTTAACAGACAGGAATCCTAACGGGCTGGAACAATTAGCTGCTGGGAGGCAGGTGGAGGTGAGCCTGCATTTTTTTCTCTCTCCTCTCACCTCAGACAGAAGCAATAGCAATCAGAGTGCGGGAGGTGGGAACACAGGAATCAGAACAAAAACCACATGGGGGGGTCTGCATTTAAGCGCCTTTTTACACGACCCCTAAGATCCGCTGGTCCCTTAAATTCGGACCAGAGATCTTGAGGGTTCGTTGCTGATCCTCCGTCCCCACCCGCTCCGCACTTCTTTGTTCTGTCTGCGTGAGGGGAGGGAGGAAAAAAAAGCCTTAGACAGGGGCAAAAGAATGCATTCTTACCTCCGGTGCCGGTGGAAGTTGTTCCGACCTCCGTTTACTTCCTGGTTCCTCTTTAAGGGGCGGAGGCAAAAGAAAAACAACAGAAAGAAGCGAGGAGAGCTCAGGCACTCTCTGCATCAAATATTTTTCACCATCAAAGAGCAGGTACAAGAAAAGTGCGCTGGGTCGCGCTAAAGTGGGCGGGGTCGCACTTAATTGTCTGCAAACTCCGGAGCTGGTGGGTAAACATTTTTAAGTGTTCTGCTTACCACTACAAGTAGTCTCTGGGCGGTTTACAGTTTTGATTACAGTGTGCAGGCTACACATTGCCCCCCCAGCAAGCTGGGTACTCATTTTACCGACCGGAGCTTGCAGCCATTTGCGGCGGAGCTTAGGGGTCGTGTATAAACGCCCTAAGTTGCCAGCGGATTTTAGGGGTCGTGTAGAAGCAGCCAAAGTCTATGTGAACCCATAGATTCATATAAAAGACACATATTGGTAGTCCCTCATTCAGGGAAAGCTTGCCTGAAGAGAAAGGTCTTTGCCTGTTTCCGGAAGGACGTCAGAGATGAGGCAATCTTGGCCTCTAGTGGCAGGGAGTTCCAGAGTCTGGGCACAGCAGCCGAGAAGGCCCTTTCATGGGTTCCCTACGAGACGTACCTGCGAGGGTGCATTTCCTCATCTTACATGTGCATTTCCTCCTCTTCCATGTCGCTGCAGCCCGAGACTCCTGTCATCCAGAGGCTACCTCGGAACCCTCGACTCGACTTCCTGTTCTGCGGCGACGGAGAAAAAGAGCTTCGGCAGCGGCTAAAGTCGACGACACGTTATCGAAATATATGGGATGGGTGCAGTTTGAGAGCAGGAAAATGTATAAGGTTATTTCTAGTGCTCAGGCAGAACAAACAGCTGCTATGAAAAGAATCGGCCGATCTTTGGAAGCAGTGGCATTAACCGTGAGACAGGCTTCCGATCTAATGTTAAAAATATATTCCAAGAGCGTGGTCAATCACCAAGAACTGAACGTCCCTACTGCAAATGACACTCCGACGGAGGAGGCTCAAAGTTCAAATGTCTCGCGGAATGATTTGCCTATCCCGGGACCTAGTCATCAAAAAAGAATTGCTCCTCCTTCGCTATCCCCCAACGATCCATTCACCATGGATGAGGCAAATCATAGTCGGGGCTCACCCCCAAAATTGGGGTCATCCATGCACAGTACCCCAGAAAAATGTAATACAGCTGATGGTGATTTGGATGATGGCGCGTGTTCCGAATCAGAACTAGATTTAAATAATTCAATTTCCCCTTCTGATTCCGAGTGACAGTAGTCAAACTGGGAGCTCAAACCAAAAACCAATCCTATCTGAAACATCCATTTCTGTTGTTAATTAAAAAAAATTTTTTTCCAAATAATTTTTTTCCCTCGAAATAGAGATAACTGCATTGGTAGGAATGGGAATGTCCATCAGCATACCCTTGGTTGGAGAACGGGATCCCTATGTTATTTTAAAGTCAGAAAATATACATTCTCATAGACACGTCATGCACGTCACACCTCTTAAGAGAGTACATAAGCCACGGCTGATATTCTCTCCTCGGTGGATTTAATAAATGTATGTTATAGAGATCTTTAACTTTGGCTTATTAATGTAGCCTGGCCTTCATAGTGTTATTTTATTTTTAGCCCAGATAATACAGTAAGGAAAACATATTCACGTTTGGTTAAGCGTGTATCTTTTATAGATTTTTTTTTTGCTTTATAACAAATTGACTACCTTAGTTTTTGAATTTCATTACTGTTCTCAATGTAACTATTGTAACTGGTAGACATCTTTTCCTAAATCTCTGTTATTGCTTTCTAGCTTGAAGAGTTTTTTTATGACTTAACTCAGTTGTAATATATAGGATACAATTTGTCAATAAAGATAATTAGCACCAAGGAAGCTTATTTAATAAATAACTACTAGTAATCATGGGAGATCATTGCATTATTCAATTAATATATATACAGTGGAACCTTGTATGAAGGAATTAATTCGTTCCAAATGAAATTATGTTAAGCAAATTTTCCTTTATATACAAATTTCCCACAGGAATGCATTGAAAACAGAGTAATCCCTAATTGCGACCATTTTTATGTTGTACAGATTACCCCATAGGCAATTCTGTTAAGCAAATTTCCCCTATCTCCGGAATTTTTTATGTTATACAAACCATTTGTTATACGAGGGTCCACTTGCATATATACATATATAGTTGTATTTTATCACATTCTGACTTTTGTTTATAAAATGGATTCCAATATTTATAACCTTCAGACTTTAGGTTATTGTCCTGACGATAAGCACACAGTTATGCTTTGCCTACGATATCAGTATGAACAAAGTAGTATCAACACATCAGTTCTTCAAAATCACGACAGAAGTGTTATACAGTCAGTTACGTATTGACTATGCGTATTTGATTCACATTTTGGCATCTAAGCTGAATCAGAAAACATGTCTGAAAGATGACCCTAGGCAAATTTTATGGTACAGTAACACAATATGCCCCTGTCAGAGCACCTCTTCCCCGTTAATGTTTTGATTATTACATATAAAAAAATAGTTCTGGGTTTTGAACTCTATTGTAATTAACAGGCAGAAGATGCACCCCCTTCTGCGTTCCCATGTAGTAAGCCCCCCACACACACACCGGAGGGTTTCCAAATGCAGTTTAAAAGTTGTCCTTGTACTCCTAACTTCTGCAACAGGCTCCATGTCAAAGCTTTGTAGATGTAGTGCTACTGTTCTTCAAACGGAACCGCTATCAGAAAAGTTTAATAGGAAGAGTTAGGGCGCTTTTACACGACCCCTAAGATCCGCTGGCAACTTAGATTCGGACCAGAGATCGTGGGGGTTTGCTCCTCTTGCTGTGTTCCCACCCCTTTGCACTCCATTGCTCCTGTCTGCGGTGAGGGGAGGGAGAAAAAAAGGGAGAAAAGAATGCAGGCTCACCTCTGGCGAGGACAGCCCAGCACTCACTGCTTTACAATCCGCATCAGAAAACTTTTTATCTCCGGAGACCAGCTACTTTTAAAATGCGCTGGGGCATGCTTAGGTGGGCGTGGCCGTACTTAACTTTTTTTAAAGTGCACAGATGGTGGGAAAACAATTTTAAGCTCCGCATCTGGGAGCCCTATACCTCGGATTTTAGGGGTCATGTAAAAGCGCCCTTAGTGAAAATTATTGATTAATCGCACTCTATACTTTAATAATAATAGGGGCGTGGTGGCTCAGTGGACTAAGGCACCGAAACTGTAGACTGCAAAGTCGGCAGCTCAGCAGTTCGAATCCCAGGTGCCACGCAGCGGAGCGAGCTCCCGCTGATAACCCCAGCTCCTGCCAACCCAGCAGTTTGAAAGCATGTAAATGCAAGTAGCTAAATAGGTACCGCCGTAAAAAGCGGGAAGGTAAAACAATGTTTCCTTGCAGCCATGCCGGCCACGTGGCCATGGACTTGCACAACACTGGCTCTTTGGCTTGAATACGGAGATGAGCACCGCCCCCTAGAGTCGGACACGACTAGCACCCATATGCGGGGGGAACCTTTACCTTTTTTATACTTTAATAATACTATACGCTTTGATTTCTATGTATGAAGTTTATTGCTTCAGCTTAATTGGAAAATTATAAATAGACCGGTAGAGATATAGATTCATAGATAGATGCACACACACACAACCACAGACAGTCACGAAACACAATCTTCGACCAATGCCACCTCGTAATGGGCCAAGTCTAAGGATGGGTAGGGAGGGGTTAGCAGGAGAGGAGAAAGAGAAGGGAGGGAACACAGAACAGCTTCTGGGGATGTGCTAGAAAAAATGTATTAACCATGAATGCCATACATATGTAATAATTTTCTTTATCTGGGAAGAAAAGAACAGTAGGCAAGACATTAGCTAGGCACCCCCCCCAAAGGTGCTCATACCATATGAAAATAATTGTCTAGGTGTCTTGTGTTACTCCTGACACTGCACAGTTTGTCTTTTGGCTTAGACTGCTGCATATTTTGTTTGAAATGGTGGTTTAATTTGGGGACTGAGTACTCCTTTGCGATTTCATTGTGTGGGTCTCGGCCAGATCACCATCGAATCACCCATCTGATTCATATCCAAATATCACACAATAATAACGGTGCATCCTCCAGCGCAGGCCTCTGCAATGGGGCAAAACCATGGATCCATCTCATGGATCCATCTGATGTCATGATTTCTACATTGGATCATCATGGAAACCACTATCACACATATGGAGCCCATCTCTGTCCACAGATCGCACCCCCAAACTCAAGGGTTCGCGTCAGCGCATGGCTCCACAGTGGCGCAAAAACATGGATCCAAGGCACAGATCCACACAGATCTACCTGATTTTTACCCATTATCATTTCCAAACCAATCTCACATACTAGAAGCCATATTTGCTACAGATTACACCTCAAAAATCATGGTTTCCAGCAGCGCATGGCTTTGCAGTGGTGCAGCAACATGGATCCAAGGCACGATTCCATGTAGATCTACCTGATTTTTACCCAGGATCACCCCCAAATGAATGCCACATCCTAGGGCCCTTTCTACACGACCCCTAAACTCCGCCGCAAATGGCTCCCAGCTCCGGAGCTTAAAATTGTTTCCCCACCACCTCCGGAGTTTACAGATAATTAAGTGCGACCACGCCCACCTAAGCGCGTCCCAGCGCACTTTTCATGTACCTGCTCTCGGAGGGTGAAAATTCCTGATGCGGATATAACAGTAGTGACTGCCGGTCTCTCCTTGCTTCTGTTTGTTCTTTTTTTGCCCCCCCGCCCCTTTAAGAGATCTGAATGCAGTGCCGGGAGCAAAGCGAGATGGCAGAACGGAGGTGAGCGGCATTCTTTTCTTCCTTTTTTTCTCCCTCCCCTCACGCAGCCAGCAGCCAGGAGTGCGGAGGGGGTGGGAATGCAGGAACAGCGACAAACCCCTAAGATCTCTGGTCCAAATTTAAGTGGCCAGCGGATCTTAGGGGTCGTGTGAAAAGGCTCTAGGCCACATCTCTGCCCACAGACTGCACATCAAAAATCAGGGGTCTGTCTGCACTTGGCTCCGCAGTGGCGCACAAAACATGGATCCAATAGAGAAAGTCCCGTGGATTCCATAGGATTCCAAAACGTTTTATTTTCAGAAAGTGAAACCTAGATCTCTCTAATTTCTCACTTACATTGTGAAGTTGAGGAACTAAGAAATGAATCACAGTCATTGTTCCTCTTAAACCCATAGGGTTTTTAATATGAATGGGGGCGAACCCTGAGTAAAAATCAGGTAGATCTGTGTGGATCCCTGCGTTGGATCCATGTTTTTGCGCCACTGTGGAGCCAAGTGGTGATGGACCCATGATTTTTGATGTGCAATCTGTGGGGCAGAAATGGGGCCTAGGATGTGACATTCATTTTGGGACAAACCTGGATAAAAATCACGAAAAATATGGTTCTAAAGCATGGATCCACACGGATCTACCTGGTTTTTTACCCATTATCATCCCCAAACCAATCTCTCATACTAGAACTCATCTCTGCCCACAGATTGCACATCAAAAATCATGGGTCTGTCACCACGTACCTCCACCTGATTTCTGGTGTGCAATCTGTGTGTAAGGATGGGGCCAAGGATGTGAGATGGGTTTGGGGGTGATCCTGGGTAAAAATCAGGTAGATCCTTGTGGATCCGTGACTTGGATCCATGTTTTTGCACCACTGCAGTGCCCTGCGCTGACAGAACCCTGAGTTTGGGGTGCAATCTGTGGACTGAGAAAGGCTCTATATGTGATTGAGTAGATTCCGCTGCCCGAACGGCCCCTCTTGGCTAAAGAATTAAATCAAATACAGGTTAAAAGAGAGGGTGTTTTAGGTTTAATTGATAAATTGAAGATCCAGAAGTCACCGGGCCCAGATGGCATCCATAAGATTAAGAACATAAGAAGAGCCTTGCTGGATCAGGCCAACGGCCCATCTAGTCCAGCTTCCTGTATCTCACAGTGGCCCCACCAGATGCCTCTGAGAGCACATGAGACTAGAGCTCTGTCTCCTGATCCCACTCCCCTGCATCTGGCCCTTGAAGTACCCCGGTTTTAAGCCTGGAGATTACACATCTCCATCATGGTTTGTAACCTGGGATGGACTTTTCCTCCAGGAATCGGTCCAATCCCCTTTTGAAGGCATCCAGATGCCATCACCACCTCCTGTGGCAGGGAGTTCCACAGACTAACCACCCAAGGGCTATTAAGGAACTGAGAAATGAAATGGCAGATATCTTAACGGTAATATGCAACTTGTCTCTTAAAACAGCCACGGTGCCGGAGGACTGGAGGATAGCGGATGTCACACCAATTTTCAAAAAAAGGAAGGGGGGGTACCCAGGAAACTATAGGCTGGTTAGCCTTACGTCTGTCCCAGGGAAGATGGTGGAAAGCCTCATCCAAGAGAACAGGGGTCCTCAAAATGGGCCGGATACGGCCCCCCAGGGTCCTGAATATGGCCCCTAGGGGGCCTGGCTGATGCCCCCCTCCTCCCAAGCAGCTGATTTATGGGGCAAGCAGAAGGCTCTCCCAGGCAGTGGCAGCTCTGTCACCCCCCCTAGCCCCCCCAGCCCCCCCTCCCTGCCAGCTCAAAGCCAGCAAGGAAGGCGGCCTTGTGGCGCAGTGGTTAAATGCCTGCACTGCAGCTAAAACTGTGCTCACGACCTGGGTTCCGATCCCAGGTAGCAGCCTTAGGGTCGACTCAGCCTTCCATCCTTCCGAGGTCGGTAAAAGGAGTACCCAGCTTGCTGGCTGGGGAGGGTGGTGGTGGTGGTAATGTGTAGCCTGCATAGTGGAATTAAAAACTATAAATTGCCCAGAGACTACTTGAAGTGGTATGGGACGGTATAGAAGCAGAAGACGTTGCTTTTTGTTCTCTGATGCACAGCAGGCGGTCGGAAAGGAGGCACGTTTCCCTTGGGTAGCTGCAGAGCTGGAGAGAGACACCACTAAAGGCCATGTGTGGCTAAAGTGGTGGCCCGTGATTGCTATATGCTTTGAAGGACCAACCTGCCTTCTAAGAGATGTGAGAGGGAGGTCTGAAATTTCAAAGTGTGCCTGGCAGAGCATGCACAAGTGATCCAGCTAGACAGGGCAGGCCTTGCCCCCCTCCCCCCCCAAGCATCCCCCTTGACTAGAGTGTAAACGGGGGCTACGAAAGAGCCCATGAAACCTCTGCCTCCCCTTTCGCCCGGATTCCTGCATGGAGCTGTTTCAAGACCATCTATTGTGGAATTGTATACCACACAGGCAATGAAAATCTAGACAGATTCCACACATCCTGCACACAATCTGTTTCAATTGTTATGTTTTAGGGCATTGCATACTCGGACAACTAGATCTAAAGATAGTTTCTTTCCGAGTGCTATCAAACTGTTGTTGAATAATTAATTTTTACTTCTTTTCTTCCTTTTTAAATAATAGGCTATGTTGCATTGTTGTACTGTGTTTTTTATTGTTGAATATATGATTCTTTTGTTTCCTTTTATATATGGAGAACATTATTTTACCAAAACAAATTCTGGGTGTGTCCAACCACACGTGCCCAATAAAAGGATTCTGATTCTGATTCTGATCCAAGGGGGTCCAGGTATTTTTTTTCCAATGTTGGCAGGACATTCGGGTGTGAATCATGATGCTCATGTTTTTAGATCATCCATGCTTTTCAGTAAGATGGAGGAAGGGACGCTAATACTTGGCAGCCCTATGTTTCACTATGCAGGGGTGTCAATCCCGCCAATTATATTAGGGGATGGTGCGTATCCATTGTGTAAGTGGCTGATGAAGCCTTTCGCTGTACCAAGAAATGACAGGGAGCGTCATTACAATAAGATTTTCAATCGCTCACGATGCGTCGTTGAGAGAGCATTTGGGCGCTTGAAGGCAAGATTCAGACGTTTGTCCGTTAGGATTGAGGCGCACATCGAAAACGTGAATTCTATTATTGCTTCTGCCGTGATTCTCCATAACATTTGTGAACGCGAAAACCATGACGTTCCGGATGAGGAACAGCATCAACGTTCTCAAGCTGATTTTCAGGATGGCAGCGACATATATGACTGCAACAGATCTGGTACTGCCCGGGCAGAGGCTGAGGCTGTGCGCAATGCCATTTCTGAATACCTACATACCCATGTAAAGTGACATGTTGAATAATTAAATTGTTTCATATGGATCAAATATCCTGTAAATTTTTGATTTGATCTGAAATGATTGTCTCCACATTCAGAGTGTGTTATCTTACTTTTATTTGGTTAATAAATGCTTCAATCGAGGACTGTTTTTCTTTCCATTTGCGAGTCCAAATAACCCAACCTTAGTGTAGACCTATCCTACAACTACATGCCCCCTTTATCTGCTTTTTCTTATGCATTTCTAATCTACATTAAAAGGATAACCAAAGCCTAAGGAAAAAAGAAATGTGCTGTTTGGGGTCTGTACTAAGGCTTTACTGAGTATATGCAACAGTACTGCTGTCCTGGAACCTTTTTTCCTGTAAGTAACCTATACTAATACCTGGGTGGTTAAAGTGAATGCAAGGAAAAGACTTCAATACCCATTTCACGTTAAAATCCCTTATTTTCTCCTGCTTTCTTATTACTAGAAAGGGCCACATTTGCAAATAAACGGCAATCAATCCCTAGGTAAACTTCATCTCCTTGCATTTAATTAGCCAGATAGAGGGAACAGGCCAGGCAGTGAGTTTGATTACATGCAGGCCAGACTCTTTGCAAGCAGCATTTTAAAAGGATACAAGCTCTTGAATAAAGTATCATTTTAGATATCAAGCACATGAATTCCCCCTTATTTCCTAATTAAGGCAGGCTGTGCATTAAAACCAGGTGATGCAATCATACTCCATGCAAGTATCCTTATCAGCTTCTAACAGCTGCTTAAACAATTATCAGAATTGTGCTCAACCACTGGCCTTGCCCCTAGTACTCTGATTTAGGCAGGCATGTATGTGCAAACTCTCAAAACCAGTACAAACATTTTATGGAATGTTGGTGGTTATAACTGTGGTCTAGAACTAAATGTCCTTTTCTGGTAACCACTTGGATAACAGAAAAGGGCCCCTCAGTAAATAAACAGCACTCGCTACCTTGGGTAGCCAGCATCTTTCTCTTTAAATTTTGTTTAGGGTAGGCAGAGGTGCAAGAACAGAAACTAACTACTCTGACTTGCTATTTTCTTATGCAAAAATTTCTTGCAACAGAAAGCAGCTGCTACATGACTTATAAAAACTGAGGCCAGCCAGTGGCCTTTAGCCTAATTTGCTTTCTTTGGCAGACAGTTATGTGCAAACAGGTATTTTCATTTTAATAAACTCTACAAGCCAGTGCTAAAAATTTTTTGCTACAATATACATTGGTCAAGGGAAAGCCTTCCTTGTTTTCAACCCCTTGAGTACTTGGAGGGGGCCCTTGGAAAAAAAAAAGAACCAAGCATTCCCTTGGGTAGCCAGCACCTTTCTCTTGATATGCTGATTAAGGCGGACAGAGGTGGAAGAACAGGAAGTAACTACTTGCTAGACTCTTTTCAAGCTTAACTTCATCTATCAAAAAATCCAAACTTCATCTATCAACTCATGGGCTCTGAGTTATCCGTGACAGATCAGGAAAGAGATCTTGGTGTGTTGGTGGACAGCTCCATGAAGGTGTCTCCCCAATGTGTGGCAGCGGTGAAGAAGGCCAATTCCATGCTAGGGATTATCAAAAAGGGGATTGAAAATAAAACAGCCAACATTATAATGCCATTATACAAAACAATAGTAAGGCCCCACCTGGAGTATTGTGTACAATTCTGGTCACCGCATCTCAAGAAAGACATAGTGGAACTGGAAAAGGTGCAGAAGAGAGCGACTAAAATGATTACTGGGCTGGGGCACCTCCCTTATGAAGAAAGGCTAAAACATTTGGGCCTCTTTAGTCTGGAAAAAAGGCGCTTGAGGGGGGATATGATTGAGACATACAAAATAATGCAGGGTATGAGTAAAGTGGATAGAGGGAAGCCTCTCCCAAAATACCAGAACTAGGGGACATACACTCAAATTGAGGGCTGGGAGAGTAAGAACTGACAAAAGAAAATATTTTTTCACCCAGCGCGTTGTAAGTCTATTGAACTCCCTGCCACACAATGTGGTGATGGCATCTGACCTGGATGCCTTCAAAAGGGGATTGGACAGATTCCTGGAGGAAAAGTCCATCACAGGTTACAAACCATGATGGAGATGTGTAACCTCCAGGGTTTAAACCAGGGTACTTCAAGGGCCAGATGCAGGAGAATGGTATCAGGAGACAGATATCTAGTCTCATGCACTCCCAAACACATCTGGTGGGGCCGCTGTGAGATACAGGAAGCTGGACTAGATGGGCCCTTGGCCTGATCCAGCATGGCTCTTCTTATGTTCTTATGTTCTAACTTACAACAGCTAACAGCGGCTGAAAAACACCTCGAAATTGAGGTGTGCCAGTGGCATTTCCCAAGACATGCTGAGTTCTGCAGGCAGTTCAAATCCCAATGGTAAATTATTTCCTAAAAAAACCCAGCCGTTTTTATTAATTTGTGGAACTTTGGTTGTTATACGGCGGTCAAGAAAAAGCTTTCCTTACAGTGGTTTAATTTCGAACCGTTGCTTTAAACCGCTGGATTAAGAAGGGGCCCCTTTACCAACCATCAATCATTCCCTTGGGTCGCCAGCACCTTTCTCTTGATATGCAGATTAAGGCAGACAGAGGTGGAAGAGCAGGAAGTCAATTTTCTGGCTTGCTAAAGTCTTTGCTGGGATCATCTTCAACTGCTCACTGCTCTTGGAAAAAATTCCTTCACAGATTTTGAGAAATGGATAATGAAGACACCTCAGAAAGTAGCCAAGGCACTACGGTGCAATGTAAAATTAAGAGAGGCATTATCTGGGGAAATGAGGAGACCTCGGCATTGATTAAGGTTTGGGGAGAGGCCGAGATAAAATATGCATTGTCTTCCCTAAAAAGAAATATTGAAATTTTTGAGGTAATCTCTTCTGAACTTTCAAAACTTGGTTTTAGTCGTTCGGCTTCAGAATGTAGGACCAAAACAAAATCTCTTCGGAAACTGTACAAACAGGCTGTGCTCCAGAACAGCACTTCTGGCTCTGGTCGTTCAAAATTCATTTGGTACGACGAGATGGCAAACATATTCCGGAAGGACACATCGATTCACCCATTGCGAACAACGGAGAGTGAGTCTTCTAGTCCCTCTGGTAAGTGCGAAAAATGATATAACATTACAGTAACGACTTTAACTAACCGTTCTGTCTACCACTGCTCAAAAGTAAATGCTGTTATTATCATTTAATTTTTATGCATTGTAACTCTCCTTGCTGTAGAACGCATGTTTTATCGACATACCGTTCTATCGGTGCTCTACACCTTTAATAACGTTTTAAAAATTAATACCGGATTTATTGACATCCCATTTTACAAATAGCCTGAATTGCTTCCTTTATTCAATTCCTTTTAAGACATCGATGTGCCAATGGCTGGTTATTACTTTCTAATTAAAACTGGAAACATTGCTACCTTACAAATCATTCCATGTTTACACAAAAAATTAACTAAAACATACATTGTTTCTACAAACAATATAGTCCAGTACAAAACCGTAGAGGTGAAGCTTTTTAATTGCCTTATTAATTTGCAGACTGCTTAAAGCAGAAATAAGTTCCTGCTTTTATAAATTCCCTGATGCATTAGTGTTCAATGGATCAAAGGAGTGGAAGTGTCAACTTTGTATGAAAACTGTTTTTGGGGAGCAGGGTCAGAGAATCTGAGGGTTGACCTCAGTTCATCTGAGTTGCAAATAAGGGAGATTGATATCGTCCATTGCATCAGGGCAAAAAAAGCACAGGTCAACCTGTGTGCAAGGTTGGTTTTTTAAAGGGGGTATTTTTACCCCACCTTTCTCCTTGTAAAGGACCCAAGGAGTCATGAATCCTTGTCCATCATCACAACACCACACTGGGTTGCCTATTAGTGATTAACTCATGCTTACGTTAATGGTGTGCCCCTAGAAACACAACTAACACCTCATTAACAAAGTAACATTGTAGTTTATAAATGTAGGAGTTATAGGTGTAGTTTATAAATGTAGGAGTTATACATTGTAAAACAGACTTGCAGAAATCATTTTAGAAAAGAGGAAAGTGCAAATTGAAGAAAAAAATCCCATGAGGCCTAATTCCTCAGTGTGATGATTTTATTTCAAGGGGGAATTGCAATTTTTTCCTATAGGCCTGTATAGGTCTGGGGCTTTCTGCTTAAGGCTGCTGGAGTCCATTGAAGGAGAGTGATGGGATGTTAAAATCTGGTATTCAGGGCCTATTTGGAAAAGCTAATGGCTCAAGCCTGGGGCTCTGCCAGGAAGCAAGAGTTTTACAAAAGCAGGTACCTCCTTGAATGCAAAGGAAGAGGTGCCATGTCCTTGCCTGCACCCCCTGCTGATATATGGAAAGACTCCCTCCATTAATCCTGATGGATTGTTGACACTCTCATCCCATCTGGAACTGATCTCATTCTTGGGGGTTTATTTATTTATTTATTTGTATTTATTTATTTTGAATATTTTTACCCCACCTTTCTCCTTGGAAAAGGACCCAAGGTGGCTTACAATAGTGAGGGACAGCCCAGAACATTCAAAACATATTCAGGTTAAGAATAGGGAATTAGAATTAGGGGGTTCTGTTCCTGAACGACTGAATGGTTAGGTCTGTATTTTGATAACAGGAAATTTAAAAGCAACGAAAATAGAAGAACAAATGCTGGATCTACTGTAAGACACACTTGTTCATCTTTCTGGCAGTCTCCGGTATCCTTAGGGAATGAGCAGAGTAGGTCAGTGGTACCTGCATATCTGGACCTCTTTAAAATCTGAATAATCTGTTTCGAAGGGCCTGGTGTCAGAAAGTGGTTTTGAACCTCTGTTTAACATCTGGTGACCGTTTGATGAATGTGTGGTCTCCAGAATGTCCTGTCCTTAACAACCCTGTAAAAGCTCCTGCAGACTCAAATCCAGGGGTTCTTATTGGGCTCAATCCATCTCGCTTTGGGTCTTCCTCCTTGCCTTCTGCCTCTCAATTTTTCTACGGAAGCTGGGGTAGTGGGCAGAGGGTCCCCGAATGATAGTTGCTCAGAGACCAGCTCAGGTCCCAGGGTGAGAGATTTTCAACTGTGTTCTATAGGGTTTGTTTGTTTTTCTGAATTTCAGGCCCTCACTTCCTTATGCCAGTGGTGGCAAACCCTTGGCACTCCAGATGTTTTGGACTACAATTCCCATAATGAATTCTAAGCCTGTGTTGCCAGTGACAAAGGACTGCGGGAGTTGTGGCCCAGAACATCTGGAGGGCTGAAGGTTCACCACCACAGTGAGAAATACCTTTGGCCTGAATACACTTTTTATGAAAACTGTTTTTGGGAAGTGAGGGCAGAGAGTGCGAGAGTTGCCCTCAGGTTCCTCTGAGCTTTGTATGAGTGCATTGTGCCCTCCCAGGTGACCCTAATAAGGCTTTTGAGATACTTGAGATATTTAAGATATTTAAGGGGTGGTTTCACCAGTTCCCACCTCTCCATGGCTGAGTGGAGACTCGAACCCAGGACTCTGCAGGCCAGATCCACCCACTCTACCATGCTGGGGTCTCTTAGCTTTGCATAGCCTTGCTATAATCCTGGCTTTGAGAAAGAGGTAACCCAAATGACATGGAGGTTCTTATTTTAATTCCCCCACCCCTACCCCTACCTACAGGCTCTTTTCTTGTACAGACTGGAAAAGCCATATCCCAGCAGCCGGCAAAGCTGGAAAAAGGCATCTGTTTGGAAAAAGCCAACCAGACTCAGGTATTCCCGGAAAGAAGGATCTTGAAAGCCCCGGACGGAGAAGCTTTGAGCACCGGCGTCGGGGGCCAGAGCTTCAGAAACTTCGACTACCGGGAGGCTGCCGGGCCACGTGAAGCCTGCAGCCGCCTCCACCATCTTTGCCGCCAGTGGCTGAAGCCGGAGCGACACACCAAGGCTCAGATCCTGGACCGGGTGATCCTGGACCAGTTCTTGACCATCCTTCCCTCAGAGATCTCCATCTGGGTGAGGGAATGCGGGGCCGAGACCACTTCCCAGGCGGTGGCCCTGGCGGAGGGTTTTCTCCTGAGCCAGGCCGAGGAGGAAAAGCAGGTGAGGGCAGCCCCGAGCATCCTGAGAACTCCGAGTCCAGTGGGGGGAAATACGTGTCTTTCGACCACACAGCCCATCGTCCCCTGGCCAGTTGGCCGTGGTGGCCAGGGGATCCTGGGGCGTTGTAGATCTTTACCGAGGACAGACAATGAATGACCTGTGTCTCCTGTACATCACCTTCTATCCATGCAAGCAGGGGGATGCTGGGATATGTAGTCCCAAATTTTTTAAAAAAGTCTTTCATTCTAAGAGGCAGAGAAGGGGGGACCTACTTTTCTTCTTAATCAGCCACTGTGTATGCTGGCCCGAGATGGTGTTGACGAGGCACCCAAATATTGTTACCCCCAACACTGGAGTTGACAAGAATCTCTTGAATTCACACCAGCCACTTTTTCTGCTAAGGGTTCGTGAGGGAGGGAGGGTGTCATCACAAGCGTGCGTTTGTCTCATTCCGTTCCTTCCCCCGATCCTCTGCCTAGATGTTGGAGCCGCCGGAAGGGACCGGGAGGACCCCCAAGGCAGCGGAAGGCCTGCCACAGACGCAGCAGAGGGGGCTCTTTAGGAATTACCAGCCGGAAGATGATGGAGGGGCTGCCCCACTGGGTAAGGATGATGGAAGGCCGCTTTGGTTCTTGGCTGTCAAGTTGGAACCGATGTATGGCAACATTGGGCCGGACTTCCACAGTTAGTGAATGTGGTCTGAGAAGCGATTTCACCAGTTCCACTCCCCCCAGTGAGTTTTCATGGCTGAGCAGGGATTTGAACCCGGTCCTTAAGTCTACACTGGGGGGGGGTCACTGAATGGAGCTGAAATCTATAGATTGCTTTGCCCCTTCCCTGAGGGGTCAGAGGTGGGGAGAAAAATGTGTGTCATGGCCTATATTTTAGAAACAGATAGGGCAGGCAGTGATGGTGAACCTGTTAGAGACCCGAGTGCCCAAACTGCGATTCATAACCCAGTAATTTTTCCCAAAGTGCCAATACAGCCATTTAACCTGAAATACAGGTGGCTGTGAAGGGGGCCTTGTCGGGTGCCCACAGAAAGGGCTCCGAGGGCCACCTTTGGCATCCGTGCCGTAGGTTCGCCAACACTGGGAGAGGGTTTGAACAAATTAAAATTTTTGGCACAGCGCAATAGCGGTTTGAGGGGACTCAGGAGAGGGAGCCTGATTCCCTTCAACAATTAAAATATAAAATCTGGGTACGGCAGGGCCGATCCGCTTCGGTTGGCCCTTGCCTCAGTTGTTGCAGTGCACCACGGCCCTCCGTAAGTCGCAAGACCCACCTCCTCCTCACCAAAAATCTCATGAAGCATCTGGAAATCTACCTAATTCTGGTTTTCCACAAGTCCCCCCCCTCTCTCTGGCAACTAAGATCTGCTGACAACTTAAATTCGGACCAGAGATCTTGGGGGTTTGTCACTCTTCCTGTGTCCCCACCCCTCCGCACTTCCTGGCTGCTGGCTGCGTGAGGGGAGGGAGAAAAAAAGGGAGAAAAGAATGCAGGCTCACCTCCGCTCTGCCATCGGGAGCTGCTCCGGGAAGCATTCCAGTCTCTTAAAGGGGCGGGGGGCAACAAAGAAACAAACACAAGGCGAGGAGAGCCCGGCACTCACTGCTTTACATCCGCATCAGAAATTCTTCACTTTTGGAGACCAGGTACTTGGAAAATGCACTGGGATGCACTTAGGTGGGCGTGGTCGTACTTAATTTTTTTAAAGTCCAGAGCTGGTGGGAAAACAATTTTAAGCTCCGCATCTGGGGGCCCTTTGCCTTGGATTTTAGGGGTCGTGTAAAAAGAGCACCCTCTCTCTCTCTCTCTCTCTCTCTCTCTCTCTCTCTGTGTGTGTGTGTGTTTAGCAGTGCAAGAGATCCCTCTTGAAATTTTGTAAGGAAAATCGCTACACCTGGAGGCTTTGAGGAGCATCTATTTTACCAGAAAAGTTGTGGTGTGCACTTCTAGTTCAGTTCCTTTGTGCTACTCCGTAGAAGGACAGGGATCCCGAGAGCAGAACAGCTACAAGTTCTCCAGATGACCCACCCCTTTCTCATTAACTGGCCATTAAGCTTTTCATCGCTGGAGCTTGAGATATTTTAAGGAGAAAGAACAAGAATGTTTCATGAACTCCAGTCGCGGACAGGTCGACAGGAAACGTACAACACAAACTGCTCCCAACAGACTAAATAAAAGGAACACTAGATTTCTCTGCAGAGAGGCGGGACTATCTTTGAATTTAGAAGGAGGGAGGATTGATTGGCTAATGCTGGAGAGATGGACAGGTACCTCAACCCAGAAAGGTCCCTCCCAGGCCAACAAGCTACAGGCAGCAGGCGAGGCTGTTAAAACCTCCAAAACGGGGGTTTGAAAGAGGCTGGATGTTATTGTTATTGTTTACTGCTTATAATTTTTGTATTCTAATGTTGTAAGCTGCCCAGAGTAGCCTTTGGGCTAGAGTGCATAGTATAAAAATCAAATAAACAAATAAACAAACAAATAAATAAATAATGGATGCAGGAAAAGTCTTGGGTGTCATAGGGCAGTGTTGGCACTCGGAGTTCTTTCTGTGGGCACCCGACATCGCTGCTTCACAGCCACCTGCATTCAGGTTTGATTGATTGATTGATTGATTGATTGATACATACATACATACATACATACATACATTTATATACCACCAGTCTTCCAGCAGGAACTCCAGGTGGTTTACAACAATCACACAGTATAAAAGTATAAAATAATATTGGCACTCTGGAAAAAATTAGTGGGTTTTGAAAAGCATTTTGGGCACTCGGTCTGTAAAGGTTTGCCATCGCTGTCATACGGTATCGTACGCAGCAGCCCCTTGGCTGAACTCACATATACCTGATTTAAAGAATATAATACATTCTCCCACACTTTTTAAACATTTCCTGCTCACAGGTGACAAAGCGGTGCCAGGAACATCTCCAGCTCGATCGGCAGCTGTGGAGGATGGAATCGGAGTGGCTTTCGAGGTTGGTGTGTGTGTGTGTGTGTGTGTGTGAGTGTGACATCAGGGACAACGCCTGAAACAAAAGTAAAAGGGCAGCCTGGGTGCTGATGCTGTTTCCTCCCGTGATTTGAAAGGGGCGGCCTCTTTCCCTTGGCCTCTTTCACACCCGGGGCCTGTGGGAAACCCACCCGCCAACCGGGAGGGCGAGCACGGCTACCCAGGGCCCAACCGGCCAAAGGCCAGGGCTTTGGGAACCCCAGGCTGGCAAGAGAGTCATCGTGACCAAGAGTGTTTTTCAAAAGATCCCGGTGAATGTTATTTCATAGAATCATAGAATCGTAGAGTTGGAAGAGAGACCTCAAGGGCCATCCAGTCCAACCCCCTGCCATGCAGGAACCCCCATCACAGGACTCCCGACAGACATCGATCCAGCCTCTGCTTAAAAACCTCCAAAGAAGGAGACTCCACCACCCTCCTTTGGGGCAGCCGATTCCAACAGATATCTCTCTTGTTCTCTTTAGTCAGTCTATAGATTCATATACGCTCATAAAAGTCACATATTCCTAAGACTTCAAATCACAACAAAGGTAAAGAGAAAGGGGGGGGAAGAAGTGGAAAAATATAGGAAAATAAGAGCAAAAAGCAATAAAAAAAAGAAAGAAAGAATGAAAGAAAGATAGAAAGAAAGAAAGAAAAAGAGAAATTGTGATGGAATACTGAAAATAATCCCTTCTATAATTAGTAATGACCTACTAATAGGAGTAGCAGACTTCTCAAAAGTTCAGTTTAAGCTTCATGACATTCATTACATATATGTCTTCAAAGCTGGCTCCTCATTCAGCTAGCTTCCAAGGCTAAGTTCTTAATGAGACACTAGCACTCTCCTCACCATTCCAGTAGTCCTCAGTCCGTATATGTATGTGGAGGAGAGAATAACAAGATAAGAGTACTGTCTTCTTATTGTCCCAGCCAAAAAGCTCCAAATTTCTGTTGATTTAAATCTCCCAGCAAACACCAACTTCTCTCCTTTATTACTTTTCTCATTCAATTCGGAGTAGGTTAGCAGAAGCTTTGCCTTTACAGAAAAATCCCCAAGAAAGTTCCATGCAGTTCAGTGCTTAAGGCTCCCGGCTCCCTGCTGTGGTCTTTCGTTGCTCTTGTCTCCTTCTCCCGCCATTAAAGGACTAATCACTCGCATTAAACAACCCACAGAGGTCAAACTTTCTTTTAACTTCTCACCTCTGGGCTCCTCCAACAGTCATTCACGCTATGTAAATACCATTACTCCTTTTGCAATTTGTATCAGTCTCTGTGTATGTCAGGTTTCCTTGAGGAGCTGCCGACGACTTAATGGCAAATTATGCCTTCTCCATGGGAAACGGCCCCCGAGGGATTGCTGACAGGCGAGGAACTCCACGCTGACACTTCGTATAGCTGAGTCCCTTCCAGCCTAAACTCCCTTGCAATGTTCAGAGGATTTTCTCTCCTGAAAAACCTCTTTTACAGCACTTTCAGTGCCCCATAACCCATGGAGTTCTAGCAGCAAACAGAGCAGAGCAAGCTTGCTGCCTCCCGTCGCGGCAATGTAAAGCAACAAAGATTGGAGGATTGCTTAGTAGCAATGGAGATGGAAAAGGCAGAATATGTTCTGAGAATTCAGAATGTACCAGAGAAACAGGATGAGGACATAAAACAACTAATCACAGAGGCCCTTGCACCATTAATTGAAATGGACACAGACAAGTTCCTATTGGAAATTGATTATGCATTCAGATCAAGCTCAGGATATATTAGAAGGAATAAATTGCCAAGAGAGATACATTTAAAATTTGCAAGGAAATGTTTGAGAGATAAAGTACTTAAGGAAACTCAACAGAAGCAGATATATATTTTAGATACAGAGATTAAGATATTAAAAGACATTCCTTGGCAAATGAGGCAACGGCGAAAACAATATACAACATTGGTGACATTCCTGAAAGAGAGGTCTATTAAATATAAATGGTTGACACCAGAGGGAGCATTTTTCCATTTCCAAGGGAATAGATACACAATAAATTCAACATCTAAGGCACAAGAATTTTTGAGGAAACAGGGGATTATGGAAGAGTCACAGACAGATGGAGAGTCAGAGACTGAACTAAGAGAAGAGGCAGAAATGAAAGGAAAAAGAAGGACCAAAAGAAATGGGAAAGATCATTCAACCCAACTGGGCGAGGAGGAAAGACCTGGAACAAGGAAGGAATTTAAAAGAAGAGAGGAAAGGTTAAAGGATAGTAAAAAAAATAGTCAGGATGAATAGACAGATCCAAGTAATCTCATTAAATATTAATGGTCTTAACTCAGCCCAGAAACGGAAGAGGACATTTTATCAATTAAAGAGATTAAAGGCTGACATCATATGTTTGCAGGAAACACACATCAGGAAAAAGGATGAACACCTTCTAAAATATCCAAAACTTGGGGAAGTTTTTACAGCATCTGACCAAAAAGAAAAAAAAAGGGGGTTGGCGATTTATGTTAAAAAAGAATGGAACCCAAAATTAGTCTTTGCCTCCGATAATGCTAGAATTTTAATGATAGAGATACAGAGAGAAGGCAAAAAATCTTTAATCGTAAATATATATGCACCCAATGAAAAACAAGATCCTTTTTATAAGCTTCTAGAACAAGAGCTGGTCAAAGCCAATCAGGATGAACATATTATAGTTGGAGATTTCAATGCAGTGGTGGAAAAAAAAATAGATACAAAATCAGAAAAGGAGAAGGGAAGAGAAGGTAGGAGACAGTTAATCCCTCAAAGTTTTTTACAAATAGCAGAAGAATTAGGTTTAGTAGATGCATGGAGAACTAGAAACCCCACCGGTAGAGACTTCACTTTTTACTCACATAGACACAGATCATGGTCAAGGATAGATATGTGTTGGATATCAACTAGTATTATGAAGGAACTTAAAGAAATAGAAATTTTACCAAATACATTTGCTGATCACAATCCCATTTTAACCAAGATAGGACTTCGGAGGAAAAACCACCAATGGAAACTCAATAGCTCTCTACTTAAAGATAAAAAATTAGTTATACAACTTAAAGAAGAAATGAGTTTTTATTTCAAGGAAAACATATCTCCTGACATGCCAATGTGTACTGTATGGGATACTGCCAAGGCAGTTGCACGGGGGATATTATTAAAGATGGCAGCAAAAAAGAAAAGAGAAAAGCAAAAAGAAGAAAAAGAATTAGAAAGGGCAATACAAGAACTTGAGAAAGAACTTAAACAAAAAAAACCCAAAGAGGAGATAAGAGCAAGGCTTAAAAATGAAACAACATCATTTAAATACCCTCTGGACAGAAGAAATGGCAAAAAATATGAAGTTTGCTAGGGTAAACTTTTTCGAAAATGCAAACAAGCCAGGGAGGTGGTTAGCTTATAGACTGAGAAAAGAAAAAGAAAGGACATGTATACAAGTATTAAGGGATAAAGAGGGGAATGAAAGATATGATGAGAGAGAGATGGAAAATATTGTTAAACAGTATTATCAAAACTTATATTTAAGAAAAGAGATTTCAAAAGAAAAACAGGAAGAATATCTGAGAGGAAATAGTAAACTAAAAATAACAGATAATCAAAGAGCAGCCTTGGAGGAACCTATAGCTTATAATGAGATTGTGGATGCAATAAGATGGCAGAAGAGGGGCAAGGCACCGGGCCCGGATGGTTTGTCAATTGAATTCTATAAGGAATTAGAAGATACAATAACTCTACCATACAAAAAATTACTAGAAGAGATATTGGAAAAGAAGGAAATCCCAGTAACATGGACGCAGGCAACAATAGCCATAATTCATAAAGAGAAAACTGACCCCAAAGAAATAAAAAATTACAGACCAATATCATTACTTAACTCAGATTATAAAATCTTTGCTTCTATATTGGCAGCCAGATTAAAAAAGGTTCTAGTGCAAATAATACACCAAGATCAAACAGGTTTTTTACCAAAACGTCAGATACGTAATAATATGAGGACAATATTGGATGTATTAGAATACTATGAGGCCCACTCAGAAAAACAAGTAGCTTTGATATTCTTAGATGCGGAGAAAGCGTTTGATAATGTTAATTGGAACTTTATGTTAAAGCATCTAGAATATATAGGAATTGGCCAAAGATTTAGAGATTATATAACAGCTATATATACACAGCAAAGAGCCAAAATAAAAATTAATACTGAGTTTACAGAAGAGATTAGAATTGAAAAAGGAACTAGACAAGGTTGCCCCCTGTCACCTTTGTTATTTATACTGACATTAGAAGTATTAAATCAAAAAATAAGAGACCAAAAGGAGATACAAGGTTTGAAAATAAAGCAAGAGGAATATAAATTACAGGCTTACGCAGATGACGTAGTTTTTATATTGGAAGATCCAGTCAACTCAGTAGAGTTATGGAAAAAAATGGTACTGGAATTTGGAGAGATGGCTGGTCTTAAAATAAATGAAGAAAAGACAAAAATACTAACTAAGAATATGGGAATAGAAGAAAGAAGAATATTGTTGGAAAGATCTAATTTTAAAGAAGAGAAGTCCATAACATACTTAGGAATTAAAATAACAAAAAAAGCAAGTACAGTATATCAAGATAATTATTTGGAAACTATGAAAGGCATTCGATCAGACTTAGAAAAATGGAGTAGGATGCATTTATCAATAATGGGGAGAATTGCAGTCATTAAAATGAATGTGTTACCCAAAGTGCTGTTTTTATTCCAAATGATACCAGTAATAATGAAAAGAGCATTTTTTATTGAAATGGATAAATTGGTTCTGAAGTTTATTTGGCAGGGAAAGAAAGCGAGGATTGGGAAGAAGGCTTTACAAGATGGTGTAAACAGAGGAGGATTGGGAGCTCCTGATTGGGATTTGTATTATAAATCCTGTGCATTGGGATGGGTAAGAGAATGGATTCTCTTAGAAAACCCAAGAGTTTGGAAATTGGAAGGCCATGATTTGAATCTGGGATGGCATGCGTTTGCATGGTATGAGAAGGCAAAAGAACAGAAAAACTTTAGCAATCATATGATTAGGAAGGCTTTATGGAGAATATGGGAGAATATTAAAAAAACAAATGTATAGGAAGATCCCAGGTTGGGTGTCCCCGATAGAAGCCTTCACACACCCAAATTTGATGACTGAGACGAGTTTTGGTAGATATCAAGATATATTAAATAGTAAGACTGAATTAAAAACAGAGGAAGAATTAAAAAAACAAAATATTATATTAGACTGGTGGGCAAAATTGCAGTTGCAATCAAGGTTCAGTAAAGATAAAAAAGAAGGTTTTTATATGCAGAAAAATGAATTTGATATATTGTTTTTGGGGAGCGAAGAGAAATTTATTAGGAAAATGTATAAACATCTATTGGAGCGTAAAACCGAGGATGAAATTGTTAAAGATTGTATGATTAAGTGGGCTCAGAATATAGGACATAATATTGAGATAGATAACTGGAAACAACTATGGGAAGTTAATATTAGGTATATCAGAGCAACTAGCTTGAAAGAAAACGTATATAAAATGTTTTATAGGTGGTATATAACACCACAAAAATTAGTGAAAATGTTTGGAAACGGATCTGATAAATGTTGGAAGTGTAAGGAGAAAGAAGGAACCTTCTATCACATGTGGTGGACATGCACAGTGATTAAAAACTATTGGAAAAGAGTACATGAGATGTTACAGAAAATATTGTGTTGTGTGATACCATTCAAGCCAGAAATATTTTTGTTAAATATCATGCCGGAAATTAAAGATTATAATAAGAAACATTTATTAATGTATATGTTAACTATAGCTAGGATTCTGTTGGCAAAATACTGGAAAACAAAGGACTTACCGGAACAACATGAGCTTCTCGATAGATACTTGGAAACAGCAGAAATGGACATTTTGTCAGAAATACTCAAGGAGAAAGACCTACAGAAGGCAAGAGAACGCTGGAGACCTCTATATGTTTTTTATGAGAAAAAAGGCGCTAATAGACTCTGATCCATAGTAGACTGAATTTATATTTAGATTGGAGATCAAGATTGGTAATGAGGTGTATTTCTATGTAAGGTTTCCTTTTTATTTATAACAATAATAAAATTTAAAAAAAATAAATAAATTTGAAAACAGGGGCAGCCGATTCCACTGCCGAACAGCTCTATCTGTCATGAAGTTCTTCCTAATGTTCAAATGGAATCTTTTCCTGTAGTTTGAAACCATTGCCCCGAGTCCTAGTCTCTGAAGCCATGGAAAACAAACCCGTTCCCTCTTCAATATGACATCCCTTCAAATATTTAAACATAGATATCATATCCCCCCTCAGCATTCTTTTAGAGAGGCTAAACATTCCCAGCTCCCTAAGCTGTTCCTCCTAAGGCATTTCTTCCAGACCCTCAATCATCCTGGTCGCCCTCCTCTGGACCCATTCAAGATTGTCAACATCCTTTTTAAATTGAGGCGCACAGAACTGGACACAGGACTCCAGGTGGGGTCTGACCAGAGCAGAATAGAGTGGTTACTATCACTTCCCTTGACCTAGACACTATGCTTCTGTTGATGCAACCAAGAATCGTGTTGGCTTTCTTGGCCGCCGCAACACACTGCTGACTTATGTTCAATTTGTGGCCCACCAAGACTCCCAGATCCCTTTCACAGGTGCTATTTTGTAGCCAAGTGTCCCCCATCCTATATCTGTGCAATTCATTCTTTTTACCTAGATGCAGCACCCTACATTTCCCTCTGTTGAAACCCATTCCGTTAGCTTTGGCCCAGCACTCTAATCTGTCAAGGTCCTTTTGGATTTTTATCCTATCCTCTCTAAGGAATTAGCAACCCCTCCCAATTTGGTATCATCTGCTTCACAAGTATACCGTGCATCCTGACCCCTATTTAAATGTTTTAATATATAGGTTTCCATATTGGGGACACTGCATGGCATTTTTAACTTGTTAATAGTGAGCATTTTTAATCGTTGCTCTTCTGTCAGAAAAAGATTTCGGCCCATCAGTTACAGGCTGACCCACTTCCGTTGATGTCCATGGTCTGCCTTCTCCTTGCACTGGTTCTGGACTTCGTCAATAAAATAAATACATTCTTAAAAGTTCATACTGGAAAGGCCCATGAAAGGCTTGATTGAAATCCGGCAACGGAACGAGACCCATCGCCATATTTTATTTCCCTACCAGCTGTGGAAGAACCCTTTTGAGCGTCCATGAGGGGGGAAAAACCCACTTTATTTTCCTTTCAGCGCCTGGTCACTTTTGAAGAGGTGTCTGTGAGTTTTACGGAGGACGAGTGGGCCTTCCTGAATCGGGACCAAAGAGCCTTGCACGAGGAAGTGATGATGGAGAATCACGCCCATGTCACCTTTTTGGGTAAAGTTCCCTTTTTTTTTGTCTTTTGAGAGAAAATGTTTCAACCTTGAGACGTACAAGATAATGCAGGGCATGAGTCAAGTGGATAGAGAGACACTCTTCTCCCTCTCACAAAATACCAAAACTAGGGGACATCCACTCAAACCGTGGGTTGAGAGAGTGAGAACAGACAAAAGAAAAAATTTTTTTACCCAGCGCATTGTTAGTCTGTGGAACTCCCTGCCACAAGAGGTGGTGATGGCATCTAGCCTGGATGCCTTCAAAGGGGGATTGGACAGATTCCTGGAGGAGAAGTCCATCACAGGTTACAAACCATGATGGAGATGTGTAATCTCCAGGCTTAAAACCAGGGTACTTCAAGGGCCAGATGCAGACGAGTGGGATCAGGGGACAGAGATCTAGTCTCGTGCGCTCCGAGACGCATCTGGTGGGGCTGCTGTGAGATACAGGAAGCTGGACTAGATGGGCCTTTGGCCTGATCCAGCATGGCTCTTCTTATGTTCTTATGAGGCCCTATTTATTTCCTCAGTGTTTCTCATGAGGTTTGAACAGCCAGCGATGCTCTCTTCTGGTCTAGCAGGGAGGGAGGGAACGCTTCAGAGAAAGAGGGCTGGCCCTGTTAAAAGACCGTTTAATTTCTTTATTGTCTCAGAAAGTGAAAAAACTGGAAGGCGACCCAATGGATCCTTGTGTCCAATGCTTGTCAAGGAGCCAGAGGGTATCCTCAAAGCTCCTGCCGAGCATCACCGCTCAAATGAATAATTGCTTTTTTTTTTACTGGCCGTCTTACACACACAAGACTAGGAAAAGCATCTGTGAAATAATGAGAAAACATCATCCTGTGAAAGGGATGTGCCCTCCACAGGTTCATATTTCCAGTCACCATGGGCAGTTAAGAAAGCTGATTTGGGGGTGACAACGACCTTATTTGTTTGAAATGTAGTGTCGGAGAAGTCTCGGTAGTTACCATGGCCTGTCAGAATGACAGACAAGCGGGTCCTAGGAAAAAAACGAGTCTGAACTCTCTTTGTGCAGGCAGAAATGTGGAAATGGAGGCTGTCCTAATTTGGGCCCTTTGTGAAAGGCCAGGAGTCTCTGGAAAAGGCCATAATGCGGAGAATGGTGGAAAGCAGCGGGAAAAGAGGAAGACCAAATCTGAGATGGACTAACTGCTTAAAGGAAGCCACAGGGTTGAGTTTGCAGGGACAAAGCAAGACTGTTAAGAAGATAGCATTTTGGAGATTGCTCATTCATAGGGCCGCTACAAGTCATAGGTGGCTTATTTATTTATTTATACATTTATTCATTAAAACAGGAGTCGTGGCTAGAACTGGGCATTCAGGAGAAAAACATCCCAAATTGGATTATCTTGCAAATCCATGGTGGAAATTATCTTGGCCCACAGAAGAATGCTTTCTTTCTTTCTTTCTTTCTTTCTTTCTTTCTTTCTTTCTTTCTTTCTTTCTTTCTTTCTTTCTTTCTTTCTTTCTTTCTTTCTTTCTTTCTTTCTTTCTTTCTTTCTTTCTTTCTTTCTTTCTTTGTCTCCTCTGTAGGCCACCCTTCCCAAGGTAGTCCAGCGTTTAAAAAAGAAATATCATCAACTCCTCAATAGAGTCTACATTAAGAAGTGTTAACACTGTAAAATTACAAATCCACCCAACAGGGGCACTGACTATCCCAAATTCTACTAACTTCTTTGCAAGTATACCATGGGGAATCTTGTTGTAGACCTTACTGAAATCTAGATAAGCAATATCCACAGCATTCCCCTCCACCACCAGGCCTGTAATTCTATCGTTGAAAGAGATCAAATTAGTCTGGCATGACTTGTTTTTAAGAAACCCAGGTTGACTTATAATGACTGCATTGCTAGTTAAATAATTATAGACTGTCTGCTTAATAATTGTTCTAGGATCTTTCCAGGAATTGAAGTCAAGAGTTCTACCTGCAGCGATGCCTCCTGTTTGCAGAAAATGCCGTGCGAAGGTTCAATTTCCATTAATTATCATCATGCAGAATCTTATGCAGATTATGCTATCAATTATGCAAGCTGCATGCACAGTTTTAGAAATTTTGCAATCATCACAGAACCAGTTTTTTCTTTTGGACCAATTACATGACTCTTTATCAGTCATCCCATTCTTGGCTACAGCTGCCTGGCGGGCAGGATCACCTGCCCCTCGATCTTGCTGGACTTATCCTGGACGATCCGATTGGTTTCACAACGTGGTATTAAAATTGTGGGATGAACGTCTGTGGCTAGAGAACTTCCGCATGTCCAGGCAGACTCTCTTTGAGATTGCAGATGAGCTAAGACCGTACCTGCTGAGACAGGATACCGTGATGCGGAGCGCTATTCCAGTGGAAGAACGCATTGCTATTGGGGTCTATTATTTGTCCCACAAGTCTTGTTATCGTACACTTGCCAATATTTTTTCAAAAGGCATTTCTTCCATTGCGTCGGTTGTCATAGAATTTTGTCTAGCGATGGAACATAAGCTCCTGCATAAGGAAGTTAAACTAACAGACTACCATAAGGTATGTTGCCCTCCTTTGGATTTCTGTTTATAACATACCTACAGTTATCATTACTATTGTTTTAAATTAATTTCTGACGTAATTGATTGCTCTCTATAGTTACTGTGCACACTTAGGAATACTGATATTGATGCACGGTGCATTTCAAATTGTATCTGCTAACGCAGGCCTGCCCAAAGTCCGGCCCGGGGGCCAAATCCGGCCCACCAGGCCATTCTGAGTGGCCCGCGGCTGGCTGGCCCACCCTTCCCTCCCCTTCCTTCACCCCATGTTTTTTTAAAAGAAAGTGGGTGGGGCTTGCAGTGGGGTGGCAGGGTTGGGGAGCAACCGGCCCCTGACACATTCTCAGCCACCAAATGTGGCCCTCCTTACAAAAAGTTTGGGCACCCCTGCGCTAACGACATCTGCCATACTGGTTTCTGCTGCTTCATTTCTGTTCTATTCTTAATTTCATTGCACTGCAGGTGATAGCCGGATTCCAGCGACTTGGCTTTCCCAACTGTATTGGTGCCATTGATTGCACTCATATTCCAATAACTTGTCCGAAAGTGCAGCAAGCCCAGTACTTCAACCGTAAATCCTTCCACTCTGTCGTTCTCCAGGCTGCATGTGATGCAGATGGTGTGTTTTTCTCGATACTAGCAGGACGCCCTGGGGTAGCACACGACGCACAAGTCTTCCGGTCATCGTTGCTGTGCAAGCAAATGGAAGCTGGCACTTTTGTCCCAGGAAACCCCTTAATGAATTACGGTGGGGTGTCAATTCCACCGGTTTTAATTGCCGACGGAGCATACCCTCTTTGTCGTTGGCTGATGAAGCCGTATCCGAACCCTATCACAGAGAGGGAGAGAAATTTCAACAAGGTTTTCAACCGTTGCAGAAACGTGGTGGAGCGTGCTTTCAGGCGCTTAAAATCACGGTTCCGAAGACTCTCTGATCGTATGGCGGTACATATGGAAAACATCAACTCCGTTATTGCTGCCGCTGTAATACTACATAACATTTGTGAACGTAAGAACCACATTTTGCCTGAGGGGGAAGGCGATGCCACATCCAATGAAGATTTTGAAAACGACGTGCCTGTGGTGGAGGATGCTGGAAGAGTTGAAGGGGAAGGGGTGTCTGTGCGTAATGCCCTCGCAGATTACATCTACAACCACAACAATGTTTAAATTGTTTTTTTTAAACACATACAGTTCCGCCTTGTCTTCCTTCTTTATCTTTTTATTTCCCCCCAATAACATCATCTTGTTTCGTATTCCCATGTTTTGTAATAACGTTGATTACTTCAAGCTGATAGCTATAGTGATACTTAACCTATGCCTCACATGAATGTTAGCACCGTTGTAGCCATCTTATAGTGCAACACTTAACAAGGACTTTGTATGTAATGGTTCCTTTTAACCACTACCAGAGGACAATTCAGCTCTCAACGTAAGTGAGATCTTTAAGGGGTGGTTTTGCTTGTCCAACATTCTGCGCACTATGCCACACAGGTTAGCCAAAGGCTTCCCTGGGCAGCAGAAAATGCTCTTATGTTAAATTCTACCTTCTTTGAAATGCTATATGTGATATTTTCCAAAGCAGAACAATATTTTTTTTAATAAATGCCGAAAATCAACATGCCTTTTCATGAGGGGAAGAAACCAGCTAGCTAAAACCCCATGTTGGAGCATTAACTCATATGGCTTAGTTCCGCAGTTGGTTTTGTTTTTCCTTTCCTAAAGACTGCTGGCTGCCATTTGATTCGATTTGAGGATGTCTATATTCTATTCTTTTTACCGCTTACCTCCTCTCTTTTTGCTGTTTTATCAATCTCCTGCTGCTTTTAATCTTCCTTTTAGCTTAACATTTTAGTTTATTGTTGTTGATTGATGTATATTTTGTTTTATTATGCTCCTTGTATTTTGGTTCTTCAAATGCATTCCTCTGTTAACTTGTCTTGGGATTCCATGTTGTAAACCGCCCAGAGTAGCCCTAGGGCTAGATGGGTGGTATAAAAGTCAAATAAATAAATTAATTCAATTAAATAAATATAAGTCTTGATGATAAGCAACAGCGGGCCAGTAGCAGAGGTCCAGGGATGTCTGAGGAAGGCAACGTGAAAGCGGGAATGAATTGTTTTTTCTCTCTCCCCACCACCCCTACTGCACCCCTCCAGTATACAAGTTCTGGAGGCAGGCTTACCTCTCCTTTCTCTCTCCCCACCTTCCCTAAGGAACCTGATGATTCAGAGGCTTTGCGAGAACAAGAGAAGCAAGTGAAATCTGTGGGTGTAGCTGACAGCCTGTGCTGGGACTAGAGATGACAGAAGGCAGAAAGCCAAACAGTGGACTGCCCTAGACATTTGATGGGGAGCAGGAATCTGCTGGATGGTTAATGCAGTGCAGCCTCTTATTCTTACACTCAGGGTGCATATTATATGGCAATAAATTAAAAGTACCTATATGTTAGCTTAGCATAAGAACATAAGAACCTAAGAAGAGCCCTGCTGGATCAGGCCAAAGGCCAATCTAGTCCAGCTTCCTGTATCTCACAGTGGCCCCACCAGATGCGTCTGGGAGCGCATGAGACTAGATCTCTGTCTCCTGATACCACTCCCCTGCATCTGACCCTTGAAGGACCCCAGTTTTAAGCCTGGAGATTATACATCTCCATCATGGTTTGTCACCTGGGATGGAGTTTTCCTCCAGGAATCTGTCCAATCCCCTTTGGAAGGCACCCAGGCCAGGTGCCATCACCACCTCCTGTGGCAGGGAGTTCCAGAGACTAACAACGTGCTGGGTGAAAAAATATTTTCTTTTGTCTGTTCTTACTCTCCCAACCCACAGTTTGAGTGGATGCCCCCTAGTTCTGGTATTTTGTGAGAGGGAGAAGAGCTTCCCTCTATCCACAAAAAAGGGGGTGAGCCGGGTGGCCATCACAAAGCACAATTGCAAAAATAGGTTACAGGCGATACCTTTATAGGGCACTATTAAAGATTAAAAAAAGGACCACTGCAAGCTTTCGAGTGTAAATCACCTTTCTTCGAAGCAGGTCCCAGAAGTTCAGACATGGTAAATATGTGCTTTACTAGGAGGTTACTTTTAAAGTCCTTGGTTAGATGGTGTTCTTAAAGTCCATGGCTAGGTGATGTTGCAGCCAGGGCAGGAGTCTTGTTAGAGGCAAGATGGGCAGTTGTAAAAAAGCTGCTGCTTAAGTCACACCCCTGTTGCTGTTTGTGACAATAGCTATCTTTATGACTGCTGTTTTATGGAACTACTTTTCTTTACCACTGCTGTTTGAGATAGTGGCTTGCTGTCTGGCAGCTGAATAAATTTATTTAACTGTTAGTTCTGTCTGCCGCGGATACCTCAATCAGTGGATATTGAATCTGTTGATACTGGGGTCCTATCGGTACGGTCACCCATTGGAAATCCGCATCTCACCTCTATAAGACATTTGAGGACAGGAACCACAAAATGTCCTCTGTATTTTAGAGGGTTGAGAAAGGCAGCTAAGGTTCATGTTCCTTTCTAACACGATCACACCGCTCCTTTCAGACACGCAGACTACTGATGGCGGTGAGGCCTCGACCTCCGGGCAATCCCCACCAGGGCAGCAAAATGGAAGGAGGCTGGACGCATGCAGGACCGCTGGTGAGTAGTCCAGTAATTTATTGATCTCCCTGCTTTCTGCTTCCTATGTAAGGATGGATGTGTTGGATGCTTCAGTGAGGAACAGGTACAGAGCCATAATAATGTCTTCCTCTTTGGATTCAGAGGTTCGAGAAACACGTAACTATGGCCGTTACTTCACGAAGTACTTCGCTTCGCAGCGGGATTGCCTTCGCTTTGAATGCGAAGGCGGTCACGTGGTCTCCATTCGCTCCCACCCCTCTTTCTCTGTCCTCACGAGGCGAAGTTTTAGGATCGAATCCAATACTACCTCACGTGCTCCTTTTGCATTGGGAAGCTTACTTGCAACGTCCGGTTTCTGCTTTCTTTAATTTTTTTTAAAAAATTACCATAGCGTATCGATGCATCAATACCCGGCTGTCATTTGCGGCAGAGCTGAATAACTGTATGATCCTTTGTTTTCTACTCCCGATTTGTATTGCTTTGTCCATTGGCGACGTGAAAAAATTGCTGTTCTCCGTCAGGGTCACTAGGTGGACCAGCACACAACATTTGTTGTGTATGATCCATCGTTCCTCCAAGGACATTCGAGTAATCCCTTCCTAAATCCCTAGAGCAGTGACCAAGGAACTTCCGCCTCCATTAACCATTTCAAAGCTATCATGGCTCCCTCGCGTTCTGCATGCCGGCTTAAGAAATTCCATTGGTACCGCCCATATTTTGTTGCACTGCTGCATAGTTTTTGTAAGTTGATGGACGGTATAGCTACGTTATGCTTCCGAAACAGAAAACGACAGCTCCGACGCAGAGTTTTGTTTAGGGAAGCTATGGTGGGTTGCAACACTTTGATATGGGTCATTTCGCAGTGGGTACAAACGTCGCCTAGAAAGAAAATATTCTGGTGTTACCTTGGACGTTCTCAGTGGTTTCACGACACGGTTCTTAAGCTTTGGGACGATAGACAATGGTTGGAAAACTTCCGAATGACTAGAAGAACACTTTTTGGGGTCGCCGACAAGCTGCGTCCATATCTGATGCGGAGGGACACAGTTATGCGATCAGCCGTTCCAGTCGAAGAACGAGTAGCAATCGGTGTGTACTTCTTGGCCAGCCGTTCTTGTTACAGAACCATCGCTCTGGTCTTCCAGAAAGGAAGTTCTACTGTTGCAAGTATTGTCATCGAGGTGTGCCTAGCAATGGAACACGTCCTTCTCAAGGAAGAGGTTCGCCTTTCAGAATTCAATAAGGTTGGTGTCTTACTACGGAATTGCCCATTTATTTTTACATTACATTTCTAATTTCAGTAGAACTTTCCTTCTGTCAACGTAAAGCATTTACGGCTAATTCTTTTTCCTGGTTCAACAGATGACGTCATCAATGAAAATCTTCGGATTTCCGCATACTATTGGATGTATTGATGGAACGCACGTCCCGATCAGTCCGCCTAAATTGCAGGGTCCGGCTTATTTTAACCGGAAATCGTTCCATTCAGTTCTACTGCAGGCTGCTTGCGACGGTGACGGTATTTTTTTCCCAATGTTGACAGGACATTCAGGTGTGAACCATGATGCTCATGTTTTTAGGTCGTCCACTCTCTTCAGTAAGATGGAGGAAGGGACGCTAATACCTGGCAGCCCTTTGTTCACCTATGCAGGGGTGTCGATTCCACCAATAATATTAGGGGATGGTGCGTATCCATTGTGTAAGTGGCTGATGAAGCCTTTCGCTGTACCTAGAAATGACAGGGAGCGTCATTACAATAAGATTTTTAATCGCTCACGATGCGTCGTCGAGAGAGCATTTGGGCGCTTGAAGGCAAGATTCAGGCGTTTGTCCGTTAGGATTGAGGCGCACATCGAAAACATTAATTCCATTATTGCTGCTGCCATGATTCTACATAACATTTGTGAACGGGAAAAGCATGACATTCCTGATGAGGAACAGCAGCAACATTCTCAAGCTGATTCTCAGGATGGCAGCGACACATATGACTGCAACAGATCTGGCACTGCCCGCGCAGAGGCTGAAGCTGTGCGCAATGCCATTTCTGAGTATTTGCTAACCCATGTTAAGTGACTTGTATAATAACTAATTTTTATCAGTGTTATAACCCAAAATTAATAAAAACTTTTAATATGCTCTGAAATGAATGACTCCACATTCCGATTGTTTAATAATTATAATACCATTTCAATAAACGCTGCAGTCTATCCTTTGTTGGGTCCAAAGACCAGGACCAAATTGTTGACCTGTCTTTCAACTGCATGTCCCCTTTAACTGCATTTCCTTATTTATTTACAATATAAATTACATGGATAACCAAGGTCTAAAGAGACAAAAGAAATGTGCTGTTTGGGGACTGTGCTAAGGGTTTCGTGAGGATATGACATGGTAGTGCCCTATTGGAACCTATATTCCTTTTTTTTACCTATACAGACCAGACTCTTGCAAGGTTTTTTTTTAAATTGGTTAAAAGCTCTTGAAGAAAGTATCATTTCTACTATGTAGCACATGAATTTTACCTTTTATTCTTATTAAGGGAGACACTGCAATAAAACCTGGTTAATGAATCAAAACACATGCAGGGTTACTTTTCAAAGTCAAACATCTGCTGAGACAATTTGAGACATATTCAGCCAGTGGCCTTGTCCCTAGTACTCTGATGTAGGCATGCAGTCTTGTGTAAATTCACAAAAAAACCACCCCAGAAACTAAATGGAACATTGGTGGATATAACACAGGTCTTGAGCAATATCTACTATCCCCTTTCCCCGGTTTGCTTCCATGAAATCAACCACTTTGGTTACCAGAAGGGGCCCCTCTGTAAAAACACCAGCACCCCCTAGGCTCCCATCAACTTTCTCTTGATATGCAGATTTGGGCTGGCTGAGGTGCCAGATCAGGAAGTAAGTACTCTGACTTGTTTGCAAACATCTCTTGTGATAGAAAACAGTGGCTGACTGGTTTTTCAAAACTCTGGGCAGCAAGTGGCCTTTTAGCATGACTTGCTTTCCTTTGCAGACAGATCAGTGCAAACTGGGATTTTCATTTCAATAAACAACACAACCCGGTATTAATTGTTTGTTCAACGATATACATTACCCAGGTGGATCCCTTCCTATCCATCTATAATTACCGTTCCCTTGTTATCAACCCCTTGGTTACTCAAAGGGGCTCCTTGGGAGAAAACGTTTCCTTGGTTTGCCAGCTCCTACGACTTGAAATGCTGATAGAGGTGGACATAGGAGCATGAACAGAAATTAAATACCCGCTGTACTCTGTTCAAGCATTACTAGCAACATCTAACAGCTGCTGAATATAGCCTTGATATTGAGAGCTGCCTGTTGTACTTTATGCAGTTCGTACTCCAAAGATGAAGTCTATTGAAGAAGTCACACAGCCATTACTAATAATAAATTTTAAATTGGTGGTTATACCGTGAACGGAAAAACCCCCCGACTGTAATTCAGAAATGCTCCGTAGGTTTAAAACGCAGGATTAAGAAGGGACCCCTTATCATTAACCAGCCCACAATCATTCCCTTGGGTAGTCTACAGCTTTCTCTTGATATGCAGATAAAGTCAGAAATGTTAGGGAGAAAAAGGAAGTAATTTTCCAGGCTTGCCAAAGTCCTACTGAATTATCTTTTCCCTCTGCTCACTTTTCTTAAAAACATTTTCATCACAAACCATGAGAAATTGATAAAGAAGACAACGCAGGAATTAGCCCTGGGACCACGGTACAATTTTAGCTGTATGGTGATGAGGAAAAAAGAATGCATTTGGTCCGTAGCTTTACAGCGCAGGATTAAGATGGGGCCCCCCCAAAACCAACCAGCATTCCTTCACTTGGGTACCCAGCACCTTTCTCTTGATATGCAGATTAAGGCAGTATGGGGTGGAAAGACAGGAAGTCAATTTACTGGCTTGCTAAAGTCTTTTGGGATCATATTCAACAGATCACTACTCTTTGGAAAACTTCCACCGCCGAGCTTGAAAAATGGATAATGAAGACATTTCTGAAAGTAGCCAGGGAACTACTGTTCAATGCAAAATTAAGAGAGCCGTTATCTGGGGAAATGAGGAGACCTCTGCATTAATTAAGGTTTGGGGAGAGGCAGAGATTAAATATGCATTGTCTTCCCTAAAAAGAAATATTGAGATTTTTGAAGTAATCTCTTCGGAACTAGCAAAACTTGGATTTAGTCGCTCGGCATCCGAATGTAGGACAAAAACAAAATCTCTCCGGAAACTTTACAAGCAGGCAGTGCTGCATAACAGCACCTCTGGCTCCGGTCGGTCAAAATTCATTTGGTACGACGAGATGGCTAACATTTTTCGCACAGACACATTGATCCACCCCTTGCGAACCACGGAAAGTGAGTCTTCTGCTGGCACGGGTAAGTTCGAGAACTGACTGATAATATTTAGTGACTTCTTTAAGTTCCCCAGTAGTCTCAAAAACAACTAAAGTAAATGATGTTCTTAACATTTAGTCTTAATGTACTGTTACTACCGTTCACCGCTGTTTAACGCATTTTATATCGATGTTCCGTCCCGTCGGTTCTCCACACCGAACAAAAAGATCTTTAATTCAATTCCGGAAATAATAACTTCCAAGTTTACTGACTGCCTGAGCAAATTCCTTTATTCAATTTCTCTTAAACCATCGATATGTCGACGGTAGGCAATTATTTAATAACCAACACTTGGGTCATTGTTAACTTGGGGATTATTTCTAAGTATACACAAATATATTGCTGTAGGGTACATTGTTTCAATAACTACTAGTACACTTCGATTCATCGATGAGTACGCTCCAAAGCACTTGGACAGATTTTTTTTTAAAAAAAACTTTTGCTTGCCCTTTAAATTAAACCCAACATGCAGCACGGATAAGTTGGGGGGGAAATAAATTCTGCGATTCCTTACTGTGTTGCGGTTTCAAACTTTTATTACTTTGACTTATCACAAGACAGTTATTGCGGGTGGGTGCTTCCCCATAGGGTTCATAAATTAAGAAATACAACATAAGGGTGAAATATGACCGCCAGAGTTACTTTGCTAAAAAAATACCACGTTGCGTCGGCGGCCTACTGCCCATAGGCTAGTTCCTTACTTTAAAAAAAGGGGGAAGGCGGGGCGGGACCACCAGCGAAGAACACCAATCATGTTCCTGCGGAAAAACTAAAACGGAAATTCGTAATCAATTCCTGAAACGCGCCAATGCCTGTAGAGTTTAGATTTTGAACCTTCCATGTTGTGAAGAACATAACCAAAGGTTTTTACTTTTAAACCTTTCTCCCATGATAGCAATGGAGCCGATGCAGGGAGGAAGAGAAAATGTCGCCACCTTGATTCTTTTCGAGGACACTGACTGCGAAAACCAGAGCTATGGGCCATCGGAAACATCTGTGTTGGGTATGTGTTTTTCTAGCACATGCACGGTTTCCTCTCCTTACTCGCTTTTGACTAGGTTATGCTTTGCAAACCAATTACTGGTCGGGGGTGCATAATAGAAGGGCACACCGAAGAACTTCAACTAATTTGTACTCAGTTACTATCTTGTATCCAAGATACTCAATCGACTGAGGGCTGTGAGCCGTCCACGTCTGGGTGTTCGTCTTCTCAGAGCACACCAGCAACTGTTGCCGAAAGGTGCAGCAACCCAAGTAAGTGGCGTTCATTCACGATTTGTTGCACTATACCAGGAGAACTTCGGGAACTAGTGGTTAACGTCTAAGAGTGTTTTGTTTGCGTGTACAGTACCAGTATTTAAAGAAGGGAAAACCGCTTTCAAACGCTTTGTTTACCTTCCAGTATTCATTAATGTTATTGATGTGTATTTTTTAGGATTACATGCATTTATTTTATCAGTACAACGATATGTACTACAGTTGCTACTCTTGATAATATACGCGCAAAGTTAATACCCACAGCAAACTATTATCAACTCGTGCTACATACACTGTACTTATATTGCAAACCACCAATTCCTTTTTTCTTTGATATCGCCACTATAGGATCAATGGAAACAACCAACTACGAGGCAACGCTTGATCCTGCTACAAGACTGGCCTTAATACGAAAAAGAAAACAGAGAACTACTGCAGCAGCAAGGCTAGATAACACTTTATCTGGGTTTGTGGAGTGGGTCAGGGAATCTGATCAACGTAAGGAGGCAAAAATGGATGAAAGGGACAAGGAGGACATATTGTTTCAGAAGGAGATAATTAACAGCCTTAGGGTAGCAAATACATGCCTCCAGAGGCTTACAGATTACCTTACTGAAACTCCCCCAGAGAATAACGGTGGAAAGGCGGAAAAAAAACCCAAACATGTGGAAAATACTACACACATCTCTGGTTCGTCCAGGTACAGGGGCAAGTCGCTAGCTGCCAAGGGTGACAAAAGTGACTCAGAAGCAGATATCAGTAACACAGCGGATTCTGGTAATAGTTGTGAGGAAGACAGTGATGATGAGGGGTCAGTATCCCTACTTAGTGGCAGCAGTAGACTAAAGGGGACTCTGACCCATGGTACTGGGCGTGTGCTTACTCATAATGTTAACAGGAGTGCAAAGGAGGCAGTTAAGCTTTCTGCAAAAAAGCAACCTAAAAGCATGGAACACGAGGACTTGGGCCACATCCAGTATGAAAGTTCTCCTTACCTAATTGTGAAAAGGGAGGAAACACTAGATGATTCTCAGTCCTTTCTGAGAACCCCTCCAAAAAGGAAACGAATGAAAAAGAAAATATTTTCCCCATAGGTTGTTTTTATTATTACCTCCTTTATGAACATCTGATGGGTCAGTGCACACCTTTCCTTACCTTTGTTATACTTTTCCCTTCATAATAATGTGAACTACAAATTAATGTGAATTTTTATACCAAACACAGTAATGGGGGACTCAAAAAGAGGAAGGGGTCATGAAAGTATAACTTAAAGTTTTTTTTTATTTTTTACAAAAGTAAAAAAAAGGCATATTTTATAATCATAAGGTTTTAGTGCAAAAAGGTAGTTACACAACATTGAACACAACAACACCGACAGTAGAATGTGTCCACAGTATTGATGTCTTACAATAAATTATTCAAATCATAAATTAAATTGCAGCAAACAACTACTGATCTCACAAGCAGCTGCTTAACAGAAATAACCCTGATTGTTTATTGTGAGGTCAGTAATAAAGTTATCTTTTGATTATATTAAATAAGCAACGCTCAACAACTTGAACAGTTGTTGTCATACAAAACAACCATTGCTTTCAGAAAACTAGAACAAGTTTTTATAGTAATCCTTTGAAATATCAGGACTATACCTTTAAGTACAAAAAGTACTACTTAGCTCATTGAGCAGCACATCTAACAGGTTGATTTCTGCAAAGAAGCAATATAGCCTGTGCAAGAAATCAAATCTATAATAACAGAATAGCAGTTATTTAACAACCATTGCTTTTAGAAAACTAGTACAAGTTTTTATAGTAATCCTTTGTAATATCAAGAATATACTTTTAAGTACAAAATAACTAATTAGCTCATTGAGCATCACATCTAAAATTTTGATTTCTGCAAAGTAGCAATACAGCCTGTGCAAGAAATCAAATCTATAATAACAGAATAGCAGTTATTTAACAACCGTTGCTTTTAGAAAACTAGTACAAGTTTTTATAGTAATCCTTTGAAATATCAAGAATATACTTTTAAGTACAAAAATAACTAATTAGCTCATTGAGCATCACATCTAACATTTTGATTTCTGCAAAGTAGCAATACAGCCTGTGCTAGAAATCCTATTTATAATTACAAAAAAACAGTTCTTTGAAAAGGAAAAATAAGGCGCTGTAAAAGTGCTGTAAAATTATTATCTAATTTTAAATGCTTATCGCCTCCTCCTCCTCCTCCTTTGTGCTGGACGAACCCCTTCTCCAGGAAGTACATGCTGCTCAAGTACCCCAACTGCAAATAAATGAAGGTAAAATCAATTAGTTCATAAGTGAAACATGAACAAGCTTCAGGTACTATAGGCAGTTCACTAAAACAACTGCAGTGACCTGGTATATCTCCAATATGTTTGATTATTAATTCTACCATTTATTTATATTACATTTAATAATGCAATGCAAGAACTGCATTACAGGACGTTTATTGCAACAATCTTAGACCATGCATTTTGTGCTAGTACTTGAAACTTCTATGTAAATGTACCTCTGGCAACTACTTCCTGCAGAACAGCAATCTAATTCTCCATCTCTCCCCTAGGCACAGGTTCTCTCATTATGTCCAATGGGTGTGCAGGTATATTTTCTATTATAATGGAAAAGGGATAGATTTTTAGTTCTAGTTCTGTGCATTGATTCTATTTTACCAATCTGCCTGTAACGTTTTGACAAAGTAGTCCCCTTGCCCCTCACCTTGTCCTCCGTGTTGAACCTGGGGCTCATCTGGGCCTTCCTCCCCTTCATTTGCATGCTGTGGGACGTCTCTAGGTGGGGCCTCCATTTCTTCATTAGAAGAATCTGAGTCTCCCTCCTGGATTCTCCGCCGTTCAGGCACTTGGTGTTGATGTGGTGGCCCCCTTCTCCTCCCAAGATGTCTTGCAGGGCCTGCTCCTGTGGCGCAAAACAAAAAATGTGGAAGTGGTTGGCATTAGATCACAGGAGGGCTTCGTGGCAGGGTCTCCTTTCTGTGCGAATCAATCTTTTCAGCCCACATCCAAAAAGCAGGGCACAGTGTCACAGTGCCTGGGTCCTTGGATGCGGCAGATGTGCACTTAACATCGCACTCAAGTTTATTATCTAATAATCTAATAACGACTTTTGAGTTATTTTACCTGCGGGAAAAATATTAGCAGGGTGGGGGCGGTCCGCCTGAATCCATAATTGCAGCAGCTGGTCCCAATATGCTGCTTGGTGTCTCTCCTCTGCGTGCTCGCCAAAATAATACAGACATCTATTAAAATTCTGCCTCAGGGTTTTAAATTTCGATCGTATTTGGGTGGGGCTCCTTGCATAGTTAAGTCTAGCTAGTTGGCGTGAAGCCAGCCTAAAGGCACCCTCATTCTTTCTTGGCTGCATATGGAACAGAACAGGCCCAAGCCTGTTCTCAATTAAGATTTCCAAAAGAGCAGTGACCTCCGCCTCGGTCCAATACCTACCCCTACCTCCCTCCATCATCTCCTAAGCTATGTTATTCAACTCCTAAGCCTAATTCCAAACTACACCGCAGAACAACCCTCCTCTGAACTAACTCTCCACATCTATCCAAAGGTGCCACTGGGTATTTATAAGTTCTTGAGTCTGGTCCCTGAGCAGTTCTGTTGAAAAAGAAACTAATTTCAACCAATAGGAGGAGGGGTCAAAGTGTTGTTCCAGGGCCTGGTGCCTAGGAGTCTGTTGACCATGGTATCATTATAAATGCTATAGTGTGTTTCTAAACATTCACTGTACCAAAACTCTGTATCAACCGTGCATATGATGGTTTGCAAGGAATAAATATAGTCTTTTCAATGCAACTCTTTGTTTCATTTATTTTAAGAACAATACTTTTAATAAGTATCCAATGATATCTTCATTCAGAGGCGTCCAAGGTCCCTCCAACTAATCTGGTGGAGTGCTTGAAGGTAACCAATAGAAACATTTTCTTAGCCCTGGAGAACTAATGGGCCCATTGTTTAAGAAGGTGAAGTGGTGGAGGTGGTGATGGACAGGCTCCACGAAGTCCAACACCTGCCGTCTGAGGCAGAGGCGATGGCTATCTAGGGGTCAGAAGTTCACTCAGTGCGACTGACCCTTAGGAACAGGAGAGGAACGTACCACTAGTAAGATAGGGGCCAAGCAAGATGTTTGTCTTTTGACTCTCTCCCTAGGCTTCTAAACGACAGTTTTAAACAAAGCATAACAACATTTTCATCTGTCGTGGCGTTCCAGTACTTCTGTAATAAAAGGTTTTTAAAGGAACCCATTAAATTTAATTAGGACAAATACCCCCTGCAGACCAGTGGTGCATTCTGACTGTGGGGTGACTTTTGAAAATACAGGCTTTTTAATTTGAAGGGTTTTTAATTCCCAGATCTCTGCAGTATGCTTATAGTGCGGGGGGGGGTTATGTATTGGCCATCACGACTGCCACATCTAAAGTTGGTGAAGGAATCATTGTATTATATTGCATTATATTTTGGGGGGGGTGAGGGGGGGAGCACCACAGAAGCTTTCCCAGCTTCCGATGATGCGTTTCATACAGCAGTCACTCAAAATGGAGGCGGGAAGAAGGTCACGCATTTTAAACTCTGCCTATGCTCAGAGGCACAGCCACTGCCCGCGGAGAAAGATTTTTAGGGTGACCGAAACCCAAACGAGAGGCGCCCTCTGGTCTATCTTTACGTCCGTGAACACATACTGGTATCGGGAGGAATGAATCATTTCATGGGTTCGATGCAACGGCGCACAACTGTCAGTTTTTTTTTTAAGGGAGGGTTTTTTTGTGGGGGGGAATAAGGGGGGGGAAGACCACAGAAGCTTTCCAAGGTGCCGATGATGCGTCTCATACAGCAGTCACTCAAAATGGAGGCGGGAAGAAGGTAATGCGTTTGAAACTCTGCCTATGCTCAGAGGCACAGCCACTTCATACAGCAGTCACTCAAAATGGAGGCGGGAAAGAAGGTCATGCGTTTTAAACTCTGCCTATGCTCAGAGGCACAGCCACTGTCCGCGGAGAAAGATTTTTCAGGGTGACCGAAACCCAAACGAGAGGCGCCCTCTGGTCTATCATTACGTCCGTGAACACATACTGGTATCGGGAGGAATGAATCATTTCATGGGTTCGATGCAACGGCGCACAACTGTCAGTTTTTTTTTTAAGGGAGGGTTTTTTTGTGGGGGGGAATAAGGGGGGGGAAGACCACAGAAGCTTTCCAAGGTGCCTATGATGCGTCTCATACAGCAGTCACTCAAAATGGAGGCGGGAAGAAGGTCATGCGTTTTAAACTCTGCCTATGCTCAGAGGCACAGCCACTTCATACAGCAGTCACTCAAAATGGAGGCGGGAAGAAGGTCATGCGTTTTAAACTCTGCCTATGCTCAGAGGCACAGCCACTGTCTGCGGAGAAAGATTTTTAGGGTGACCGAAACCCAAACGAGACGCGCCCTCTGGTCTATCCTTACGTCCGTGAACACATACTGGTATCGGGAGGAATGAATCATTTCATGGGTTCGATGCAACGGCGCACAACTGTCAGCTTTTTTTTTTTAAGGGAGGGTTTTTTTGTGGGGGGGAATAAGGGGGGGGAAGACCACAGAAGCTTTCCAAGGTGCCGATGATGCGTCTCATACAGCAGTCACTCAAAATGGAGGCGGGAAGAAGGTCATGCGTTTTAAACTCTGCCTATGCTCAGAGGCACAGCCACTGTCCGCGGAGAAAGATTTTTAGGGTGACCGAAACCCAAACGAGAGGCACCCTCTGGTCTATCATTACGTCCGTGAACACATACTGGTATCGGGAGGAATGAATCATTTCATGGGTTCGATGCAACGGCGCACAACTGTCAGTTTTTTTTTTTAAGGGAGGGTTTTTTTTTTTGTGGGGGGGAATAAGGGGGGGGAGACCACAGAAGCATTCCAAGGTGCCGATGATGCGTCTCATACAGCAGTCACTCAAAATGGAGGCGGGAAGAAGGTCATGCGTTTTTAAACTCTGCCTATGCTCAGAGGCACAGGCAGTCTCTGCGGAGAAAGATTTTTAGGGTGACCGAAACCCAAACGAGAGGCGCCCTCTGGTCTATCTTTACGTCTGTGAACACATACTGTTATTCGGAGGAATGAATCATTTAATGGGTTCGATGCAACAAAGCACAACTGCCAGCTTATTGTTCATTTTAAAGAAGTGTTTTTGGTGGGGGGACAGCAAATGTTGGGAGTGGGAAACCACTCCGCGCACAAAATCCGGCAAAATCAAAGGCGTGGCGGTTACATCCGGTAATAAATGTAAAAAAAAGCCAACGAGTTGCCACCAGAAAGTAAAGTAGCATCTCTGGTTTAACACAAACGCCACCACTTGGCTGTTGCAGTAATTAAGAAAACGAAGGGGGGGCGGGCAGGGGAAAACAGTGACACCTGGCGTTTGTCGATTTCGGAAAAAAGGAAAGACATGAGACACCGGGATACAGATATACCTGCATAAACAAGCACAAATATCTGAATATTGTAAGTACAGAAAGCAAGATCAAAAGAACGGGTTAACCGAAATATCGATGCATCGGCATTTCGGAGAAAAAGTAACTAAAAAAATAAATAAATATATATAATCACTGGCCACACGTGACTTTGGATGCGAAGCAAAAAAGATTCCCGGCCTCCGGCAGGGGAATCTCTCGCCCCGCTTGGAGCACGGTTTAGGGGGCGTGGTCGGGGTGGCGCCGCATCCAAAAAGGAGGAGCGTGCGGACTGAAACGATCGATTCGCACAGAAATGACGGCTCGCCGCGCAGCGAGAGGTTCGTGAAGTAACACCCTATGAGGCCAAGATTCGCAAAAGAAAGCAAAGAGCAGCCGCTGCCGCACGGCTGGAACGAACATTAATGGGATTTGTCGACTGGGTGAAAGAGGACAGCTCTAGGAAAGAAAGACAAATGTCTGAATGGGATGCACAGCAGAAGCGTTTCGATGATGAAATAATCTCAGCTCTGAGGATTGCTTCCTCTTCTCTACACAAACTAACAGAATACATTATAAGCTCACATTCCTGAGTGTACCAGAAAGAGAAGGAGTAATACGTAACTAAGGAGAAATGTACTCCCAACTTGCTGATAGAGGCACAACACTCAATTACGATAAGTCAGGGAAAAGTAGTACTCCTTCCCCCCTAAAAGAGAATTACAGTAACCCCCCCCCCGCCTATCGTGGGGGTTAGGGACCCACCCAACCAGCCATGCCTGAAAATCCGCGATATGTGGAAGCGGGGCAGGGGGCAATCAGATCCTCCTGCCGCCGCCGGCGTGCATCGGTCCGAGAAGTCTTGGGGCGGCGCGGGGCGGTGGCGGCAGGGGAATCTGACCTTCCTTTGCTGCCTGCCACGCCGCCCCGAGACTTCTCGTCCGGGGCCGTCTCCATTGAAATGCATTGGCTCAATGCATTTCAATGGAGAAAATGTTCCCCATTGGAAAACATTTTCTCAATGCATTCCAATGGGGAAAATTTCTCCATTGAAATACATTGGCTCAATACATTTCAATGGAGATTGCGGGGCAGCGCCCAACGCCGCCGTCCCGCGCTTTTCCGAGAAGCCTCGGGCCACGGGGGGAGGGCGGCGTGGGTGATTGCATCGCCCCCCGCGCAGCCCGAGGCTTCTTGGAGGAGTGCAGGGTGGCAGCGAGGGGCGATTCTATTGCACCCCTGTTGTACCCCCGAGGCTTCTTGGAGGAGTGGGGGCGGCAGGGGCAATCACCGCCCCACGCCGCCGCCCCATGCAGCCCCGAGGCTTCTTGGAGGAGCGCGATGCGATGCGATTGCCCATTGCTGCCAGCCCCCCCTGCGCGCGGCCGAGGCGCAGGTACTGCGATCCCGTGATATAGTAGGACCGCAGTACCTGAACCGCGAAATGGTGGGGGGTGACTGTACTAACTCAACTTGAGGAACCTCAGTCCCGTTGTTCAGGTCCTGATACAGACAGTGATATTGATGGGTTCTGCTCTGAGTCCCTTCTAGATGTGCACAGCACTCCACCACTTAAAACCGGACCAGCAAGTACGCTGGTGTGTACAACAACAACAACAGGCCTTGAGGTCAACTGAGGACAAAGAGAACCAGGCTGAATGCAGCAATCTTTGTGTACCTAAGGACAGCACTAACAAATCTCCTTACATTATTGTTAAGGAAGAGGACAGTGAGGTCCAAAAGAAACTTTGGTCAACTCTTGGAAAACATTTAAGGAAGAAAAAACAAATATTTTCTCCTTAGCACTCCCATTGGCATGCGCTGTGTGGGATCGGTTACTAGCCCTCTGTGCTTCTGAATGTTACATGTCCTATTTAAGAACTTAGAATTGAAGCAATGGAGACACTTCTCAAAAGTAATAAAACTTTACTTATTTGCATCTCAATAACATATTTAACAGAGGAACACAGGAACTTTTAAGTGTCTTCAATGCCGTTCTCTTCTTGCTTCTAATGCAGCAACTGGAAAACATAAAAAATGTGTCACTATGAAGCCCAGATCAGTATCCAATGCACAAGTAAATAGCTGTTCTCGCAAGATGCATGGATGTACAAGACCAAAAGCAGAGTGCTTTACACGCTGCCCAACAACCAACAATTAGTATGTATAGCTATTTCATTGCAAGCAAGCAAACAAACAAACAAAAAAACAGTGACCAACCTCTTTCTGCTAATTCCTGCAGAAGACCCACAATGGCTTCAAATTCATCCCTCTGGAGGCACAATGGATTAAAAATTCACATTTTTTAAAAATCAAAATTTAAAACTTAAAAATTTTAAAAAATTAAAAATTCACAATTGGTGAACGTCTTGTCCAAAAGGCACCTCTGAGTGTGTAAGATGTCTCTACAAACTGAGCCCACTTAAATTTAAAATGCAACCTGGATAGCATTGACTGCAGTACCTTGCTCCTGGGCTCCTGGGGTATCTGGCTGGACCCGGGGTGCATCTTGTCCCCCCCATCTGGGGCATCTGGCTGGACTTGGGGTGCATCCAGTTCTCCTGACTCTGGGTTGACGGGTTAGTTCTCATGGGTCTGCCTGTGTAAAGCATACCTGCTTGCTGATGTGTCCCTCAGATTGACGTTTGGTCCTGGGCCAGCACCTATGAATATATATAAAAATTGAGAAGAACGAGATCATAGCAAACCGTATATAGTTATTTGTTGGTTTACTGGGTTTACAGGGTTCATTGTGTGTCATTGGGATGGCTGGGATATTGAGTTACACAATTTTAAGGTACAGTAAACCCCCCCCCCACCGCCGCCGTTTTGCGGTTCATGTACTGCGGTCCCATTATATCGCGGGACCAGAGTACATGCTGGGGGTCCAACTGATTAGTGCTGGGGTATTTCCCCACCCCAGCACCAATCAGTTGGAGCATGTCACTGCAGCTTCCCGGGCTGCTGGAAGCCTTTAAAAAAAGCCTTCCAGCAGCCCCTGCTAAGGCACCGCTGCCCTTGCTGCAGGCACCCCATTCCTCCCCCAGCCAGTGCCAGTCAGCTGCTTGGCGCTGGCTTGGGGCCAGCGCTGCCCTGCAATCTCCATTGAAATGTATTGGCTCAGACTTCCGGTTGAGCCTTGAGTCGTGAACGCCACGCTCCCGCGGAGCTCTGAAAGTCCGGGGGGCCTACCGCTGAGAAAACCTCTGGGGGAACTCGGAAGGCTTACGACAGTGTTCCCCAACCCCCGGTCCGCGGACCGGTGCCGGTCCGTGGAGCAATCCGCACCGGGCCGCCGCCTGAGGAACTTCAAATCATTTCACTGTGGTGGCGGCTCGGCTCCCGGAAATGATTAAGGGACCCATGGGCTTGAGATTGAGCAGGCGGGTTAAGGTGGGGAAGCTACCTTTTGGGCGCATGCGTAAAAGCGAGGCGAGCGAGGCGGAAGAAGGGGAAACAACCCACCCACCCTCCACTTCGAACCATCGAGTGATGGAGAAGGGGTAGCCCAGAGCGCCTCGCCAAACTGGGAGAAGACGACGAAGGTGGCAGTCAAGCGTTAACGGCCACGAGCTCGGTTCTTGGGGTGAGCGGAGGGAGGGAGGGGGGGGCGTCTCAGGCCGGGCCTGGTGTTGGGGATGGGGAAGAAGAAGAGAGGATGGGACGGGGCGGCCCTTTGGTTTGGAGACCGGATTCCCTGGCTGGCTGGCGCACGCGCACCCACCTGTGTGTGTGTGTGAGGGTGGCTTTGATTTATTTATGTGTAAATTTAATTCGAAGCGCGGCCTGGGCTCTTTGGGAGCGGGCGCGTGGCTGGCGCTTGAGGGGGGACTGCTGCTCGTGCTTTATTTCACCCCCCCACCCCCACCCCAGTCCCAGCCCTCAAGAGGGGGAGCCCGGTGGACGCGGAGGCTCGAAGAGGAAGAGAAGTGGGGAAACGGCCTCTCCCAGCGGGGGTTGGCGGGTGGGGTGGGGTGGGGGGGAAGGATTTTGTCCTCTGCCGGTGGGGAGGCTACGGGGTGAGGCTGGTGGGGGCGGGCGGTTGGGCCCGTCGAGGCAGGCCCACAAGAGGAGGAGCGGGGTGTGTGTGAGGTGGGTGGTTGGGACTCGGAAGGCGAAGGTGGTTTCGGAGACGAAGGAGGCGGGGGGGGGAACGGAGGTGCTCTCATCCGGTTTCTGCCAGTGCGGGATGAGGAGAGGAGCCCGACGGGAAGGCATGTGCAGCTGGGGGGGGAGAAAAAAGGGGATAACGGTTATTTTATTTATTTTGAATATTTTACCCCACCAACGTTGGCATCGGGAGCCCCCGGGGGATGGGGGGTTTGGTGGGTTGAATTTGGGCGGGAGGCGGGCAAACATGAAGAGTAGGGAGGAGGAGGAGGAAGAGGAGGGCAGTCAGCGGGGGAAAGAGCGATCTGGCTCCAGGAAAAAGGACACTGAGGGAGCCCCCCCCCTCTTTTGGCCCGTTTTGTGATTTAAGACTTAACGTGAGTGGAGTGGATAAAATATACTTAAATCAGATTTTAATCAGTCATATTTGTTTAAATTTAAAGCCGAATTGACTTGGTTTTAAATTTTGAAATACATTTGACTCGTATAGTAGAAATTATATATTGTAATTATCTATTATGTGTACAGTTTTGTTTAAGTTTTGCAAATACAGTCACTTTTGTACAATAATTTAGGTGACTTTTTCCTGATACTCAGGCTGGATTTCTCCACATGATATAGGTTGAACAAGAGGAATATATATTTTCATTGAAACCCCCTCTCTCAACAGACGTGGCGGCCTCAGGCATAGTTTTATCTGCTACTTATCAGGGTGTGCTTTCTACTGTACCCAGACAAATCAAAAAGCCTTCACCACCAAGGCTAACGGACCCATACTTTAGGTTTCAGCACTTTTTAGGCCATTGTTCACCTTAAGGCTATGGATACTATTGTCTACCTAACGAGCCTATTCAGGCCATTCATCTTATGAGCCTAATTTAGATCAGGGTGACAAGAGGTCAAAGCTGACTATCAGATGGAGGACTCCAACTAGCTGTATTCAGGATGCCGGGGGGGGCAGGGGGGGACAAACAAATATATCTAGCTCTTCTATCTGTTCACCGGTACTCGTGTGTACTGACGTGTTATTGTGTCTGCTTTATCCCACAAATTAGCAAAAATGAGTACGAAACGGACATCGTTACGAAGTTTCCTTGGGAAGAAAAGACGGCCCAGTGAACAGACAGAAGAAGAGCCTTCAACATCAAAGAAACATGCAACTTTTAACAGAAAATACCATGAGTCCTATTTGAAATATGGATTTATCGGGATAGGTGATTCCCACGCACCAACACCGCTCTGCATAGTTTGCGGCAAGAAGCTATCTAATGAGGCAATGAAACCTTCAAAACTGCTTCGCCACTTGACCACCATGCACCCTGGCATAAAAGACAAGCACCTGAAGTATTTTGAAAGAAAAAAACGGGGAGCACGAAGCACAGAATATAGTTATGAAGGCCAACACATCAATAAAGGAGAATGCACTGAGAGCATCATATTTGGTGGCTAATCACATTGCTAAGGAAAAAAAGCCATTTACTACTGGTGAAGAATTGATCTTGCCCTACACTAAAGACATTTGCCGTGAACTTCTAGGAGAGGCTGCTGTGGAAAAGATAGCACATGTGCCTTTGTCAGCTAGCACTGTGACTAGGCGCATTGAGGAAATAGCCGCAGACATTGAGGCACAATTGTTGGAGAGGATTAATACATCGCCGTGGTATGCTCTCCAGGTTGACGAATCTACAGATATCGACAACAAGGCACTACTACTTGTTTATGTGCGATATCTATATCAGGAGGATGTGCACGAGGATTTGTTATGTGCACTATCTTTGCCAACCAACACCACAGGAGCAGAACTGTTCAAGTCACTGGATGGTTATATATCAGAAAAACTGAAATGGCCCTTTTGTGTCAGCATATGCACAGACGGAGCTGCTGCCACGACCGGACGACTGTCTGGTTTAATTGCTCGGATTAAGGAGGTTGCACCGGAGAGTGAATCTACGCATTGTCTCATTCACAGGGAAATGCTGGCAAGCCAAAAAATGTCACCGGAATTAAACAGCGTACTCATGGATGTCGTTAAAGTTATTAACCACATCAAAGCACACGCACTTAACTCGCGCCTGTTTGAGCAGCTTTGTGAGGAGATGGACGCAGAGTACAGAAGCCTTCTCTTATACACAGAAATAAGATGGTTATCCAGAGGAAACTCGCTAACCAGAGTATTTGAATTACGAGAGCCATTGCAAAGATTTCTCTCCGAAAAGAAGTCACCGCTGGCAGCACATTTCAGTGACAAGGTATGGGTTGCAAAACTGGCTTACCTGTGTGACATATTCAGCCTGCTCAATGAACTCAATCCTGGCCTTCAGGGGAAAATGACAACTGTTTTCAAGTTGTCAGACAAAGTAGCTGCATTTAAAGCCAAACTGGAGTTGTGGGGACGGTGCGTGAATAGAGGCATTTTGGACATGTTTCAGACATTAGCAGGGATTGTAGGCGAGACTGAGCTTGAACGTTCATTTTGCCAGTTGGTGCATGATCACCTGTCTTTGCTTTTAAAAGAGTTTGAGCGCTACTTCCCAACCACAAAAGACCCACGAACTGGTAAGGAATGGATCCGCGACCCATTTGTCAACAAACCAGGCGAATCTAGCATGTCTATGCAAGAAGAAGAACAACTGCTGGAGATTGCAAATGACGGTGGCCTTAAAACTATGTTCAAGAAAACAACTCTGCCGGTGTTCTGGATTAAAGTCATGGCGGAATACCCTGAGATTGCCACCACAGCACTTAAATCCCTATTGCCATTTTCGACAACCTATCTGTGTGAAGCGGGGTTTTCTGCAGTGGCAGCAACCAAAACAAAACAACGGAATAAACTGGACATAAGCAACACACTTCGGGTGTCATTGTCTCCTATTACGCCCAGATGGAACCGTCTCGTTGCAAATAAACAAGCTCAGGGTTCTCATTGATTTGGCATTCTAGTGATGTAGCTGTATTTTATTTTGAAGGCATGTTTAAATACAATTAAATTAAAATTATTAAATCAAAACAAGTGGGCCACGGAAAAATTATCTAACATTTACTGGACCACGGCGATAAAAAGGTTGGGGAGAACTGGCTTACGAAACCCCCCAAAAGGTGCAGGAGGTGATCCTGCACCAGACGTCTGCAGTGTTTTTGTGGACTTTCGGCACCACTCGCGTCCAGAAGAAACCGAGTAGGGGAGAGGTCCGGAACACTGAGACAACTGACAACAGAATCTCATCGGAATAAGCCCATGAGCAGACACGACTGACCAAGGTAAAATCCCTGAGAACTATACAAAACGGAGAAATACTCTTGCTGGTGGTGGAGGCACTTAGAATCTCTTGCAAAACAGCTGAAGTCAGACGAGAATCAGAAGGGTAGAGAGCGTGTTGGTAGAAAGAGCGCAGCAGCAAGAGTCGGATTCAAGGTTGAAAGTTAAAGTTACAGTGAAATGTATTGGCTCAATGCATTTCAGTGGAGAAATTTTTCCCCATTGGAATGCATTGAGCCAATGTATTCCAAGGGGAAAAATTTCTCCATCGAAATGCATTGAGCCAATGCATTTCAATGGATACGGCCAGGGACGCCGCTTCCCCCACCCTTCCGGAAAAGATCCCCCAACGCCGCCGGCACGGGCTGCTCCGAGAAGTCTCGGGGCAGCACGGGCGAGTGGTGGCGGGGGATCTGATCACCCACCACCCGAGGCCCCACCTGACCCGCATCCGCATATCGCAGGTTTTCAGTCATTGCGGGTCGGGTGGGTCCCTAACCCCCGCGATCGGCGGGGGGTTACTGTACTGTGTTCTGAACCAGGCACCAGATATAATGTAATTTCTACAGCTGCCTCATACTTGAGTCAAAAAACAAATTGGGTATTGGCGGTGTAGACCAATTGTTGTGCTTAACTGCTATAAATTTAATTTTTATGGGTTGCTACAATAGTAATGTTCAGTTAACAGAAAACTTAGACTTCTGAACATACATCATCCGTCACTGGAGCACCAGATATACAGATATACCAGATATAGAGGGAAGGTTCAAATAAATAAACGTGACAATTGAAAAAGATTTAATTGTGGGGGAAAGGTGACTAGGTTGACTATTATGATCTAGCAGGAGTGTACAAACTTCGGCCCTCCAGATGTTTTGAACCGCAACTCCCAGAATTCCAAGCCTGTATTGCCAATGACAAAGGACTGTGGGAGTTGTGGTCCAAAACATCTGGAGGGCCAAAGTTCGGACACCACTGACTAAAGCCTGCCAGTATTACTTGTCAAGACAAGATGACTGCAGTAGAATCAGCAAAGAGGGTCAATATGTAACAAAGAATGCAGCTTCAATTAAAAATTCCCACAACATATCTGAACAATCAAGTTTAAATGAACAGGAAAATCTAAATACGCTTCTTCAGTGTTTCTCCATCCTTTATGGCCTCGAACCTCAAAAGACTGTCTCTTCTTAAACTCTGCCACAGACTCCTGCTAACTCTCAAACAGATGTCAAGTTCCCCTCAGCTTTCTGTGCTAATCTTTTTCTAACTGTCCTACTTGAGTGCTAACCCATCATCCTTCCATCCTTCACTTGCCAAACACATTGGCCTTTTGCTCCATGCCTGTCTCCAATTCAGACTTCCAAAACTTTCTATAGTGTAGACAACACTTGGGGAATTATGGGGGTTCAAGTTACTCCTCTCCTGCCAAATGACACATGCATGTGAAAAAACAGGCGTTAAGAAAATGGAATCTATCTAAGAAAAAATGGGCTTAATCCTGAGTGCCTAGAGTTAGGGTTAGGGTTAGGGGGGGAACAACACCTACAGCTTATCTCTCATTAGAGAAGACATGAAAGCCATGCAGATGGAGGGAGTATTGCAGCAGTGTGAAAAGAGGTTGGGCAAAAAGTGCTCTCTTATTTTGGAACATGCCAAGGTTACTTTGAAAAAGGAGCCAAAAATCAGATTACGGGGCTCAGAACTATACTGACTCGATGCTAAACTATATGAGTATCCAAGCGGGTGAGTTTAGCTTGGTGATCTTTCTCTTGTGTCCTCCTGAACTGCCTTCATCTGTGTCAAGCAGTTTGTTGTCCACATGATTCCTTGAAATTTTTTCTTTTGCTTCGTACTTTTAATAAAATATATTTTAAAACTTCATTGACCAACTGTCTGGGTTTTTGACTCAGGGGACCTGTGGTACTAAAAACAAGTCTTCTACTGGGAATGTTGACTTTTTTTTGGTGGATGTGCTGCTCAGTGGTTAGAGCGGGGACCCTCTAGACCAGGCATGTCCAAACTTTGGCCCTCCAGATGTTTTGGGCCACAACTCCCACAATCCTTTTCCATTGGAAATACAGACTTGGAATTCTGTGAGTTGTGGTCCAAAACACCGGGAGGGCCGAAGTTTGGACGTGCCTGCTCTAGACCAGTGGTTCTCAACCCCTGGGTCCCCAGATGTTCCTGGACTGCAACTCCCAGAAGCCTCCACCACTCACTGTGCTGGAAGGGATTTCTGGGAGTTGCAGTCCAGGAACATCTGAGGACCCACAGGTTGAGAACCACTGCTAGAACCAGAAGCCTTGGATTCTTGGGAGGCGCCTCTTCTCAATTCCTGTCTTCCTCCCAAAGCGTTAAAGCAGGCATGTCCAAACTTCGGCCCTCCTGATGCTTTTGGACCACGACTCCCAGAATTCCAAGCTTAGAATCCCAATGGCAAAGGACTGTGGGAGTTGCAGTCCAAAACATCATCTGGAGGGCAGAAGTTTGGACAGGCCTGGGTTAAAGCCATTGAGGATGTAGCTCCCAGAGAGTCGCCCAGGGAAGGAGAAGGGCCCTTGCGGGAGATCGACTTCCTGTTCCTGCCGCTCTGGTACGTCGCTTATTTCCTTCCCGGCTGAACCCCGTCTCGTGGGTTCCGGGCGGGGTTGTAGGAGGGTGGGGGGCGTTAAGCGGGTGGGAGCCCCTTAGGGGGAGAGGGAGGGAGGGAGGGAGGGAGGCGGTGGGGCAGCGCTTGGCTTGCCTTTGGGGTGGGGGTGGGGTGGAAACCAGGGAAGGGTGGGGGGGTGCAGAGAAGGGGAGCCTCTGCTGCTGCTGCTGCTGCTGCTGCTGCTGGTGGTAGTGGGGGGGGGTTGTCCCTGGAAGATCCAGGCACCCCTTCCTTCCCTCCCTTCAAGGTTTGGGGCAGGTGAGCCTCCTCTAGGGATCTCCCCCCCCCAACCCCCCCAAAAGGCCCTATTTCTCCTTTTTATCCTGCAAAGCGGATCCGTCCCCGCAGATCTTCCCCCTCCTCTTTTAAACGGGGATGGCTGGAAACCAGTTTCCCCAGTGATGATGAGCCTCTGGACAGAAGGCAACTGCAGGCTGGGAAGAGGGTGAACCCCCCCGTCTTTCCCCACTGGCTGGAGAGAGCGCTGTTTTTTTTTTGTAGGGGATCTATCGGGGTGTCTTTTCTCTCCCCCTCCCCCAACTCCAGGGCTCCGATTTATTTATTTATTTATTGTTTTTTTGATTATTTTTAATCCGCCTTTCTCCTTGGAAAAGGACCCAAGGCGGTTTACAACAGGCTCCTGTTCTCATAGATGCTAAACTATGAGTATCCGAGTGGAGACTCGCATGGTAAAGGAGCACCTTTGGCAAATGGAGCGGTTATCTCTTTGGGAAATGTTGATGTCCCCCTCTCCCCCAGATGGAGAGAGAAATCTCAGGACAGGCAGTGGGGAATAGGGCAAGAAAAACATGTTTGTTTGTTTTTAAAAAAATGAATCTGGCTTAGAGAATAGGCAGCCATCTCTGCCCTTCACCACCTGGCACCAGGAGCGCATTTGTATGTGGGGTCAGCGCACCCCCCCAAAAAGAAAAACATGGCAAGGGATTTGGGGGGGGGGCTGAGAAAAGAGAGAATGAGAGAGAGAGAGAGAGAGATGGACCCTGTATGTATGTCCTTGGGCAGACCACCAGCTTTTTGGCTTAGGAGCTGCCTTGCCAGAATAGCTCTTGGGGCAGCAGTCCAAGGGCTGGGGGGGGGGACACACCAACCTGTGTCCTGCATAAATTGAATTTCTCCACAGTTGCAGGAAATCTGTCCTCAGTCCAAGTAGCCCCTTTTTACCCGATTTGTCTTTGATCTTCCCGCTTGGCTTCCGAGTCTCTTTAGTGACTCCCAGGATTGAATCTGAAGGCTGAGAACCTCGCAGGAGGGCCCTGTCGCTCCTCCTGAGACTCGGTCTTTTGTCTTCCTGTCCTCCAGAGAGAAGGTGGCCTCTTGTCCTCTGTTCCTTTGAGGCTTCCGAAGCCTGTCCATCTTTGGAGGCAGAAGGAAGAGGCTACGCTTTTACAAACATCTCAGTAACAGGCCTACTGGACCTGTCTATATCAGTAACAGGTCTACTGGACCTGTGTATATGTCAGAACTGTACTGACTCGATGCTAAACTATGAGTATCCAGGTGGGTGAGTTTAGCCTGGTGATCTTTCTGGTGTGTTCTCTTGAACTGCCTTCATCTGTCTCGAGCAGTTTGTTGTCCAAATGTTTGCTTGAAACTTTTCTTTTACTTCCTACGTTTAAGAAAATATATACATTAAATATATACATTAAATATATATTTAATGAAATATATACTTTTAATAAAATATATTAATAAAATATATTAATCACACACACACACACACACACACGCGCGCGCGCGCGCACACACACACACACACACACACACACACACACAGAGGATATATATATCCTGTGTATGTACTTAGATTATACTGTTTACCTTACTTATATTTTAAACTGTGAATATCTTGCAATAGTCCTACTGGTGTTTATAAAAAGTAAAAATATCTATCCAACCTAATTGCCACTTACCCAATATTTTTAGTGTCCATAAGCCTTTTACCAGAATATACACTACTTATTTTATAGCATTTGCTGTATTAGAGTAATAGATATTCATTGGTTGTCCCTTTGTTTTAATGCAGTTTAACACAGACCCCGAAGAAGGCTTCCCGAGCCGAAACGCGTTGGGCTTTTGTTTCAATAAAGTACCTTTTTGCTTTGCATCCAGAGACTTTGCTTCTTTTGACTCGTTGGTTCCTTTGGACGCTCCAGTTCTTTTGGCTCTCTACGCTTTTCCTGAAGCCAGGAAAGGACCTCCTGAGATGGAAGTTCGGATCAGGGAGGAACCCTTGCGGAAAACGGCACGGGCAAACCTAGATGAGGACCTGCTCAACCCGGATGCCCAGTGCCAGCATTTCCGAGAGTTCTGCTACCAGAATATGAGGCACCCCCGGGCGGTTTGCAGCCAACTCCACCGTCTCTGCCGTCAGTGGCTGAAGCCCGAGAAGCACACCAAGGCTGAGATGCTGGACCTGATAGTCCTCGAAGAGTTCCTGGCTGTCCTCCCATCAGAGATGAGGATCTGGGTCAAGGAATGTAGACCGGAATCCACTTCCCAGGCGGTGTCCCTGGCGGAAGGTTTCCTCCTGGGCCAGAGAGCAGAGAAGAGGGAGGAGGAGGAGGAGCTGGTGATGGTTTAAATTATGTTCCCAATCTCTTCTCAAATTCAACACTCTTTCCTCCATTGTTATTTCTTTTTCATTCTCCACTTCTCTCCTGGGTGTTTTATCTTTTTTGTTTTAAATGCAGGATTGGGCTGCGGCCTCCCCGTTGGCATCTGGACCTTCCTTAGACCCAAGACAGAAGACGGACGAGGAGGGAGGAGGCACCCCCTTACCAGGTAAGGAACTCGTCTTGGTTTCGCTCCTCTCTGCCCCAGGTCTGCGAAGGATGTCTGTGAAGATTCTCATACCCCTTTCACACGACCCCTAAAATCTGCTGCAAAATGCTCGCAGATGCGGAGCATAAAATTGTTTCCCCACCAGCAGCGGGTTTTTTAAAAAAATAAAGTACAACCACGCCCACTTAAGCACGCCCCAGCGCATTTTACAAGTACAGTGGTACCTTGTATAAAGGAATTAATTCGTTCCAAATGAAATTCTGTTAAGCAAATTTTCCTTTATACAAAGTCCCCATAGGAATACATTGGAAACAGTAATCCCTAATCCTGACCATTTTTATGTTGTACGGATTTGCCCCATAGGCGATTTTGTTAAGCAAATTTCCCCTATCTCCGGAATTTTTATGTTGTACGGATTTTGTGTTATACAAACTGTTTGTTATACGAGGGTCCACTGTCCCTGGTCTGGAGGAGATAAAATCCTTGTTGCTGTTCCTTGTTGCTGTTTTAAAGCATTACATGCTTGGCCCTCCTCCGCTTTTTGTTTGTTTTTGTTGGGTCCCCCCCCCTTTTAACAGACAGGAATCCTAACGGGCTGGAACAATTAGCTGCTGCCCAGGGCAGGCAGAGGTGAGCCTGCATTTTTTCTCTCTCCCCTCACTGCAGACAGAAGCAATAGAATCAGAGTGTGGGAGGGGGGAAACATAGGAAGCAGAACAAAAACCACATTGGGGGGGATCTGCATTTAAGTTGCCAGTGGATTTTAGGGGTTGTGTGAAAGGATCCTCAGTCATCCAGGTGAGCTTATCTGGAAGCTGAGTCATGGCAACTGGATTTCTTTTTTCTTGAGAGAGCGAAATGATTTGCTCCATCATCCAAGCCGCTTCATCCGTCCGATCTATGAGTTACGTTTTAGTTCCTCTGAGACCGTAGACGCGTTTACGCATTGGGTAATCAGAAGAGGAGAAAATACTTTTTCTTTTTTCTTTTTTTAAAAAAGCTCCAATTATGAAAAAAAAGCATTTGAAACTCTCCTTAGGAGTAACATTTGTATCAAGAATAAACATCTTTCGGCTCCCTCGGTCTCCATTACAGGCACTGAGAATTTGGTGGCAACCTGTCATTTCTCATCTCTTCTATGTGAAGGAATGGAAGCAGCATCTACACAACCAGACCAGGTGGGTGTGGGTGGGTGTGGGGTGGATGCATGGGGAAGGGTGGGCCTTGGTGCTTCTCCCTGTTCTGCACCCATAGGACCTAAAAGAAAATCCCATTTGGATTGGATGATAAGGAAGCTGGGGAGAGGTTACAAAATTGCAATATGCACCCCGTGCCCCATATCGGACCATGAGAAGAGCCCTGCTGGATCAGGCCAAGGGCCCCATGGAGTCCCGCTTCCCGTATCTCCCAGTGGCCCCACCAGAAGCCTCTGGGAGCACAGGAGACGACTAGATCCTGGTCTCCTCACATGCCACTCCCCTGCATCTGGCACTCGGAGGCACCCTCCTTTTAACCCTGGAGGTAACACGTCTCCCCACCATGGCTTATCACCTGCGATGGACTTTTCCTCCAGAAACCAGTCCAATCCCCTCTCCAAGGCCTCTAGGCCAGATGCCAGCGCCACATCCTGTGGCAAGGAGTTCCACAGACGTAACAGCTCAGTCCTCGCCATCTTCTTCATAGCGCCTGTCCCACTTGTTGGTGGGGTCTGCTGCTCTTGTTTTCGCCTCCCATTTGGCACGGGCCGTGGGCTAGGTCTGGGTGAACCCCAGGCAACTTCAAGTCTTGTTGTCGAGGGTATTTATCCAGCGCTGTTTGGGGAGTCCCCCACGGTCGGGATCCAGTGACCTCCAGGGTGAGACCTCATCACCACCACCACCACAACAACAATAATCTTAGAACTGCAGCCTGGAAGGGACCCCGTGTAGATCATGGCCTTCAGCTCTTTCCAAGGAGGTCCAGTAGGGAATCGAACTCCCAACGTCCGCCACGGATCCCTCAAGTCTCTTCTGAAGTGTACTCGGTATTCGGTAAGGTTGGAATGGTTGCCTTCCCCCCCCCCCCAAGTGCAATCAATGTTTCCTCTTCCTTCAGGGTCCGTTCACCTTCCGGGACGTGGCTGTGTGTTTCTCCGAGGAGGAGTGGCCTCTGCTGGATCCGGCCCAGAGGGCTCTGCACCAGGAAGTCATGGAGCAGAATTTGGCCCACGTGGTGTCACTAGGTAGGCTCCCCTCCCCCGCAGGCAGCCTTCCCCTCCAGCCGTTTTAAGAGAGGTACGCTGCGTTAATCTGTTCCAGCAACAACAAAACCAAACACAGTACAAGTGCTGCCCCATTGAAAAACCTAACAAGTCTTAACAGGCTTAATGTCAGTGTGCAGAACTGTGGATGATGGTCCTTTGTGGCTCTGGCAGTCTGGGTGGACCACAAATTGAACATGAGACAGCAGTGTGATGCAGCAGCCAGGGAAGCCAACATGATTCTTGGTTGCATCAACAGAAGCATAGTGTCTAGATCAAGGGAATTGATGGTACTGCTCTATTCTGCTCTGGTCAGACCCCACCTGGAGTCCTGCGTCCAGTTCTGTGCGCCTCAATTTAAAAAGGATGTTGACAATCTTGAATGGGTCCAGAGGAGAGCAAACAAGATGACTGAGGTTCTGGAAGTTTAGGGAGCTGGGAATGTTGAGCCTTTCAAAAAGAAGACTGAGAGGGGATGATATGATAGCTATGTTTAAATATTTGAAAGGATGTCACATTGAAGAAGGGACTGGTTTGTTTTCCATGATTTCAGAGACTAGGACTTGGGGCAATGGTTGCAAATATAGGAAAAGAGATCCCATTTAAACATTAGGAAGAACTTCATGACGGTTAGAGCTGTTCGGCAGTGGAATATGCTGCCACAAAGGAGGGTGGTGGAGTCTCCTTCTTTGGAGGTTTTTAAGCAGAGCCTGGATGGCCATCTGTCGGAAATACTGTGATGGGGGTTCCTACATGGCAGGGGGTTGGACTGGATGGCCTCTTGAGGTCTCTCTTCCAACTCTTATGATTCTGTGTGACTAAAGAGGCAGCTTGTGCTTCATGAAATTTCTTTTTTTTTAAAAAAAAAAAGTTAAGTAAATCATGTTATAAAAAAGAATGGACCACTCCCAGTCCACAGACTTGAAAAGACCTTTAAAAAGTCATGACTTGAGCTTCCCGCTGAAAACGCTTTTTAAAAAGATGAATAAAAAGAAACAGGTACTGTACAAACATTGAAACAAAACAAGTTGAGGAGCCGTGTAGCCATCACAAACAACAAATACAAAATTGGGACAGGGGATCCATCTTTTGCCGTGCTAAAACCTCTTGGTACTGCTCTGAGGAGGAGGATGCCCCCAAAATATTAGCAACACTTTGTTATTTTTATAGTAGCCTAAAGGTATAACCTATCCTGCTTTTGTACAAACATTAATAAGACAAAATTCTGTCAACTAAATAGAAAACAAACTGTTCAAGAATGTGTTAACTTGTGCACCATTCTCCCTTGGGGCTAGGCTTGGCTTAAAATCAACTTATTATATTACTGTTTTGTTGATTAAGATTCTTCCTGTTGTTTCCTCCATTCTTTCTGGAAATACAGTGGTACCTCGGATAACAAGCTTAATTCATTCTCCGAGGCAATTTGTTATCTGAAAAATTCATTATCCTAAACACAGTTTCCCATAGGAATGAATGGGAAACCAATTAATCCGTTCCAGAGCCTAGGAAAATGACACAGACACCTGTTTTTTTGCTCAAAACTCTTTTATAAAGTGCACTTTAAAGGTAGAGATGCAGTGCCACCTGGGATAACTCTTTTTTTACCTATGCATGCTGGAAATTCATTATCCGAGGCAGTCCACAGGGAAAATTCGTTTTCCGAGGCAGCCCATAGGAAAATTCGTTATCCGAGGCAGCCTATACCTAAAAATTGCGATTCGTTATCCGAGGCAGCCCATAGAGGAAAATTCATTGTGATTTGTTATCTGAGGCAGCCCATAGGGAAAATTCGTTATCAGAGGCAGCCCTATACCTGGAAATTGCAATTCGTTATCCAAAAAATTCATTATCAGGGGCATTCGTTATCCAAGGTATTACTGTACCTCTTTACTAATTTTCAAATCGCAACTCACTGATAAACGCAAAGCACTTTTGATACCCAAAGATCATCAACCTTTTGGAGAATACGTCCCATTCTCCTCAGGATACAGAACAGCACAAAGACTGCATTACATTTGCTGATAGATCACAAGACATTCAGGAGGGCTAATTGTTTGAACCACTAAACTCCTGCTGTCATGAGGTTAATTAAAAAAGCCTGGATGGCGAACAGCAGGCTTTGACTGGACCCTGGTAAGATGGAGAGGCTGTGAATAAATCCTAGAATTGTAGAGTTGGAAGAGACCTCAAGGACCATCCAGTCCAACTCCCTGCCATGCAGGAACCCCAACCCCCCCCATCACAGAATGGTTCTTCTGTATCCTGGAATTTGTCATCTTTAGTTTTCGTCAGTCAAAACCTTTATTGTATATGACCATAGGCCTCTACAAATATACAGTGCATAGTGCCAAAGAGATTGCAGCTTTTAAAAATACCCGTTAGAGATGGGCACGAATCAAAAAGATGGCGTTTCAGTTTTTCGTTTGTCGTTGAGAGGGCCGTTTCGGTTCGTTCCCGTTTTTTGTGAATTTTTGGAAAAATTTCGTTTCCGTTTTTCGTTTGTTTGTTTGTTTGTCGTTTCTACCCGCTTTTTGCGCGATTTTTAAAGCATTTCCGTGCGTGGGCGTCCCCCAACGCCCCGGACCAGAGGGAAAACACTAAAAAAAAATGATTCTGGCAGAGACACAGTATAGACTAGGGAGGCAGGGAGGCTGCAAAGGCAGCGCCGGGCGTTGCCCAGGGTGCAAGGCAGCCGCAGAGTGACTGCACTGTGGGGCAGGGGAGGGTACTCACCGAGAGGTATGCACGCACACACACAGGGAGGCTGCAGGACTGAAGCTAGAGTCGCAGAGACAGCAATCCCACCCTAACTCCCACCGGAGACTGCAAGGAGGACAGGGGCTGCCACAGCTTTTTGTGCCCTCTGTGGCTGCCAGACCTACCCAGTCTGCAACCTGGGCATGCTATTGGTTGAACATGATCCCATCCCATCACATGGCTTGCCTCCATTTTGTGGCTGGTGGCGACATCCATTTTGTCATCCTTAAAGGGAAAAGAAAAATACATCGCAATGGGAGAAGAAAAAAACAAACGTTTTAAGGACCTCAACCCCCTGGTAGGTAATAATTTCAAATAATTATTGCATTATCGCTGCGTTTTTACGGATGTCCAGGGCGTTTTAATACCCAAGAAATCAATATTAGGCATCTGGTAGCCATTTTGGGTCGATGTCCCCTAACTCCCCTTAAAGGGAAAAATACAGCGATCTGAGAAAAGACATAAATGCACATTTTAAGGACCCAACCCCCCTGGTAGGTATTATCAGGCAGTATAAATAATTATCTCTGCGTTTTTATGGATGTCCAGGGTGTTTTTTAACATTTAAAACAGCTCATTTCATTGTGAGTTGCCATTAACGGAAAGGAAACGTAACGAAGCTAAATTTCGTGGTTCTGTTCGTTTGTTGCATTTTCATCACAATTTTCATTAGTCGTTTCGTTACGTAACGGAACGAATAACGAATAACGGAAACGAAAAAAATGTTCATTCCGTGCCCATCTCTAACACCCGTGTTTGAATGCACAATACAGGGGTCCATCTTAAAACGCATATAATTCGTTCTACGGGTCAGTTTGTTTTACGAAAATGTTGTCTTACGAAACGTGGTTTCCCACAGGAATGCATTGGGAACGGATTAATCCATTCCAGAGGTTAGAATAAAGACAAAAATAATGGATTTTGTCCTAGATACATGTGGAATGTTTGTTGTTGTCTTGTGAAGCATCCCATGGGGAATTTTTTGCTGTGCAAAGCATGCCTATTCCCGGAATTTTTTCTTTCTATAAGTTTTTTGTCTTATGAGGCATTGGTCTTAAAAGGTACCACTCTGCATACTTAAAAAATTCTTAGCAGCGTCTCCCTCTGAACTAAGGAAATTTATGCTGGATGGCATATATAAGTCCTTGAGAAAGCCAGACCTGAACTTCTTGGCTGCCAATGCAAAAAATGCAGTAGTGTAAGTAACGAACAGCTGATTGTTGCCATTTAAGTAATTTTATTGGGTTTTTGGGGAGAAGAAGAGGGGAATGAGGGGAAGGAAGGGGGAATACATTATAAAAAATTCCATTGAGTATATCAAGCCTAAAATAACAATTTAACATATTTACAAATCACCAAATAGTATCACAATACTAATAAGTTTGTTACTTCTTGCCATCTTTTTTTTGGAAATCTCTTCGTAGTCTCCATTTAAAAAACCAGAGAGCTTGTCGATTTCAATACATTCTCTTATCTTTTCGTGGAGATTTCTCTCTGTTGGCACTTCTGGTTGTTTCCAAAATTTCGCATACAATATCCTTGCTGCAACTATTACATGATGAAGTACATATTTCTGATCATATGAGATATTAATATCTACTATATTTAATAAAAAAATCTGGTCTAAGCTCTAACTTAATCTTCAAATATCTTTCTAAAAATAATTTTACCATTATCCAGTATGCCTTTGCCTCTTTACATGTCCACCACATATGATAGAAGGTACCACTGTCATGTTTACATTTCCAGCATTTGGGTGAGTAATTATACATCTTGGATAGACGGTGGGGGGAGAAATGCCATCTATAAAACATCTTATAACAGTTTTCCTTGAAGGCTATAGATTTAAAAAGTTTAACCGTATTCCACAAAGAGTCCCATTTATTTAGATGAATAGGATAGCCAAAATTTTCTGCCCATCTTATCATAGTTTTTTTTACCAATGTATCAATCATTTTTTCATTTAGCAAAATACTATAGAATTTACTAAGAAGCTTTAAATCGCCAGAAGATAGTATTTTGTCGAGTGGAATGTCATTAGTCATAAATCCCCCCTCTTTGGTGAGATGAACAGCTGATTGTTCATGAGCAACCTTAACATTGTTTTTTTGTGGGGGGCAATTAGGGTCTGAACAGGAAACTAGCTGGAGCTAGGCCTAATTAGGCCTAGTTTCACTCAAGCTTTTTTTTCAGAACAGGAAACCAGCTGAAGCTAAGGTTAGTTAGGCCTAACTTCACCTAAGCTTTCTTTCAGAACAGGAAAGTAGCTGCAGATAGCTTACTTAGGCCTAGCTTTACACAAGCTTTCTTTCTCAATAGGAAACTAGATGGAGCTAGGCTTAGTTAGGCCTCGTTTCATCCAAGCTTTCTTTCAGAACAGGAAACTAGCTGGAGCTAGGCTTAGTTAGGCCTAGCTTCACCTGAGCTTGATTTCAGAACAGGAAACTGGCTGGAGCTAGGCTTAGTTAGGCTTAGCTTGGTCGCGGCGAACCTTCAGCACTCCAAATGTTTTTGACCACAACTCCCAGAATTCTGAGCCTAGATTGACAATGACAAAGGACTGTGGGAGTTGTGGTCCAAAACCTCTGGAGTGCCAAAGGTTTGCCACCACGGGCCTAGCTTCACCTAAGTTTTCTTTCTGAACAGGAAACTAGCTGGAGCTAGGCTTAGGCCTAGCTTTTCCCAAGCTGTCTTCCAGAACCGAAAACTAGCTGGAGTTAGGCCTATCTAATCTTCAAAACCTTTGCCTTTCTCTCAGGTGTGCCACATTTCGGTGTCACTGAGGTGTCTCGTCTGTCAGGTAAAAATCCCATTATTCTGGGATTTGTAGTCCACAAAAATCTGAAAACACCATCTCAGTGTTCCTGGACCGAATACTCTGTTTTCCATTTTCAGTCCAGACCACAGGGGTTTTTCTTTTCTTGTTTTCTTCTCTTCAGCACCTGATGGGGAAATAAGCAGGAATGAAGAGGAGCTGCTCCAGGCCTGTTTGAGTCGACTCTCCAAGACAGAGGGGGAGCAGCGGAAGAGAAAGAAATCAGGAGCAGGACAAAAAGGGACGAGCGCCGGCGCCAGCACTTCTCCACCGGAAAAGAAATCGCACCAGGTCTCGCACCAAGAGCAAAAGGAGCGAAACGACACCAGGGTCTCCTGTTCCGTGTGCAACAAAACCCTGCGTGGCGGGGCTGGCCTCCAGGCTGGCTGGGAAAAAGCCATGCGGGACAAGCCGCCCACGTGCTCAGAATGCTGCCGCCGCCTTGGTAGCAATGGGTCTTTCCAAAACCGCCGGGTGGACCGAGGGCCAGAGAAGCCATTCCGCTGCTTGGATTGCGGGAAGAGCTTCACCCGGAGCACCAGCCTGTGTTCCCACATGCGGATCCACACGGGGGAGAAACCCTTTGAATGCCTGGAGTGCGGGAAGAGCTTCCGGTACGTCACCAACTACTCCTCCCACGCGCGAGTCCACACGGGGGAGAAGCCATTCGAGTGCCGGGAATGCGGGAAGTGTTTCGGGCAGAGCCGGTACCTCAGTTCCCACATGCGGACCCACACGGGGGAGAAACCCTTCCGGTGCTTGGATTGCGGGAAGAGCTTCAGCCAGAGCACCAACCTAGCCTCTCACGCCCGGGTCCACACGGGGGAGAAGCCCTTCGCCTGCCTGGAGTGCGGCAAGCGCTTCAGCCTCCGGAGCACCCTGAGCTCCCACCAGCGGATCCACTCGGGGGAGAAGCCCTTCCACTGCCTGGATTGCGGGAAGAGCTTCAGCCACAGCGCCAACCTGACCTTCCACCAGAAGACGCACACCGGCGAGAAGCCCTTCCGGTGCTCCGAGTGCGGGAAGAGCTTCAGCCACAACGGTGGCCTGACTTCCCACCTGCGCGTCCACCGAGGGGAGAAGCTCTTCAAGTGCCTGGATTGCGGGAAAAGCTACAGCCACAGTTCGAGCCTCCTCTTCCACCAGAAGGTCCACGCTGGCGAGAAGCTCCTCAAGTGCCTGGAGTGTGGCCGCGGCTTCCGTCAGAATAAAGAGCTGGTTATCCACATGAGGAGTCACACAAGGGGGAGCCCCTTAAACGCTTGGGAGACGGAAAGAACCTCCGTCACGGTGGGCTCCTTATTTTTAATCACCGAACCCACACAGGAGAGAAGCCTTTTAAATGCTTGGGATGCGGGGAGAACTTTACTCCCTAGCAAAGAACCCACAGAGGTGAGAATATTGGAAGGATGTCTCTACCCTTCAGGTGTTGTTGTTGTTGTTGTTGTTGTTAGTAGTAGTAGTAGTAGTAGTAGTCGTCGTAGTAGTAGTAGTAGTAGTAGGAGGAGGAGGAGGAGGTGGAGGAGGAGGTGGAGGAGGATCATAGGATCAGAATCAGGCATTAGGAGGAGGAGAAAGAGGAGGATTTTTTTATTAATTTATTTATTTTATTTTTTATGCCACCCGTTTTTCCAGGGAACTCTGGGTAGTTAACAATAGGATTAAAACAACAATACAACACAAAATAAAGGCAATGCACTAATGAGGGAGAATCATCGGCAAGAGGCGTCAAAGAAAAAAAAGAAGGGTAAATTAAAGGTCGCCAAATGCCTCCCGATAAAGCATGGTTTTAAGTGCTTTTTTGAAGGAGTATCATAGAATCAGAATCAGGCATTAGTAGTAGTAGTAGTAGTAGTAGTAGTAGTAGTAGTAGTAGTAGAGTACTCCCGCACTTATTGTGGGAGTTTGGTGCCTGATCCACCCACGATAAAGGAAAATCCGCAAAATGCGGATGCCTGAGTAAACTGACCTTGGGCTGCTCTGGCTGCATTTCCAAAGAGAGGTTTTAACCCCCTCCTGACACCTCAGCAAACCTTGCTGCCAGGAGCTCAAGGTCTGTCTGCTGAGGTGTCAGGAAGGGGTTAAAAACCTCTCTTTGGAAACAGCAGCTGAGCAGCCCAAGGTCAGTTTGATGAGGTGTTAGGGGTTGGTTAAAAACCTCTCTTCTGCAAACACAGCGGGCAGCAACAGCCCCAGCTCTGTTTGCTGAGATGTCAGGAGGTGGTTAAAAGCCTCTCTGGAAGCAAAATGCAGACGCCTCAGCAAGGGCTGCTCCTGCTTGCTGGGCTTGGAAAGAGAGGCTTTTAACCCCCTCCTGGCACCTATTTGCAAGCGTAGCTGGCAGAACCAGCCCCAGGTCTGTTTGCTGAGGTGCCAGGAGGGGGTTAAAAACCTCTTTGGAAGACTGCTTCTCTCATTAAAAATAAAATTTTACGGTCTGGTGGTGGGGACTACTGTAACACTAGTGGAGTGTATAATCATGTTGGCTGTAGACTCGACCTCCCCGTTTTAAGGTCAAGGGATTTGAGCCTTGTTGGGGTTCTGGTACCGACTCCTCTTCTGTATCTCCTTGTAGAAAAACATTAACTCTTACAGATACCAACGAGCACTGCTATTAAGTAATAATCACAAATAGTTTCATTCATTCACTCATGGGTCCAAAAGCCACTCTGGGCCATTTACTACAATATAAAACAACAGTAGACAAGACAGTCAAAAAAATGTAAAAAAAAAAGTGTAAACATTGCTAGAAGAACGATCCGACAATCAAAATACGTTCTGTAATATTTGAAGAGCTAAACGGTATCAATGCCGTTTCTCCCCCCCCTTTCTGTTTCAGATGCTTCAGCAGACCGTCCTGGAAGAGTTTGCGGATGCCCTCAACCCAAGGAAATTCTTAAGTTTATGACATGGGACCATGATGGCTGTAATAAATGATGATGATGATGATAATGATAATCATTGTATGCTTCAGTTCTGACTTCTGGTGACCTTTCCCGGGTGGAGAATACTCGGAAATGGTTTCTCATTCCTCTCTCCTGGGGGGGGGGTTGACCCGGGGACAGTGCTGCTTGTCCAGGGCCACTCCACCTGGCTCTTTCTCCCAAGGGGTCCCAGTGGGGAATTGAACTCATACAGTCTGGCTTTGCAGCCAGATATCTAACGCACGGTGCTATCCGACTCATATTTACTCATGCAGGGCACGAGTCGAGTGGACAGAGGGACGCTCTTGTCCCTCTCACAAAATACCAGAACTAGGGGACATCCGCTCAAATTGAAGGTTGGGAGAGTGAGAAGAGACAAAAGAAATATTTTTTTAACTCAGCGTGTTGTCGGTCTGTGAAACTCCCTGCCACAGGAGGTGGTGATGATGGCAATCTGGCCTGAACACCTTCCAAAGGGGATTGGACCGATTCCTGAAGGAAAAGCCCATCACAGGTTACAAACCATGATGGGGATGTGTAATCTCTAGGCTTAAAACCGGGGTACTTCAAGGGCCAGATGCAGAGGAGTGGTATCAGGAGACAGAGATCTAGTCTCATGCGCTCCCAGATGTATTTGGTGGGGCCACTGTGAGATCCAGGAAGCTGGACTAGATGGGCCTTTGGCCTGACCCAGCAGGGTTCTTCTTAGGTTCTGCAAAACCACTGTTTATGTCATTTCCCCTCCATAGGTCGGTGGGCGAAACAGCAGGAGAAGGATGCCATAATACAGGGTTTCAGAAGAACGAAATCCAAACCATGTGGCTTGCAAATGAAATTGTGCTTTTTTGAAAGGAGGGGTCCTCCAGACCAGCGGGAGGGAATGGGAGAAATCTTCCCTTAAGTTTAAGTTCCCCCCCCCCACGCACCTCTTGATAGCAATGGCTAAGATTCCCACCCACCCCACCTCGCTTTTACTTCTGAAATAAAGAAAGAAAACTTGATTGAGCATGCCAGCCGGGCCCTGGCCAAGCTGGGGGGTGGGGGGGAGAGAGAAGGAGCAGTACAGTAGGACCCGGATATCCGCTGGGGATTGGTTCCAGGCTTTCCTGTGGATAATGAAAACTGTGGATACGAGAGAACACTTCTGTTTTGTGACAGTAGCTTGCTTTACGACTGCTCAAGAATCAGTAACAGTAGCTTGCTTTACCGTTGCTGTTTGTGACAGTAGCTTGCTTTGTGGCTGCTGAATTATTTAATTTTTTCCCCTGCCAGCCGTGGATAACTGAATCAGTAGATAACGAATCAGTGGATACAGGGGTCCTACTGTACACACAAGCTGCAAAGGTCAGGTCTTGGTCCTACTCTATGCCAATCTATGGGGGGAAAGCACTTTTTCTTGTGGTTCGGCATTGACCGAGAAGGCGAGATATTAAAGGAAGGGTGTTTTTTATTCTGTTGCTGCTGACTGCTCAGTGAATGTCCATGGCTGTACACGGATTCGAATCCAGATCCCTTGAGTCCTGGCATGTGAGTCTGTCCGCTCTACCACAGCAGCTCTGTGTGTGTGTGTGTGTGTGTGTGTGTGACTTTGTGAAGTGTGCTTATTTATGTGTGTTGGACTCCTTATTTATGTCCTTTCCTGACTCTCTACAGCAGTGGTGTCCAAACTTTGGCCCTCCTGCTGTTTTGGATCACAACTCCCAGAATTCCAAGCCTGTAATGTCAAATGACAAAGGACTGTGGGAGTTGTGGTCCAAAACATCTGGAGGGCCGAAGTTTGGACACCACTGCTCTATGGCTTATATTTCCGTTTATCTTTGACATTGGGTCATTTTCCAAGGAGAAAAGTGGGGTAAAAATATTCAAAAAAAATGAATGAATGAATGCATGAATGAATGAATGAATGAATGAATGAATGAATGAATGAATGAATGAATGACATAAAATAACCACACTTAACTTTTGCAATCCGATAACATAACAAAACAATAAGAAACACAGGAGAGGAAAGAAAACACACCACACAGGTAATGTTATGGCGCAATGGGGGGAAAAAACACGTTCTGATCCGGAGAGAAAGCAAGGCTATTTTATTTTATTTTATTTTATTTTATTTTCATCGCGTCTTTGTAAAGCAGCAGGATTTCACTAAGTTTCCGCAGGAGCTCTTTTTAAGGGGTGGGCGCCGTTTCCCGAAGGGGTTAAAGTAAGGAAGGTTTCGTCCTAGACCGTCACCTTGGGAAAGGGGGAGGGGAGAGAAAGAGGCTACTTCCGCCCTTCATGGTGCGCCGCCTTTTCCCTTCCCGCAGCGACCCCTTCTTGGGAGTTCCGGGTGGGGCTGCAGAGGTTTCTTGCAGAGTGGAGGGGTGGGGGGGACGGGGACGGGGACGGGTGAACAATAGGCGGGGAGAGAAAGGGAGGGAGGCGGTGGGGCAGATCTTGGGGAAGGGGGGGGCTTTAGGGTGTGGGGAAAGGGGAGTCCCAGGCCGTGGGGAGTCCCTGGGAGAGGCAGGCGAGTCCCCATTTCTTTTCTCCAAAGGCTTGGGCATCAGAATCCTCTCTGGTTCCAAGGGTGGGAAATCCTGACCCTGAAGAGATCCAGGCGGATCTTGCAGAATATAAGTTTTGCATAAGGTAGCTGCAAAACTTTATATTCTGCAAGATCAGAATAATACTATTCCAATTATTTTATATAATATATAATATATAATATAATATTATACAATATACTATTCCATTGCATATTATATTGCACACCTCATTCTGCTGCTGCACGTCTGAAGAAGTGCACGTGTCCACGAAATGTTGCCTTAAAATATGGAAGTTAGTCTTTAAGGTGCCCGTGTGCTTCTTGCCTTTTGCTTTGTTTCATTTTTCTTTGATGTTTTGCCTGGAATTCTTGCAGGATCGTCATCAGCACCACCGCCACATCCACAACCATCACAGACCACCTTTGCATCGCATCGCTGGAAGGGAAAATTTCTGGGGGGGGGGTGCACGCGCCCTATCTGGAGAGGAGCAGCCTCCCTTCCCTTCCGTCCCTGTGGCTGTTTCTGAAGGCGAGGAGCATGCAAGCGTGCTCTGGAGCTGCCATTGGAGAACAGCCAGATGACATGGAGGAGGTGCAGAACGAGGAGGACGTCTCAGAGAGAACAGGGCTGGGCAGTCTCCATGGGGAGCCCTCGAGTCCAGAGGTCCGGGGCCAGCCTTTCCAGGCCTTCTCCTACCAGGAGGATGAAGGGCCCCGGTCAGTGTGTAGCCACCTCTACCGTCTCTGCCATCAGTGGCTGAAGCCGGAGAGACACACCAAGGCAGAGATGCTGGACCTGATCGTCCTCGAACATTTCCTGGCTGTCCTCCCATCAGAGATGAGGTTCTGGGTCAAGGAATGTAGACCGGAATCCACTTCCCAGGCGGTGTCCCTCTCAGAAGGTTTCCTCCTGGGCCAGAGGGCGCAGAAGATGCAGGAAGAGCAGCAGGTGAGAATTCTGGCCTTCCCTGAAAGTACCCAGCCTTGGATGGACATTGTCCAACCCTCTTCTCCTAAATGTGTCATCCCTAGGACTTGGGGCAATGGTTTCATACTGCAGGAAAAGAGATTCCATTTGAACATTAGGAAGAACTTCATGACAGTGAGAGCTGTTCGGCAGTGGAAGATGCTGCCACGGAGGGTGGTGGCGTCTCCTTCTTTGGAGGTTTTTAAGCAGAGGCTGGATCGCCGTCTGTCGGGAGTCCTGGGATGGGGGTTCCTGCCTGGCAGGGAGTTGGACTGGATGGCCCTTGAGGTCTCTTCCAACTCTCTGATTCTATGATTCTTCCTGGCCCCTTAGTTCTTTCCCCTTTGTTGATTCCTATGTGGAGTGTCTCTATTTTGTTTCGGTTGCAGGGCATCTCAGAACTGGTCGCGGGCTTACCTCAGACAGACGTAGTCCCATGGGAGCCAAAGCTTACGCTGTCATTTCAGAGGAAGGCACAGGCAGAAAGTGGGGGAGCCACTCGGTTAGGTAAGGAACCAGCCACGATTGTTTCCCCTTGTTTCCCCTCTTGTCTTTCTCCTCCAAGGGGCTGAGTTCCATTTGAGTTGTCTTTGGTTGTGCTTGGGAGCTGAGCCAGAGAAGGTAGAGCCACAATCGCTTCCCAGGTGGTGGTATTGGCGGCAGAATGTTTAGATCAGGCATGAACAAACTTCAGCCCTCCTGATGTTTTTGACCACAACTCCCAGAATTCTAAGCTTAGATTGCCAATGGCAAAGGACTGTGGGAGTTACGGTCCAAAACATCTGGAGGGCTGAAGTTTGGACATGCCTGGTATAGATGGTCATTAGTCAGCGTAAGAAATGATTTCCTGCAGAAGTAAGGAGTACAACGTTATAAGAATATAACTCTTCCCACCCTGGTGGTCTCTCTTGCAGGCATCGGAAATATGCTGAAAACACACCTGCATTCGTCTCTTTCTTACGTTGAAATGGAAATCGCATCTCGAAAAGTGGATCAGGTAAGGGGGAACATAAGAAGAGCCCTGCTGGAACAGCCCAGAGCCCATCCAGTCCAGCATTCTGTCTCACACAGCGGCTCACCATTTGCTTCAGGGTATTCCCAAGCAGATGTCTTCACCTGCTTACCATTCCCTGCAAATGGCATTGAGAGATCTCCTCCCTCTCTCTCCAACCCGGAGGTTGTCCTTAGGCGTCCGTCATGATAGCCATTGATACCCTTGTTCTCCATGAACTTGTCTAATCCTTTCTTAAAGCTGTCAAGGCTGACAGCTGTCACCACTTCTTCTGGCAGGGAGTTCCACAGACCAGTGATCCTCTCAGTGAAAAAGTACTTTCTCTTATTTGTTTGAGATCTAGCACCCATCATATCTTTGCATGCAAAAAACTCTCTCTTTAGGCAAGCTTTCCCTTAGGAAACGGCGGCTGGGTAGTATATTTAAAAAAGGTCCCTTTACCATAGTGCTTTGAATGCATTTTGGTATTGCTTTTGTGTTTCTGGCATTGTATCCATTGATCCTTTTAGCATTGTATACTCGTTGCTATTAACTTAAATACTGTACTGTATTTTAACTGTTGTCAGCTGCCTTGGGCCTTTTAAAAGACAAAGGTGAGTTGAGTATTTTAAATACTCCCTGTGAAAGGGATCTGGGAGTCTTGGTGGACCACAAATCGGACATGAGTCAGCAGTGTGATGCAGCGACCAAGAAAGCCAATGCAATTCTTGGTAGCACCAACAGAAGCATAGTGTCCAATCAAGGGAGGTGATAGTACCACTCTATTCTGCTCTGGTCAGACCCCACCTGGAGTCCTGTGTCCAGTTCTGTGCGGCTCAATTTAAAAAAAAGGATGTTGACAACCTTGAGCGGGTCCAGAGGAGGGCAACCAGGATGGTTGAAGGTCTGATAGAAATGTCTTATGTGGAGCGGCTTAGGGAGCTGGGAATGTTTAGTCTTACAAAGAGAAGGCTGAGAGGGAATATGATAGCCATGTTTAAATATCTGAAAAGATGTCATATCAAAGAGGCTTGTTTTCCATGGCTTGAGAGACTAGGACTCAGGGCAATGGTCTCAAATTACTGGAAAAGAAATTCCATTTGAACATTAGGAAGAACTTCATGACGGTGAGAGCTGTTCGGCAGTGGGATAATAGGCTGCCACAAAGGCGGGTGGTGGAGTCTCCTTCTTTGGAGGTTTTTAAGCAGAGGCTGGATGGCCATCTGTCGGGAGTCCTGTGATGGGGGTTCCTGCATGGCAAGGGGTTGGACTGGGTGGCCCTCGAGGTCTCTTCCAACTCTATGATTCTATGAAATCAAAGACAAGAATTGAACACAAAAAGAAAATTAGAGCCCCTGTAAGATTAGCAAATTTATTCCAGGGTGAGTTACCTCTACAAACCCTAAAGCTACAAAGGCTACAAACCTCTCATGCAGGCCTCTTTTACTTTTCAAGAAACAGATTGAACCAAGAAAACGTCCCATACAAATAACAGCCGTGGTCTCCAAGCTGCTGCTGCAACGCCTTACCAGCTTTGTCGCTGTCATCGTCGTTCCGTTGCTTGGAGTGACCGTCGGCCGGGCTATCTTGTTGACCTTGCTGGTCTTCTGGACTGTATTTCCTAAGAGGGAACAGTTGCGTGGCCAGTGACATTAAGACGTACCCTTTTATTCCAGGGGGCCTTCGCCTTTGAGGAGGTTGCTGTGTCCTTCACGGAGGAGGAGTGGGAGCTGCTGGATCCGGGCCAGAGAGGACTCCACCGGGAAGTCATGGAGGAGAATTGGACCCACCTGGTCTCTCTGGGTGAGCCTGCTTTCATATATTCCCTCGTAGCCCTGATTTCGGCAAAAGCAAGGCCCCCAAAGAAGGCCGAAGGAAGGTACGGGTAATACCTTGTAAGATGAACGCCCCTTAAGACAAAAAAAAAACCCCTCGCAAGACGAACGGAACGCCCGAGATTAGGAAAACCTCGCAAGACGAATTCGACACATTCCTGTGGGAATCCGCATTAAAACTGCTTCGTAGGACAAATTGACCCATAGACGGAATTGAATTCGTCTGAAGGGGTACCACTGTAGCTTATTTCGCCATTTTGTAGCTTATTTTGGCAAAAAGCAAGACACCCCCCCCCAAAGGCAGAAATAACGAGGAAAGTGGGTTTTTTATTTTTGGAAGGCGAAGAACTCAAATTTAACAGGACTTTGACATGCCATACCATCGCAGGAGCGGCCATATGAACAAAGAGGGGCCTTGGAGGGATTGTAGAGGAGAATCACAGGGTGTTTCCTTCCAAAAATTTTCTGGGTGCCTTGGGTGCCATTTTAAAGCCCAATGAGTTAATGAATCAAAGACAGCTAAAAATTCAGCAATGTGTATTTGTTGGGGGTGGGGCTCCATTTATGAAGAAGACGAATCAATGAATTTTGATGAATTGGCCAAATTTGTAAAAATAAAATGCGATTTGTTTTTTTTCAGTTCGTCCCCATCTCTAATATAAACACTATATCTGCGGAGTTTTATTTAGTATTATTTAGTTTTTTCATGCAGCAGATTTGTGAATCAACAGATACCGCCACGTGCACTTTTATTCTGCTGCCACCATATAACTTATTTAAGTTTAGGACCAAATGTGGTACAGTAGGACCTCCCCCCACCCCCGTATCCACTGATTCATTAACCACTGATTCAGTTATCCATGTTAGGCAGTGGAAAAAATTAAATAAATAATTCAGCAGGCACAAAGCAAGCTACTGTCACAAACAGCAGCTGGAAAGCAAGCTACTGTCGCAAAACAGCTGTTTTAAGGGTTTTTGATGTTCCCTTTTATCCACGGTTTTTGTTATCCACAGGAAGGCCTAGAACCAATCCCCAGCGGATACTGGGATACTACTGTATTTGAAGCCATGGAGTCTCGTAGTCTTTTCTTTCAGAACAAATAAGAATGGTTTATTGTACAAAGAATAAAGACATTCATGGTTCTTGGTATTGAGAAAAGTTGCTAAATTTTATATTAAACATGTAACATACTCTTCAAGTTAAACTACTTCATCTCTTTCACATAACAAGTCCCTGTAATCCCTAACCCTACACCAGTGGTGTCCAAACTTTGGCCCTCCAGATGTTTTGGACCACAACTCCCAGAATTCCAACCCTGTATTGCCAATGACAAAGGACGGTGGGAGTGGTGGTCCAAAACATCTGGCATGCCGAAGGTTTGCCACTCCTGCTCTATGCCCTCTCTTTACATCTGCCAGCCCCCCCCCCCTCTCTGAAAGCTCGCACAGAGACCTATAAAAGATGATTCCACCGACAGCAACTCCTATGGGAACATACAAAACAAGATCCTTCCAGCATTCTAAGTAATAAATATTCATGAATCAGGGTGAATGCCACAGGGGGCTAATACTGTATACTGTATCTGATATATTCATTGTAGGCTTACAGATAATCGAATTATAGAATCATAGAGTTGGAAGAGAGACCTCTAGGGCCATCCAATCCAACCCCCCTGCCATGCAGGAACCCCCATCACAGTATCTCAGACAGATGGGCCATCCAGCCTCTGCTTAAAAACCTCCAAAGAAGGAGACTCCACCACCCTCCTTTGGGGCAGCATCTTCCACTGCCGAACAGCTCTAACGGTCATGAAATTCTTCCTAATGTTCAAATTGAATCTCTTTCCCTGTCATTTGAAATCATTGCCTCGAGTCCTAGTCTCTGAAGCCATGGAAAACAAACCTGTTCCCACTTCAATATGACATCCTTTCAGATATTTAAACATAGCTATCATATCTCCTCTCAGCCTTCTTTTTGTAAGGCTAAACATTCCCAGTTCCCTAAGCCGTTCCTCGTAAGACATTTCCTCCAGACCCTCAACCATCCTGGTCGCCCTCCTCTGGACCCGCTCGAGATTGTCATAATACAGAAGACTCAACCATTGCTCTTGTCCTAGACTTTCTCTTCCATTGATGAGAACAGGTTGAAGAAAATTTAGGCTGAATATCAGGAAAAACTTCTTGACTGTTAGAGCAGTACAACAGTGGAACCAATGACCTCAAGAGGTGGTGAGGGCTCCAACCCTGGAGGTATTCAGGAGAAATTTGGGCAATCACCTGGAAGATCTGCTTTTATTTTCATTCCTGCCTTACGCAGGGGGTGGACTCAGTAGCGTTATGTATTTTATTTATTTATGTATTTTCAGTACTTTTTACCCCACCTTTCTCCTTGGGAAAAAAAGACATAAGGAGGCTTACAGTAATGATGGACACAGTCCAGTACAATTAAGACGTGTGTGAGTTTGTAGAAACAGGGAATTTAAGGGCATCTGACAGCATTAAAAGGCAACATTAAAACAAGAGAATGCGAGCAGTTAAAGCAGGCATGTCCAAACTTTGGCCCTCCATATGTTTTGGACTGCAACTCCTACAGTCCTTTGTCACTGGCAATCTAAGTTTAGACTTATGGGTGTTGGGGTTCAAAACATCAGGAGGGTCAAAATTTGGACATGCCCGAGTTTAAAGAGAAGAGTAAGAATTCCATGTTAATCATGGAATCATCTAAAAGTTATGAGGGATGGAAACTAACATTGAATACAGGCCTCTTCCACCCCGACTATCCTATGATTCTACAAAACGGTGTGAAAAACCTGAATCCGCTTTCGAAAGACATTTCGAAATGTCTTTGGATACCACGCCAGAACCCTTCTGCAGTTCTCCTGTGCTACTTTGCCACAAACAGGTTTTCTTCCCCAGCTTGATACTCTGGGTTTTTTAATAGGTTTTATTGGTTTCTTTATGAATAAGGGGAAAAGAGGAGAAGGCGGAAGGGTGAAAAGGGGGGGGGGGGGGATAGGGAACAATAGGTACATTGAGTACAGACTGAAAAAACAAAGACCAAACACTATTAAGTGCCAAACTAGTACTATACAGTGGAACCCTGACTTACATACTGCTTGACTTGCAGCAAGAAGGGGCCTGTTTGACTTGAGTCGCAGGCTTTGCCTTACATCTCGGAGCCCCGGCGCAAGGCACCGGAATCGGGCGGCAGCCACAACCTAGCATCACGGCTGCCTCCTCCAAACTGCTCCTGCCTTCTTCCCCTCCTCCGGCAGCGGCGGCTTCGGCGAGGCCAGCTCAGAGCACCTGGAGCTGGTCCTCGGCCTCACCGAAGCCGCCGCTGCTGCCGGAGGAGAAGAAGGGCCGGGAGCTCGGGGCTGGCCTCGCTGGTTAGACAGTCGGCTCAGTCTTGTAAAAAATCTGGCTACAGAAGTCTGGTCCACAATGGAAGCATTTTAGTTGGGGAGCTGTACAGTTGTGGGACTCTGATGTTAAGCATAGCGTTGTTCATAACTTGGAATGTCAGGTTAAAAATCAGTAAAACTTAAATGTTAGACTTTGTTGCTATGAACATTGAAAAGTGGAGGCGTATAACTTGTGGACTATAATTCCACTGCCTCCTCCTCTCTTTGAAGAGACATTTCATTTACATCCCCAGAAGGAATCTCCTATCCCAGTCAAATTTGTGTTAAATTGCTGTTTTGGGGGGTCTTTTTCATCATCTGGAACGGATTAATCCGCTTTCCCATTACTTTCTATGGGAAACGTTTGTTTGACTTAAGTCACGTTTGACTTAAGTCTAGACCACTGGAACGGATTAATGACGTAAGTCAAGGTTCCACTGTATATCGGTAAGTGTATACAGCTTGATGGTTGTCGAGCTCAGCTGCTACACCTTGCCATCTTCTTATGAAAAATTCTTCATGATCTCCTTTCAGGTAGCCAGCAAGCTTGTTGATTTCCATAAAGTCTCCTATCTTACAATACAGCTCTTCCTCTGTTGGGATTTCAGCTTGTTTCCTGTAGGGATTTCATACTCTGATAGCTCTGTACCCCAAGAAATGGGCAGAGCACAAAGCGCATCTAAAGGAAACTGAAGGCCTAGGAGGGCTGCTTGACATATATTTCCCAGCAGTCACCAGAACCAAGCAGATACCAGATGTGCTGATGTAGGCCAGAGCAAACAGGAGGCCAGGAAAACAGGATATCAGGATACAGACCAAGAGCCGATTTCTGTCCTTATCAGTAATGCCTCACTAGCTAGGGAGCATTTCCCCCCCACCTATGGATTCTATTTCCTGTGCCTGTTTACTGAGCGTGGTCTCACAGATAAGGCTTGCATTCTCCTCCCACCCAGGAATGTCTCCCTGTATCTATTGTGCTTGCTCTCTTAATAAACACTGGTCGCTCGGGCAGCAGGGGCAGAGAAGGGAGGAGAATCATCATCACACAATCTCACACACTCACATGCACGCAGCTGATGCAGACACAGAGAGACACGCAGACCCTCCAGCCAGAAATGCTGCCTGAGCACCAGATATTGCACCCTGAAACTCTGTGTCCCGTGTGATCCGTAACGCAACAGTTTCCAGAACTGTGCATACAAAATCCTAGCAGTTACAATCATGTGTTGTATTACATAGTTTTGATCCTGTAAGACGCACCTATCTGCTGTGTTAAGTAAAAATAACTCTGGTTTAAAATCTAATTTAGTTTTTAAAGCTGTCTCTATAAAAAACTCTTTTTACCCTGGACCAATACGTAGTTGCTTCTATACATGTCCACCACATATGATAAAACGTACCCGGATCCTTTTTGCGCTTCCAACACCTTGCGTCCCAGTTATACATTTTTGACAGACGGTGCGGAGAAAGGTGCCACCTGTCAAACATCTTATAACAGTTTTCTTTATAGGACACAGCTTTGAACTGTTTCACTGTTTTCCATAGAGAGTCCCTTGATACTCTGTTTTTTAAGTGCAAGTGGGTGTTCTTTTCTCTCTCTTCAGCTCCTGATACGAGGACAAGCGGGCGTGTCGAAGACGGGCCCGGTGCCTGGGCGCAAAAAAACCCCGAGACCGAGGAGGAGGCTGAACAGACCTGGAGGAACAGTCCTTTTGCTTCCCTGCCGGGCCGTCTCTGCGAGACCTCCTTCCGCAACGGAGGAGAGAAAAGCTTGCGAGAGAACCACGCGTGCTCAGTCTGCGGGAAAAGCTTTGACGGTCCGGCCGGCCTCCTGGCTCACTGGGGGACCCACCTGGGCAAGCGCGTCCTGAAATGCCCCGAATGCCCGAAGCGTTTCTGCGACCAGGTCGCCCTCGAGAGACACCTCGAGGTCCACCGTCAGCGCCGGCCTTTCCTCTGCCCGGATTGCGGGAAGACCTTCAGCCAGAGCACGAAATACGCCTCCCACCGGCGCCTCCACACGGGGGAGAGGCCGTTCGCCTGCGCTGAGTGCGGGAAGAGCTTCAACGACAAGAGCACGTTGGTCTCCCACCGGCGGACCCACACGGGGGAGAAGCCCTTCCAGTGCCTGGATTGCGGGAAGAGCTTCAGCCACAGCACCAACCTGGCCTCCCACCTGCGGATCCACACTGGCGAGAAACCCTTCCAGTGCCTGGATTGCGGGAAGAGCTTCAACCACAGCACCAACCTAGCTTCCCACGTCCGGGTCCACACGGGGGAGAAACCCTTCGCCTGCGCCCAGTGCGGCCGGAGCTTCAGCCAGAGCGGGAGCCTGACCTGCCACCAGCGGATCCACACGGGTGAGAAACCCTTCGGCTGCCGGGAGTGCGGGAAGCAGCTGAGCTCCAGCACCCAGCTGGCCTGCCACCGGAGGATCCACACGGGGGAGAAGCCCTACCAGTGCGGGGACTGCGGGAAGCACTTCACCCACAGCACCAACCTGGCCCGCCACCTGCGGACGCACACGGGGAAGAAGCCCTTCCCTTGCGCGGAGTGCGGGAAGCGCTTCGGCCGCACCACCCACCTGGCCTCCCACATGAGGACCCACACGGGGGAGAAGCCCTTCCAGTGCTCGGAGTGCGGGAAGAGCTTCAGCCAAAGCACCCACCTGGTGGCCCACCTGCGGGTCCACACGGGGGAGAAGCCCTTCGCCTGCTCGGAGTGCGGGAAGAGCTTCAGCCAGCGGGCGAGCCTCACCACCCACCTCCGGATCCACGCCGGGGGGAAGAGGCCCTTGGAGTGCCTGGAGTGCGGGGAGACTTTCGGGCGGAGGATGCAGCTGGTGAAGCATCAAAGGGCCCACGCAGATGGGGGCGATTTCTGCACCGTCACAATATGAGCAGGAGGAAGCCCCTTAAGAACATAAGAAGAGCCATCATGCTGTATCAGGCTAAAGGCCCATCTAGTCCAGTTTCCTGTATGTCACTGTGGCCCCTCCAGATGCCTCTGGGAGCACACGAGACTAGATCTCTGTCTCCTGATCCCACTCCCTCCTGCCTCTGGCCCTTGAAGTACCCTTGTTTTAAGCCTGGAGATGACACACATTTCCCTCATGGTTTGTAACCTGGGATGGACTTTTCCTCCAGGAATCTGTCCAATCCCCTTTTGAAGGTATCCTGATGCCATCACCACCTCCTGTGGCAGGGAGTTCCATAGACTAACAATGCACCGAGTGAAAAAATATTTTCTTTTGTCTGTTCTTACTCTCCCAGCCCTCAATTTGAGTGGATGTCCCCTAGTTCTGGTATTTTGTGAGAGGGAGAAGAGCGTCCCTCTATCCACTTGACTCACGCCCTGCGTTATTTTGTACGTCTCAATCATGTCCCCGCCCCTCAGGCGCCTTTTTTCCAGACTAAAGAGCCCCAAATGTTTTAGCCTTTCCTCAAAAGGGAGGTCCCCCAGCCCAGTAATCATTTTAGTCATTCTCTTCTGCGACAAAAGATGTGTCTGTCTGGTGGAGGTCAGCGTGATAGCCTTCTGTATATATACACACATGCACTGGTCCGCCACAACATTAGAGCCCCGGACAGCAGAAGGGAATAACCTTGTTTGTATCATCTTTGTGGTGGTTGTCAAGCGGCGAGCCGTGGAGCGGTCAGCTCTCAAACTTCCTGTCTCGGAAGCCGCGGACATGGGTAAGCGCAAAAGATCTTACTGGCTTGGACAAAGGTCCAAACAGGGAGGGTTCGATGACCAGGTCGGAGCATCTCCAAAACGGCAGGCCTTGTGGGGCGTTCCCAGGGTGCGGCGGTTTGTACCTAACCGAAAGTGGAGCAAGGAAGGACGGCCGGTGAACCAGCATCGGGATTACGGGCACCCACGGGGCGTTCAGGCACATGGGGAGCGAAGGCTAGTCTGCCGGGTCCGGTCATGTAGAAGAGCTCTTGTAGCACAAATCCCTGGTAGATTTAATGCTGGCTGTGATATATAAGTGTCAGAATGTCTGTGAAGATTCTCAGTCATCCAGGTGAGTTCATTTGGAAGTTGAGTCATGGCTACTGGACTTCTTTTTGAGAGATAGAAACGTTTCGCTGCTCATCCGAACAGCTTCCTCAGTCTGAATACAGCCGGTGCGAGTCCTCCATCTTATAGTCAGTCAGCTTTGACCTCTTGTTACCTTGGTCTGAATTAGGCTCATAAGATGAACAATGGCCTGAATAGGCTCGTTAGGGAGACAATAGTATCCATAGCCTTAAGGTGAACAATGGCCTAAGGTGCTGAAATCTATCAAGAATGGGTTGTTAGCTATGACCTTGGTGGTGAAGGCTTTTTGATTTGCCTGGGTACTTTGGAAAGCACAGCCTGATAAGTAGCAGATAGACTATGCCTGAGGCCGCCACCTCTGTTGAGGGAGGGAGGACTTGCACTAGCTCTATTCAGACTGAGGAAGCTGTTTGGATGAGCAGCGAAACGTTTCTGTCTCAAAAAGAAGTCCAGTCGCCATGACTCAACTTCCAGATAAGTGCCAGAACACACGCGGCATCACAGTTGGCTGGTTATAGGGTCCAGCCCCGGATGACCCCCTCTCCACTGCCCCCGAGTGCCTCCTAGGGGGAACGTGAATGTCAGAACTGGACCCTGGAGCGACGGAAGAAGGATGTCTGGTCTGATGAATTGCCTTTTTTAAAAAAAAAAATTAGGTGGAAGGCCAGGTGTGTGTGCCTTGCTTACCTGGGGAAGAGAGGGCAGTGGGAGGCACTGTGGGAAGAAGGCGAGCTAGCAGAGGCAGAGCTAAAAAGCAAAAAAGTAACGCATCGGTAAGATTCCAGAGAGGGGAGGGGATTAAAGGAAGCAATACATAAATAAATAAAAGCCACGTGTTCTGCTTATAGACCGTCCCATAGCACATAAAAACACTCTGTGTGGTTTATAATTTATTTATGCAGGCTACACATTGCCTCCCCGCCCCCAGCAAGCTGAGTACTCATTTTACCGACCTCGGAAGGATGGAAGGTTGAGCGAACCTTGAATTCGCTTGCTGGGATTGAACCCCAAGTTGTGAGCAGTTTGGGCTGCAGTACAGTGCGCCACGAGGCTCTGGCCATTGTTCTGCTAGGGAACCTTTGGAGCCTGGAATTCATGCGGCTGCCATTTTAACAGGTGCCACCTCGGTAGAGATTGTGGCTAACCACGTACTACTCCCCTCCGTGGCAGGGGTGTGGCTTGATGGGAGTGGCTTACCTCCTGCAGAAAGTGAAGGCACCCCTGCCCCACTGCAAAAACGGTTCAGGAATGGTTTGAGGAACACGGCCAATTCCCCAGATCTCAGTCCGACGGAGCATCTGTGGCAGTGTGGGCGAATCTACGGCACGGGGCCCAGAGGTGGCACGTGGAGCCCTTTCTGTGGGCACGCAACATCGCCCCCTCACAGCCAGGGCACTTCCCTCTCTACTTGGAGGACGCCACTGTGCTGTGTGCAGAGAGCCCGGCGAAGGGGAGGCAAGCAACTCCCAGTTTACCCTCCACCCACCCCACTCTGGGCATCTCAAAACTGGTGTGGCCGGAAAGTAAACGGGGGCTAAAAATAAGCCCACAAACCATTGCCTCCTCTTCGCCCGGCTGTCTGCACAGAGCCATTTTGGCGGTCTTGAAACGAAAAGTCACACCCCATGCTACACTTCGGGGAAATGGGAATCAAATAGCAGTTTTTGGACTTTTCTGCGACCACAGCACCCTCGCTGTGGCCGTGGGGAATTCAAAAGCCTGCTCTTTGATCCTCCCTTTCCCGAAGGGCAGCCCACAAAGCATTTGTAACCCCGGGATACCACTGTATTCCGATTAAATTGCCGTATTGGCACTTTGTAAAAAAATATATATATATAAGTGGGTTTTGAACCGCAGGTTGGGCACTCGGTCTCTAAAAGGTTTGCCATCACCGATCTATGGGATGTGGGAACAGGGTTGAAAGGTGCTCCTGTTCGAGTCTCAGAACCAGATACCACGGGACACGTTCCGAGGTTTTGTGGAGGCCACGCCTCGGGGCACCGGAGCTGTTTTGTCGGCACGATAGGGACCCCCTTTGCATGAAATTAGGCGAGTTGTTTTCATGCTGCAGCTGGTCGGTGTGTGTTTGTGTGTGGATCTATTGTTGGTTTGGTTTTTAAAACAAACTGACCGAGTCTGTGCCCAGCGTTATGATAAAATAACCACAAGCCGAATATTAAAAAATGCCCCTCTCTCTTGTGCATGGGTGCAGTTGAAAGTAAATGATGAAATGGTCACTTGGTCTTTGTTTTAAAAAAAATAAATAACGTACTGTTTAGAAGAGATGTAGACGTAGAATAAACCCGCAGTGCTTTGACGTTTTGGTACTTTATTCTGTACACGTAGTTCTACCTGGTCTAGTTATATCTTTTTTGAAACTTGACATACGTTGTCCGGCAGACACCTACGGTAATTCGTTTCACAGCTAAACCCATCCTCACTCAATCACGGCCTAACCCGCAATAATTGAAAATCCGTGATATGGAGATGCAGGTTGGGTTGGCCTTGGGGGGGGGCTAACTGGGGGCTTGGAGGCCTCAGAAATGGTTTTTGGCGCCTCGGAAGTGACTTCCGGTTCGCAGGGAGGCCCTTTTGGGGCCTCCAGAAGGCCTGGGAAGGCTCTCGCAGGCCCATTTGGAGCAGCCCCAATCCTGGGGTAAGTATGGGAGGCCTGAAACAGGTCATTGCCCCTTACCCCAAGTGGTCTTTTTTCATATACTGCAGTCCCGTGATGTATATGAACCGCAAAAGGGCGGGGGACCACTGTATACCTCTCTGGCTGGAGCCAAACCGATTCTGATGGGTCAGAGTGCTCCACTATGCAAATACTGTGGTACCTTGTATAAAGGAATTACTTCGTTCTATATGAAATTCTGTTAAGCAAATTTCCCCTATCTCTGGAATTTTTATGTTATACAAACCATTTGTTATACAAGGGTCCACTGTATCACATTTTATTCCCACCCATACACACACACACACACACACACACACACACACACACACACACACACACACACACAGAGTATTGCATTTTCCAATATATGCATCTTGTCCTTGCATCTACTGAAGCATTTTTATTTTCATCTGCCCTTTTTTCCTTTCTTTCCATTTACAGAACTCTGTTTTTCCTTGTTTTTATATATTTTATTTTAGAGTATTTTACCCTGCCTTTCTCTTTGGAAAAGGACCCAAGGTGGCTTACAGTAATGAGGGATAATATACTGTCCAGTACAATTTAGACATGTTCAAGTATTTGAGAACAAGGAATTGAGGGACATCTTCTTACAGCATTAGTGGATGACATTACATTAAAGCTACAAGGTTATAAGTACAGTAGTTATAAACACAAAGTCTATGTGAACCTATGCATTCATAAGAAATACACATGGTAGTCCAACATTCAGGGAAAGCTTGCCTGAAGAGAAAGGTCTTTGCCTGTTTCCAGAAGGACAACAGAGATGAGGCAATCCTCATCATTGTAACAAGGGCCTTAGTATTTACTGTATTCTGCTTTTCCACCCTTTTATGTTTGAAAGGACAGACGGACCTCAACAAAACAGGTGGAATCCAGTCTCAGGGATGTTGTGAATCCGCTAGACTGTATATCATAATCAATTCCCATTCATCACAATGTGGGTGTTTGAAGAGTTGGACTCCACCAGATAGCCAACTTGTTCCTGCGATTCTTACTCTGGTTCTTGTGTCCACATTTCGACCTTGGGATACCCATCCCGGAACCCACCAGAAGACAGCTTTGTTGTGTGGCTGTGGTGTTGACCTGGATGGTTATGAAGCGCAGGCAACATGGTAAAGATACAGAGTGGGCGAGGTTTGAGATATTTGATCGCATTGATGCTGCATAAGAACATAAGAACATAAGAAGAGCCATGCTGGATCAGGCCAACGACCCATCTAGTCCAGCTTCCTGTATCTCACAGTGGCACCACCAGATGCGTCTGGGAGCGCACGAAACTAGATATCTGTCTCCTGATACTACTCCCCTGCATCTGGCCCTTGAAGTACCCCGGTTTTAAGTGTGGAGATTACACATCTCCATCATGGTTTGTAGCGTGTGATGGACTTTTCCTCCAGGAATCTGTCCAATCCCCTTTTGAAGGCATCCAGGCCAGATGCCATGTCCACATCCTGTGGCAGGGAGTTCCACAGACTAACAACGCGCTGGATTACTGGCCCCAGCCCAGTAATCTTAAGGCATGTTCTTCAAGTGTCACGTCCTTGCATCTGTTTCATAGAATCATAGAGGTTGGAAGAGACCTCGAGGGCCATCCAGTCCAACCCCCCGCCATGCAGGAACCCCCATCACAGGACTCCCAACAGATGGGGCATCCAGCCTCTGCTTAAAAACCTCCAAAGAAGGAGACTCCAACACCCTCCTTTGGGGCAGCAGATTCCACTGCTGAACAACTCTAACTGTCATGAAGTCCTTCCTAATGTTCAAATACCAGCCTGTAACTTTGCAGCTGAGGTGAAATTAGAGACCCTGAAGAACTGTAGGTAATGTAATAAAGGGCAACAATACATGTACGTGAGGTTGTCTTAAGGCAGTGTTGGCGAACCTATGGCACAGGTGCCAAAGGTGGCACTCGGAGCCCTTTCTGTGGGCCCCCGACGTCGCCCCTTCACAGCCACCTGTATTCAGGCTAAATTGATGCTTTGGCACTTTGCAAAAAATTAGTGGGTTATGAATTGCAATTTGGGCACTCAGTCTCTAAAAGGTTCACCATCACTGTTTTAAGGGATCTTCTTCAAGTGTCACGTCCTTGTAGAACGTTGGCGATCAACAGCCTGAATTGGTTTCTATCTAAAGCTATTCTAAATAGAGCAGCTGTGTTCGCTGCGGACCATTGGCTTAAGTTGTTGACTCAGAATATTCTTCTATGCCCCGGGGCAATACGTGCAGATGACATTTCTCATTGCGCATTATGTGCCCCAAAATTGCAATTTTCTTCTCTTTATGATATTGAGGATTTCTAGCTTTTTTTTATCCATGCGCTGTAATGCAGCCACGTTAGTGACTCTGGCTGTCCAAGATATCTTCAGAATTCGTCTGTCTGTCCACATTTCAAATGCTTCCAGCTTCCTGCATAATGTGTCAGTAAGGGTCCAAGTTTGAACACCTTAGAGATGCATGCTGAATACTTAGGGTCGAACCTTCAGCACGCCAGATGTTTTGGACCGCAACTCCCAGAATCCCAAGCCTGCATGGCCAATGACAAAGGATGGTGGGAGTGGTGGTCCTAAAACATCTGGAGGGCCCAAGGCTCGCCACCAGCGTATCATATCTCAACTAAACAGATCCCAGTGACATTTCAAGCCCCAGTGCCTTCTGGGGGGTTCCTTCCAAAGGGGTTAAAACCATGGACTACAGAATCCTAGAGAGTCACAAAAAAAAGGAAACCAAGGGAAGAGATCCTCAACACCCACTTCCTGCTTCCTCCTCCGAGGTGCCTCACTTTTTTCCTTCCTCTTTTCAAAGCCCCAAGTGGGGATGCCGGTGGGGAGGTCTGGGCTGGGGAGTTATTGGGGGGGGGGGGCTGGGCTGGGCTTGGCTTTTGGGAGTCAAAGAGGGCCAAATGGGGGGGGTGGGGGTGGGGATCGGAGGAAGGGGGGAGCCCCAGCAGGGTGGGAGCAGCTGAGCCTCCTCTGGGCATCATCCCCCATAACCCACCACCTTCCTCCAGGGAGGGTGGGTCCTAGTTCATCCTTTCCAGCCTGGGAAGCCAAGCCCTCCCATCGGATCCAAACCCCCCCATCTTTGAACTGGGATGCTTGGGAATCAGTTCCCCCCCCCCAAGTGATCAGTATCTGCATTGACTGGGAGTACTTGACTGGGATGAGACCTCTCTGGGGGTGGGTGGGTTAAGGAGATGGGCTCCCCCCCTCTTTGCTGCCTGGTGAGAGGGTGGTCTCTTTCCGGGGAGCACTGTAAAGATCCACCCCCCCAGGTCTTGGGTTTGGGGACCTGACTTTTGGGGTGTGGGTGCTTTGAATCTGGCCGCCCTCCACGTAACTCTCCCTTCTCCAAGCAGGGGGTGCATTTATAGCAGTAGCTCTTAAGACAAAAGCCTCGTAAGAAAACAAAACTTGTAAGAAAATTTTTTACAGGAATAGGCGTGCTTCGCATGACCAAAAAATCCCTATGGGATGCTTTGCAAGACGAAAAACCGTTCCGCATGCACCCATTAAAAAGAACTGGTTATTTTTGTCTTTATTCTAGCCACCGGAATGGATTCATCCATTCCCAATGCATCCCTATGGGAAGCCCTGTTTTGTAAGGCAATTTTTTTTATAAAACAAAGGGACCCATAGCCTCCGGTACAGATTAATCCATTTTCAATGCATTCCTATGGGAAACCGCATCTCGTAAGACAAACGTTTCTTAGAACAAATTGACCCATAGAACAAATTAAATTTGCTTTAAGAGGTACCACTGTATATTTCTTTTATCGGTTACATTTGTATGGCGCTCCGTCTAGCCGTCTTAAAGCAACACAACATTGGCTTTCTTAAAAGAGTAATCAATACTTGAATGCTCTCCTCTCCAAACATCAGTATCTCTACAGCAGGCGTGTCCAAACTTCGGCCCTCCAGATGCTCTGGACTGCAACTCCCATAGTCCTTTGCCATTGGCAATCTAAGCTTAGGATTCTGGGAGTTGCGGTCCAAAACAACAGGAGGGCCAAAGTTTGGACATGCCTGCTCTAGAGGCACTAAGTGAGCTCAAGAAAGCTTCGTCGCGGCTTTCATTCACCAGAAGGAGGGGCTGGGGAACCCACTGTAAGCATTGCTCCTAGAAAACGCAGGCCAAGTCCCCAGAACTCAGAAAGAAGTGGCTTTTGCTTGGGGCCTCCAGCATAAAACTTCCCCACTTCTTGCTGTTCTTCCAGGTGTTGATATTTGGGTGCTTTTCCTGCAGAGAGACAGAGACAGCTTATTTATTCCGTCCCCTCGGTTCTTTTGGAGGAGATGCAAGTGGAAGACTACTTTTTGGGTCCCGAACCATGGAAACAGCCAGATGACATGGAGGTATGGAGCAAAGAGGAATTCCTGAAAAGAACAACACAGGCCGACCTCCATGGGCACTCTCTCAGCCCAGAGGTCCAGGGCCAGCGTTTCCGGGGCTTCTGCTACCAGGAGGATAAAGGACCCCGGGCGGTTTGCAGCCAACTCCACCGTCTCTGCCGCCGGTGGCTGAAGCCGGAGAAACACACCAAGGCTGAGATGCTGGACCTGATAGTCCTCGAACAGTTCCTGGCTGTCCTCCCACCAGAGATGAGGATCTGGGTCAAGGAATGTAGACCAGAATCTACTTCCCAGGCGGTGTCTCTGGCGGAAGGTTTCCTCCTGAGCCAGAGAGCAGAGAAGATGCAGGAAGAGCAGCAGGTGAGAATTTCTGTCAGACATGAAGCGCTGAGAAAATGTCTCTTTTTTCGTTGTCTAACAAAGCATGTTTAATTTTTCCTCAGTATTGAGATCATTTCCTGTCCTGTTTATTCTCTGTTATCTTCCTCCATGCCTTTGTAGATTGTCCTTTTGGGGGAGGGGGAGGTGCAGGAGTTTTCAAAACTCTCCACTGGCTTTTCTCAGGCAAGGGATGCCTCATCTGACTCAACGCGGAAGTCTCTCCTCATCAAATTCACAGAGGAGAAGAACGGAACAGCTGCATGGCCAGGTAAGAAACACCTCAACATGTACTTGGGCTGAAGATGAAGCTAGAGTTTAGACCTGAACTTTTCCTGTGGAATATAGTTGATAGAAATATTTCTCATGATCAAAAGTATGTACTTCACCATGTAAGAGTTGCAGCAAGGATATTGTACGCGCCATTTTAGAAACAACCTGAAGCGCCAACAGAGAGAAATGTATGTGAAAAAGATAAGAGAATGTATCGAAATCAAACAGACTTTCTGGATACCTGAAAGGAGACCAGGAAGAGACTACTAGAAGAAGATGGCAAGAAGTAGTAAATTTACTAGTTAAACTGATATGCTATTAGATTTTGATATGTACAACCCTTCACTTTGACTTGATAGATTTAATGTAATTGTTTATGTTTTATTCCTCATTCCTTTCCCCTCTCCCCCCTTCTTTTCCCCTTTAAAATCAATAAATCTCTTTAATTAAAAAAAAACATATTGTACTTGGGAAAATTACAGGAAGCCAACTTTCGGCTGAATATGAGGAAAAACTTCCTGACTGTTAAAGCAGTACAGCAATGGAACCAATGATCTCAAGAGCTGGTGACTGTCTCCAACGCTGGAGGCATCTGAGAGAAATCTGGACCACCACTTGTCCGATCTCCTTTGATTTTTATTCGTGTCTTTAGTGGTTGAACATGATGGCCTTCCATCCCCCTTTCAACGTCATAATTCTGTTATTCTATGATTGACTATGCTTTAAAATCTTATAGCCCCTCCTATGTCGACAGTATGAGTCGACTTTCTGTGTTTGTCTAGATCAGTGGTTCCCAACCGGTCGGTCCCCAGATGTTCCTGGACTGCAACTCCCAGAAATCCTGGACCGCTCAGCTAGTGATGAAGACTTCTGGGAGTTGCAGTCCAGGAACATCTGGGGACCCACCGGTTGAGAAACACTGGTCTAGATGTTATTGAAAGCATGAGGAGCTGTGTTTTTCTGGACAAGTAAAAGGGTACATTGTTTATGGAGAATGTTTTCGCACGCCTTGTTCTCCCTTTGTAGGCCCTGGACTCACGGTGGGGACACGTCTGCTCTCGTCTCTTCTTTGTGGAGAAATGGAAGCAGCGCCTGAGGAGCCAGAGCAGGTGGGGAAAATCAGTGGGGAGGTGAGGGTGGAATCCTGACCCTCGGGTTCCTCTCTGGAACTGAAAGAAGCTTCCCTGTTAGATTTACTTTAGCCACAAATGCTTGGGAAGAAGTCTGGGGGCGGGGGGGGGGGAGAGACAAGCAACGCGCTGAGTTTGACCGTTGCTGACGTTTGTTGTCCTATCAGATGTACATTAAAAAGGTGGAACAACTGTGGCTCCGGTGAGGACAAGATGGCTTCCTTTTATTTCAGGATTTGGTCGCTTTCAAAGACATTGCGGTGTCTTTCACAGAGGAGGAGTGGTCTCTGCTGGATCCAGACCAGAAGGTTCTGCACCAGGAAGTCATGGAGGAGAATTTGGCCCACGTGGTGTCTTTGGGTATGCTTTCCTTTCATGGGGCAGCCATTTTCAGAGAGGTAGCTGTGTTACCCTCATTCGGCAACAATAAAACACCAAAGAAAAGAAAAATACTAACAGAGGTATTGTGGCAAATTTACCTAATGGTCGGCTTTCATGAATGGCCTTGGGTCTGAAGAAGTGGACTGTATCATTGGTTGGTTGGTTGGTTGGTTGACCGCTAGAGGTGGGCGTTTCATTTCAGAAGGGGTCTGGTTCCAAAATGAAACACGGCAGAACAACTGCAGTTTGGAACTGGGACCCACCCTCTGGAACGAACTCAACCACTAACTTTTATTCCTTTGGGCCATGCAGGACAAAACTTCAACGAGGAAACAGCCTCCGACGCATCCTCTTTCCTTCTCCCTGGCACCGGCCAATCAGACAGAGAGGCGGGATGATGCATGCCCTTGCACAGCTCCTGATTGGCCAGCGCCAGGGAGAAGGAAAGACGATGTGTCGGAGGCTGCTTCCTCGTTGGAAGTTCCGCCCCGCACGATTCAAAGGAAGTTAAGCCAGTGGTTGATTACATTCCGGAGGGTGGGTCTCGTTTTGAAACGGGACCCCTTCCATTTGAAGTTAGCAAACTCGGAAAGTGGCTAGATCGAGTGAAGAGGCAGGGGAGGAGAGCCGCCGCGCCTGTGCTCCTACCTTTATGAACCAGGTTGAACTGGTTTTTGCCCATCTCTAAAGTTAGCTTCCAGTCATTTGCGGTTGTTAGTTTTTCCCTCCCATGGTTGGTTTTGCTTCTTGGTTTTCGACTCCCCATTTTAGAAATTATTATTATTATTATTATTATTATTATTATTATTATTATTATTATTATTATTATTATTATTATTAACCACACAACTATGCTGGATTTTGTAATATAAATCACTAGTCGAACGCTTCCCAAGTGTTTAGGACTCAGTGATGTATCGGCGAATTATGCGAGCAGATCCCAGTAAGGTGGCTTTCTGAAGCTGACTGATGGTGACTTTTGTCAACTCCAATTTCTTCTAAACACTTGCTTAGCTCTTTAGGCACTGCACCCAGTGTGCCGATTACCACTGGGACCACCTGTACCGGTTTATGCCAGTGATAAGGTTAAGAAAGGTTTATGCCAGAGTCTCTGAAGTTCAATTTTCAGACCCTGATATCGGGCAATTTTTTTCAAGTTGTTTCTCGGTGACTGTACTATCACCTGGTGTAGCAACATCAACGATCCACACTTTTTTCTTCTCCACAATCACAATATCCAGGGCATTATGCTCCAAAACCCTGTCTTGTCTGTATTTGGAAGTCCCAAAGTAGTAGTAGTAGTAGTAGTAGTAGTAGTAGTAGTAGTAGTAGTAGTAGTAGTAGTAGTAGTAGTAGTAGTAGTAGTAGTTTGTTACAGTGATACCTTGTATAAAGTAATTAATTCGTTCCAAATGAAATTGTGTTAAGCAAATTTTCCTTTATACAAATTTCCCATAGGAATGGATAGAAAACAGAGTGATCCCATTTTTATGTTGTACGGATGCTCCCCATTGGCGATTCTGTTAAGCAAATTCCCCCTATCTCTGGAATTTTTTATGTTATACAAATTTTATCTTATACAAGCTATTTGTTATACAAGGGTCCACTATTATTATTATTATTATTATTATTATTATTATTATTATTATTATTATTATTATTATTATTATTATTATTATTATTATTATTATTATTTTCCTGTCAGTTCCTGGTGTAGGAGAGAGTGGGTCTGCGGAAGATCCGTGTGAAGGATGCCTGGGAACAGGCCAAGAGGAAGAAGCGGAAGAGAAGAGAAGGAATGGAACGGAAGAAGAGAGAAATGTTGCTGTCCCTTTCCTGTGTGGAGCTTACCGTGAAATCTCACTCCAAGGGGAAATACTCCAAAGCACACAGAGTCACGAGTACTCTGTGCGCAGGGAAGCCTTCCATTATCAGGCCGGTCTGAAGACTCCCTGGGAGACCCGCCGGGAGAGGAAAACGACGGAGAGCTCAGAATACAACGAGGATTTCTGTGACGCTTCGTCCCCGGAAAGAGATCTGTCCGTGCATAGAGAAGAAGGGGCGTTTATATACGTGGACTGCGGAAACGGCCTCAGCCCGAGCGCCGACCACCCCTCTCGTCTGAGACGCCAAGCCGGCGAGAAACCCTTTGAATGCTCCTATTGCGGGAAGAGGATCAGCCACAGCTCAAATCTTTCTCGCCATATGAAGATCCACTTAGGAGAGAAACTGTTTCCCTGCTCGGAATGCGGGAAGTGCTTCACCCGCAGGGGCAACCTGGCGGACCACATGAGGATCCACACGGGGGAGAAGTCCTTCAAGTGCCCCGAATGTGGGAAGCTTTACCGGCACCGAAGCACCCTCCGCTCCCACATGAGGATCCACACGGGCGAGAAACCCTTCCAGTGCGGTCAGTGTGGGAAGAGCTTCCGCCAGGGAGCCACCTTCCACTCCCATATGAAGATCCACACGGAAGAGAAACCTTTCCAGTGCTTCGAGTGCGGGAAGATGTTCAGCCGGAGCTCCAACCTCGCCTCGCACCGGCGGATCCACACGGGGGAGAAGCTCTTTGCCTGCCTGGAGTGCGGAAAGTGCTTCAAACAGCGCTCGCACCTCAAAGCGCACAGCCAAACCCACCGGGAGAAAGAGGGACTGCAGACGTTTGTGGACTGCCCGGAGCCCTCCGAGCAGTGAGGGCCTTTCACTAGCCGACAAAGAATCGGCACAGCCGAGAACTATGCCAATATTTCTCTGTAGAATGAGAACTGTGCATATTTGACCTGCCGAGGGAAGAAATGTCATGTTCTGTGGAGATCCAAGAGGGGGGGGCTGCTTTTACACGCCCCCTAAAGTCCGCTGCAAAATACTCGCAGATGCAAAGCATAAAATTGTTTCTCCACCAGCAGCGGACTTTTAAAAAAAAAATAAAGTACGACCACGCCCACTTAAGCGCGCCCCAGCGCATTTTACAAGTACCTGGTCTCGAGGAGGTAAAATCCGTGTGGCTGTTCCTTGTTGCTGTTTTACAAGCATTGCATGCCTGGCCCTCCTCTGCTTTTTGTTTGTTTTTTGTTGGGTTCCCCCCCCCCTTTTAACAGACAGGAATCCGAACGGGCTGGAACAATTAGCTGCTGCCCACGGCAAGTGGAGGTGAGCCTGCATTTTTCTCTCTCTCCCCTCACTACAGACAGAAGCAATAGAATCAAGAGTGCAGGAGGTGGGAACACAGGAAGCAGAACAAAACCACGTTGGGGGGGATCTGCATTTAAGTCACCAGTGGATTTTAGGGGTCATGTAAAAGCAGTCAGAGAGACAGAGAGTTGTCCCTGGAATAAAATAAGGTTGTGTGCATTTTCTGATGTCTTTTACATTCTCCTCCCTTTCCTTTTCTTTTCCAAGAACCGCGGAAGAATCATTTTCTATTCTGTAAAGGTGGTCCCAACAATCTCATTCTTTTAACCCTCTCTTCTTTTCCAGTCCAACTACACACTCTTTACAGTAGACAAAGAGAACCGTACTGGACAGGTTGATTTTGCTGTTGCCTCGTGCTGCAAGGCCTCTTGTGAAATCAAACATGATTCCGATGACCCTCATCGGTCTTTCTCCATGTTCTTTGCAACCAGACTTTTCAAGGAGGTGGAGGTGTGCGTGAGCCAGCACATTAAGCTGTATTAAGTCTTGGGACCTTCACATTTAGGTCTTTTCTGTGGCCACATGTGGAAATTGGGTCCTTTTCCAAGGAGAAAGTCGGGGTAAAAATACTCTAAATAAATCAATAATAAATACAGTGGACCCTCATATAACAAACAATTTGTAAAACATAAAATCTGTACAACATAAAAAATTCCGGAGATAGGGGAAATTTGCTTAACAGAATCGCCTGTGGGGCGAATCCGTACAACATAAAAATGGTCGCAATTAGGGATGACTCCGTTTTCAACGCATTCCCATGGGGAATTTGTATAAAGGAAAATTTGCTCAACAGAATTTCATTTGGAACGAATTAATTCCTTTATACAAGGTACCACTGTAAATTTGAAAAACCACTGCCCTCCCCCTTTCATCATTGATGGGTTTCCTCTCGGGTAAGCCACCCTCTCCCCACAGCTATTTGAGTTGTTATAAGGAGGTTTAAGCATTAATGATTTCTGCAGTTCCTTAACAATTATGATCTTGGCATTTCCAGAAACTTTGGGGTGAGGGGAATACTATGAACCCTATAAAGTTGTAAACCATAGGGCTCCTTTTTCCTTTTGATTGCCATTGCAAAGCTTAGGGGAATGATCGGGTACAATAAACTGGAGAAATCAAGCAGTAGATTCATAAATCATGCCATGGTGATTTTTATTTCCACTTATTTTGTTTTCTGGATTTAATGTGGGGCTTGAGGCGGCTCACAGAAACCTCACATATGGAAGACTAGACTATGGATGATACCTTCATAGGCATCGAGAAAAATAAAAATAAATTGCTGAGCTTTTGTTTTTCTGGCTGTACAGCTCCAAACTTCTTCTTTTTTTTTACCATATATGGAAGACATGCCAGGCTACAGTGGAACAGATTGTGACGTTGAATTAAAAGCCAGCTGTCTCTTGTTGCAAGTTTCATAGAATCATAGAATCATAGAGTTGGAAGAGACACCAACAAATCGGAACTGACTCATAGCGACTCTAAAAATGCTTCCAAGGTAAGTGAGATACGAACATAAGAAGAGCCATCATACTGGATCAGGCCAAAGGCCCATCTAGTCCAGCTTCCTGTATCTCACAGTGGCCCCACCAGATGCGTTTGGGAGCGCATGATACTAGATATCTGTCTCCTGATACCACTCCCCTGCATCTTGCCCTTGAAGTACCCCTGTTTTAAGCCTGGAGATGATACATCTCCCTCATGGTTTGTAACCTGTGATGGACTTTTCCTCCAGGAATCTGTCCAATCCCCTTTGGAAGGTATCCAGGCCAGATGCCTTCACCACATCCTGTGGCAGGGAGTTGCACAGACTAACAACGCGCTGGGTGAAAAAAATATTTTCTTTTGTCAGTTCTTACTCTCCCAACCCTCAATTTGAGTGGATGTCCCCTAGTTCTGGTATTTTGTGAGAGGGAGAACAGCTTCCCTCTATCCATTTTACTCGTGCCCTGCATTATTTTGTAGTTTCAGTCATATCAGATGTTTAAGGAGCAGGTTTACTGCTTCTTCCACTCGCCAGTGGTTTGCCAGGGCTTAAATGGGGATTTGAACCCTGTTCCTCAGAGTCCTGTTCCTTCTTCCACTCTTCTTACACACACACACACACACACCCAAAATCCCTCGAGCGGAAGAGACCAGTCAGCCAAGTTCACGTCAATCAACGGAAGGAGCCTGCAAAGCCTTGGAGCTCTCCGGGTGCACAGCTTTTCAACTTTTGTTTTCCCCTCTAAGGGTTAAAACCATCGACCAGCGAGTCCCAGAGAGTCACCAAGGAAGAAGACGAGCCAGGCAGGAAAAACGGCTTCCTGTTTCCTGCCTCTGCGGTCCGTTGCCTTTTTCCTTCCCCCCCACTCCCAGAGCCCACTCCAGAGAGTTCCAGGTGAGGTTGGAAATGCCTTGTTGGGAGACTTGCAAGCAAGTGAGTGCAATTTGGGGGGGGAGAGAAATGGAGGGGCTCTTGGGGGGTCTTTAATTTTGGGGGGGGGAGTTGATCAGAGGAAGGGGTGATCCTCAGCTGCAAGGGAGTCCCGGGCAGATCCTGTCACCCCTTTCCTCCTTCCCTCCCTTCCCACGTCTGGAGCAAGTGAGCTTCCTCTGGGGATCATCCCTCAAACCTTCCTCCTCCTCCTCCTCCTCCTCCTCCTCTAAGAGTCCCTTCGTTCCAGCCTCTGAAGCCAAGCCTTCCCCATATAGATCCTCTCACACACACCCCAAACCCAGTTTAAATTGGGATGCTTGGAAACCAGTTTCCCAATGGTTGGCATTGATGTTGGAGTGGAGAGGGGTGGTTGAACTGGTTTGAGGACTCTGCCCACTGCAGCATTTTGGGATGGGACCTCATAAAGTGACCCCTCTCTCTTTGGTGAGCCCTGCAAGACCAAGTTGTTGTCGTCTGTGTTCTTGTTGTCTGTGTTGTCTGTGTTGTTTAATAATAATAATAATAATAATAATAATAATAATAATAATAATAATAATAATAATAATAATAATAATAATAATAATAATAACCACACAGCCATCTACGCTGGATTTTGTATTACCAATCACTAGTCGAACGCTACCCAAGCGTTTAGGACTCAGTGATGTATCGGCGAATTATGCAAGCAGATCCCAGTAAGGTGGCTTTCTGCAGCTGACTGATGGTGACTTTGTCAACTCCAAGTTCTTCTAAATACTTGCTTTATTATTATTATCTCAGCATCTACTTCTGTCTTACTATCACAGCACCATTGAGAGTGTCCTAACTTATGGCATGCTATCATGGTATGGGAGCAGCTCTGTAGCGGACAAAAAAAGCTCTACAGAGAATAATTAAAATTGCCCAGAATGTTACCGGGCTCCAGCTACCAACCCTGGATGACATCTTCACATCTCGCTGTTTGAGGAAGTCACACAACATTCTGAGAGACTCTACTCATCCTGCTCACAATTTCTTCGAACTGTTGCCTTTTGGCAGAAGATACAGAACAATTAAAACTCAGACCACACATCTTCTGAACAGTTTTTATCCCAGAGCTATAATTGCACTTAATAACGAAGTCAAGGACTACCAGCAGTGAGCACTTGGACAGGATTACCTAGCCTGTTGTGTAGATGCTTGTGTTTTTTTGGGGGGGGGGGATTTGGTGGGTGGGGGAGTGTTTGGGGATTTTTATGTGTGTGTGTTGAAGGGTTTTTTAATGTGTGTGAGAGTGTCTGGGGATATTTGTGTGTGTGTGTGTGTGTGTGGAATCTGGTCTCTGAGTGTCTGAATTTCGTTGTATGTGTATACTGTGTATATACACACAATGACAATAAATTATTATTATTATTATTATTATCATCATCATCATCATCATCACACAGCAGGCTAGATTATTATTATTATTATTATTATTATTATTATTATTATTTTGTTTTGTTTTGTTTTGTTTTGTTTTGTTTTGTTTTGTTTTGTATAGGTGATCTCATTGTAAGTTGTTGTACACTGCCCAGAGTTCCTGAGGGAAAGTGGGGCGGTTAATAAGTATAAAAATAAATAGATAAAGGAGGAGACGTGTCCTGCAGAAGATTCCCTGCTGCAGGTGTTTTACTTGGCAAGGTGTTCCTCATCGGTGGGTGAAATGTGCCCATCCTGTCATGGTCTTTAGGGGGACAGCCAAGGACCCAGGGCCCTTCCCCAAATCTCCAAAGCAGTGTGCTGCTTTTTATTCCACCCCATAGCACTTCAAGCACTCTCTGGGAGGTTTACAGGTAATGATGCAGGCTACACGTGGCCCGAGGCAACCCCCCCCCCCTCATCCCCAGCTAGCTGGGTTCCTCATTCTACTGACCTCGGAAGGCTGGAAGGCTGAGTGTACCTCGAGCCTGCTCCCTGGGATTGAACCCCAGGCGGTGAGTGGAGGGACAGCTGCAGTACACCTGCTTAACCACTGCAACACACACACACACACACACACACACACACACACACACACACACACACACACACACACACACACACACACACACACACACACACACACACACACACACACACACGGCTCCTAGAAGAGAAAGAAATCTCAGTGCAGGCAACCTTAGGTGAGAAAAATATAGTTTTTGATGTTTTACTCCTGGCTTACAACCAAAATTCTCCTTCTGTGAGGAGCTTTCCAGGTTTCTAGGAAAACTCTTGTCTTTCTAAGGGGGCCAAATGTTGGTCTGTTATTTATTTATTTGTTTGTTACCCTGCCTTTCCCCTTGGAAAGGACCCAAGGTGGCTTAGAGTAATGAGGAATAAAATACAGTCCAGTACATTTAAGACATAGTCAAATTTGAGAACAGGGAATTGAGGGAAGTTTCAGAGAGGGTAGCCGTATTAGTCTTTTCAAGAATTTCAAGCAAAAAATAAATAAAAGAAAAACAAAACAAAAAAGACACAAAACATGTGGCACCTTAAAAACTAACTTTCATATTTTAATGTAACGTTTCGTGGACTCTGTGTGTGTTGTGTTGTTACAGTCGTGACCGACTCTTTGTGACCCCATATCCATGGAGTTTTCTTGGCAGGAATACTGGAGTGGTTTGCCAGTTCCTACTCCAGGCGCCTACAGCACCTGGTATTCCCTGGTGGTCTCCCATCCAAGTACTAACCAGGGCCGACCCTGCTTAGCTTCTGAAATCAGGCGAGATCGGATGTGCTTAGGGCATCTAGGCATCTATTAGATTTATATACTGCCAGTTCGTTTCCATTCCCTCAGCTTTTCCGGAGGAGGTGAAAATTGAAGATTCCTTTGGTTCCGATAGTGGGCATCAGTCGGTCGACATGGAAGTTTGGAGCGACGAGGAATTCCCGGAAGGGACGACACAGAACAAACCAGATGGGGAGGCTCTCAGCCCAGAGGTTGAGCGCCTGCATTTCCGGGAGTTCTGCTACCAGGAGGACAAAGGGCCCCGGGCGGTGTGCAGCCAACTCCACCGTCTCTGCCTTCAGTGGCTGAAGCCCGAGAGACACACCAAGGCTGAGATCCTGGACCTGGTGATCCTGGAGCAGTTCCTAGCCGTCCTCCCCTCAGAGATGGGGATCTGGGTCAAGGAATGTAGGCCGGAATCCACTTCCCAGGCGGTGTCCCTGGCGGAAGGGTTCCTCCTGAGCCATAGAGCGGAGAAGATGACGGAGGAGGAGCTGGTGAGAGTTTGGGTCTTTCTCAAAGTCCAGGAAGTGGCTGTCCGTTTATGGAAATTGTTCAGCTTCATAAAGCTGATGTTTCCCCTCCTGTTTTCTCTTGAATTTCTTTCTTTGTTCCTCTGCTGGCTGCAGGGTTCCTCAGAATGGGCCAGGGACTCCTCTAGGGCGCCGATGGAGCCAACACAGAGACCTCTTGCCCTTATGAAAGAGAAGGAAGAAGGCGGAGGAGCTGCCTTGCCAGGTGAGAGACCCGCCACCATATTCTGCTCAGATTCTGTCCATACTCAGATGAAACCCACTGGCCAATAACATAGAATCATAGAATCATAGAGTTGGAAGAGAGACCTCAAGGGCCATCCAGTCCAACCTCCTGCCATGCAGGAACCCCCATCACATTATTTCCGACAGAGGGCCATCCAGCCTCTGCTTAAATACCCCCAAAGGAGGAGACTCCACCACCCTCCTTTGGGGGAGCATATTTCACTCCCGAACAGCTCTAACTGTCATGAAGTTCTTCCTGATGTTCAAATGGAATCTCTTTTCCTGTAGTTTGAAACCATTGCCCTGAGTCCTAGTCTCTGAAGCCATGGAAAACAAACCTGTTCCCTCTTCAATATGACATCCTTTCACATATTTCAACATAGCTATCCTATCCCCCCTCAGCCTTCTTTTAGAGAGGCTAAACATTCCCAGTTCCCTAAGCCGTTCCTCATAAGACATTTCCTCCAGACCTTCTCTCTTGTATCTCCTCCCAGGTCGACAGAGCGAATTTCAGATCTTCTCTGTTTGCGCAGATGTTTGAGTTATTGTGAATCGAAACAGAAGCAGCTTTGTGTTTTTCACTGTACATATGTGTGTGCGTGTGTGTTGTGTCGTTACAGTCGTGACCGACTCTTCGTGACTCCATGTCCTTGGAGTTTTCTTGGCAGGAGTACTGGAGTGGCTTGCCAGTTCCTACTCCAGGCGTCTACAGCACCTGGTCTTTCCTGGTGGTCTCCCGTCCAAGTACTAACCAGGGCCGACCCTACTTAGCTTCCGAAATCAAGTGAGATCGGATGTGCTTAGAGTATCTAGGCCGCTGTATATATAGCTGAGGCATTAAAATATTTCTGAAGAATGGATGTCTTCCTATTCCTTGTTCTCCCCGAGCAGAATCTGGAAACACGCTGACGACAGAGCCTGCCTCATCTCTTCTGGGTGGTGGAGGAATGGAAACGGTGTCTGTACAGCCAGAGCAGGTAGGGAGAAATGTTTGAGGAGGGCGGTGGTGGCACTGTACCCCGGACCCCCAGTTTCTTCTCTGGGACTGAAAGAAACTTTCTCATTGGGGTTTCTTTGGTCACAGATGCTTGTGAGGAACATAACGCGTGAAGGGTCGAGTTTGGCCATTGCTGGCGTTGTTGTCTTCCGGAATGTCCTTTAAAAAGGCTGGATAGTGGTGACCTCTGTATGGATAACAGGCTCCCTTTCATTTCAGGGCCCGGTTGCTTTCAAACAGATTGCTGTTTATTTCTCTGAGGAGGAGTGGGCCTTGCTCGATCCAGGCCAGAGGGCTCTCTACAGGGAAACCATGGAGGAAAATTTTGCCAATGTGTTGACTCTCGGTAAGTTATCCTTTTTTTTATACCTATCTTCAGAGAGGTCGCCGTGTTAGTCTCATTGAGCAAAAATATAACACAAAACCAAAAACGATAGCAAATACAGTCCCCCCCCCCCGGCCGCCATTTCACGGTTGTTCAGGTACTGCGGTCCCACTATATCACGGGATCGCAGTGCCTGCGTGGGGGGGGGGAGTGATCGCATCGCTCCGCCCCGCCCCGCCCCCCAGGCCCCTGTGATCACCCCCCGCCCCCACCCGCCCGCTTCCGCATATTGCGGATTTTCATGTATCGTGGGTCGGGTGGGTCCCTAACCCCCGCGATAGGCGGGGGGTTACTGTATACAGAATATATTTTCTGCCTGCGTCTCAGGTTGCCGCACTGTTTAAAATAATGGACATTTACGAATTCTTGCCATCTCTTCTTGATCTCTTCTGCTTCACTTAGGTCCCTACCATTTTTGTCCTTTATCTTATCCATCTTTGCACGAAATGCCCCTTTAATATCTCTGGTTTTCTTGAATAGATCTGTTTCCCCCCCCCTTTTCTATTGTTTTTCTCTATTTCTTTGCACTGTTTGTTCAAGAAGGCCGTCCTGTCTCGCCTCGCTATTCTTTGGAAGTCTGCCTTCAATTTGCTGTCTCTTTCCCTTTCTCCCTTGCATGTTGCTTCCCTTCTCTCCTCCGCTATATTCTAGGGCCTCGTTGGACAGGCGCTTTGCTGAACAGTCCCTCCCTTGAAATTCAACCAAGAACCTTAGGTTTTGAAGCAAAGGTTAGAACTTTCAAAGGTTAGAGCGAGGGCTTCGGGAGCAGCAGATGGCGGAGAGGGTCCCGTGGAGCTCTGGGTTGGGCAGTGGTCCCGTAGCTCCAATTATTTTCATAGAATATTCTAGAAGAGTGAAGTTGGAAGGTGTCAAGAATATTCTTGTGCGAGTGAGTTTTTCAACTTGCAAGTAGAGATACGGAGTTCAGCTGTGGACTGAAGCAAGCTCGGTAAAGTGGCCTTGACAGGAAGGCTAATGTCCAAGGACAGCGGAGCGTAGCTCAGAAGCGTGGATGAGAGAAGCACTGTGACATGAGATGTGAAAGTAAAGAATTGATTGGAAAGAAATATTATATATACTTTATGTATTGCAATATATTCTTGCAGTTTAGCCAGGGCTGTTTAGCCAGGAAGCCTGATGTGTTGCCTGTGAACAGGAAGAGTAGCTGGATTATTTAAGCTACTGGATGTATGTCTGAAAACCCAATGGAACCTGTATATATTTTGTAAAGAGACTGCAATAGAAAACCAGCCACGGAGTCTGTCATATTTTGCCTCTAATCCTTGACATTGCTGCCACTCTGCTTATTGAGGTCAACTCCTCATACATTCCTTGACAGAAGGGTCGTACAAGGCCATCCAGTCCAACCCCCTGCTCCATCCAGGAATGCCAATCAAAGGATATCTGCCAGGCGGTTTGTCCAAATTCCTCTTGGATGCCTCCAGTGTGGAAGCCCTCACCACCTCTTGAGGTCATTGGTTCCGTTGCCGTACTGCTCTAACAGTCAGGAAGTTTTTCCTCCTATGGAGCCCAAAGCTGGATTCTCTTCACTTGAGCCCATTGTTGCGCATCCCGCACACTGGGATGATCAAGACCAGAATCCTTCCCCTCCTCTATATGACAGCCCTTCAAATACAGTGGAGCCTCATATCACAAACGGTTTGTAAAACATAAAATCTGTAGAACATAAAAAATTCTGGAGAGAGGGGAAATTTGCTGAACAGCATCGCCACTATGGGGTGAATCCACACAACATAAAAATGGTCGCGATTAGGGATCTCTCTGTTTTCAATGCATTCCTGTGGGAAATTTGTATATAAAGGAAAATTTGCTGAACATAATTTCATTTGGAACGAATTCGTTCCTTTATACAAGGGACCACTGTATTTGAAAAGTGCCTCAGTCTTCTTTTCTCCAGGCTAAACATCCCTAGTTCTTTCAACCTTGCTTCCTTAGGACTTGGTTTCCAGCCCCCTGGTCATCCTTGTCTCCTGCCTCGGAAATTATTTCAAACCCGCCTTCTATAGACTGGGGTAGAATCAAGATCTGAGCCGTACAGCTTTTACCAGTTTTACCCTCTGCCTGCTCTGGGATTAGAAGAAGTTTAATTGTAGCCGATTTAATGTTGTTTGTTCAAACAATTTTTGTATATACGGGCTAGTAGGGAGATTGGACTGTAGCTTGGAGCTTCTGATGGTTGGTTGGTTGGTTGGGTTTTGCCTGGTTTCAGTGTAGCACTTACTTTCATCTTCCACCATATTTCTGGAATTTATTTGCTTGGCTAGCAATTATCATAGAGTCGAAGGAGCCATTTTTTTTATATTCTGCTCAAAATGTTTTGTGGACTTGATCTGGACCTCCATCCACTCCTTCTCACTTGGCCATCCCTACAATTTCTTAGGGCTTCATCTCATTCTGCCAATAGGAAGAGTGTAGACATGGGCATTTTGTTTTGGAAGGGGTCTGGTTCCGAAACGAAACATCGCAGAATAGCTGCCATTCTGTACTGGGACCCACTTTCCAGAACAAAATCAACCAGTCTCTTACCTTGCTTTGGGTAGCATGGGGCGAAACTCCAATGAGGAAGCAGCCTCGGATGCATCCCTGGTGCTGGCCAATCAGGAGGTGTGCAGGGACATGCATCATCCCGCCTCCCTGTCTGATTGGCCAGCGCCAGGGAAAGTGAAGGATGACACATCCGAGGCTGCTTCCTCGTTGGAGTTTAACCCCACACTACCCAAAACAAGGTAAAAGACTGGTTGATTTTGTTCTAGAAGGTGGATCCTGGTACCAAACAGCAGCTGTTCTGCCGTGTTTCGTTTCGGAACCGGACCCCTTCCAAAACGAAATGTCCCTGTCTAAAAAAGAGTAGAAAGACACGGGGGGGCATAAAAGGAGCCTCCCCCAAGAGTGGGAAGCATTGCAAGTTCATGTGGGCATCCCCTGGGAATATGGGTCCAGCGAGCCAATCCGTCCAATTTAGAAACCTTGCTCAGTAAACTTGTCACTGAGCTCCGCTAGTTTGACAGTGTCAAATTGCATCAAACATCTACAGCCTTCTGGTTTGTTCCCCCTCAGGGGTGTTTGGGCGTGGAGCCAAAAGCTCTCAGCAGCTGAGAAGGTTTTCCTTAGTATCGGCAATGTTAGTTTTATCCTTGTGTGGTTTTGTTTCCGGATTTGAAGGTTCTATTTTACAGTTCCGGAACACCCAGGTTCGTGTTTTTTCTGTCTCTTTTCAGCTCCTGGTGTGGGAGAGCGCAGGCCTGAGGCAGAATCGCACCCGACGTGCTTTGAAAAAGCCGCTGAGGCAGAGAAGAGGGCCAGGGGGAGGAAAGAGGAAAACGAAGAGAAGAGGGAGGGAACGTCCTTTGTTTCTCCACATGGAAAATCTGGCAAACGTTCTGCCCCAGAAGAAACGAAACGAAGCGTAGACAGTCGCAAGGGCTCAGCGTGCAAGGAGAGTGACCAGGATCAGGCCAGACGGGACGCTTCCTGGCAGACCCACCGAGGAAGAGCAGCGACGGAGTGCACAGAATACGGCGGGGATTTTTGCGGTGGTTTATCCGCAGAAAAAGAGCTGGCAACACAGAGAAGAGGAGAAGGGTTCGGTTACGTGGACTATGAGAATGGCATCGGTCAGGGCACAGAACTTCCCTCCCACGTGGGGCTCCAGGCAGGGGAGAGACCCTCTGAATGTTCTGACTGTTGGACGACGTTCCGCCAGAGACACTACGTGGGGCTTCAGGCCGGGATGAAGCCGTTTCCGTGTCCTGAATGCGAAAAGGCCTTCAGTCAAAGGAAGTACCTCACCGACCACATGAGGATCCACACGGGGGAGAAACCCTTTGCCTGCTTGGAATGTGGGAAGAGCTTCAGCCACCGAAGTTCTCTTCGGTCCCACAGAAGGGTCCACACGGGGGAGAAGCCCTTCGAGTGCCTGGAATGTGGGAAAAGGTTTACTCACAGCCGAAGTCTGGCCCTCCACATGCGAATCCACCGGGGGGAGAGGCCCTTTGCCTGCTTGGAGTGCGGGAAGAGTTTCAGGGCCAGAAACAACCTGAGTTGCCACCAGAGGATCCACACGGGGGAGAAGTCCTTCCAATGCTCCGAGTGCGGGAAGAGCTTCCGGCACAAATGCACTCTCCGTGCCCACGTGAGGATCCACACGGGGGAGAAACCCTTCCAATGCGTCCAGTGCGGGAAGACTTTCCATCAAGGAGGAAGCTTCCACTCTCACATGAAGATCCACACGGTGGAGAAACCTTTTCCGTGCCCGGAATGCGGGAAGACGTTCAAACAGAGGACGTACCTGGTCCCTCACATGAGGATCCACACGGGGGAGAAGCCGTTTCCGTGCGTGGACTGTGGGAAAAGCTTCAAACAGCGTTCGCACCTGATTTGTCACAGGCGAATCCACACAGGGAGAGAAGTGCTCTAGAAATGTGTGGCCTCTGCAGAGATTCCTGGGGAAGGAATGCATTTGAAAATAAAACAGCCAACATTGTAATGCCACGGTACAAAACGATAGTAAGGCCACACCAGGAGTATTGTTTACAATTCTGGTCACTGCATCTCAAGAAAGACATAGTGGAACTGGGAAAGGTGCAGAAGTGAGCGACTAAAATGATTACTGGGATGGGGGACCTCCCTTATGAGGAAAGGCCACAGCATTTGGGGCCCTTTTAGTCTGGAAAAAAAGGTGCCTGATGGGGGATATGATTGAGATGTGAAGGCCCGGGGGAAAAAATCAAAAAATTTCAGGGGGAGAAGTTTTTTCCGTTGTTTTTTTTCCTGAAGCCTTTTTGTGTGTTTTTTCCTGAAAAATTGAAAAAAGAAAAAGAAAAAATGATTGTGGGATGTTTTATTTTAACATGATAAATAAAATATTTTAAGACAGGGTGTTCAAATATTTTCCAAATCATTTCTAAAATATGCATCGTGTCAGATTATTCTAATTTCTGTGCACTGAGGACAAGCAAGTCCTGGGTTACAAACTGCAAGTCTCCAATGGAAGAACAAGATGCATTTCTTCCTTGAGGTGCACCTATTGTTGAGTTCAGGCTAAATCCCAAACTTTCCTTGTGTCAGAATAACTTAGCCAAAAACGTCTGAGACAAGCAGAGATCCAAATCACCATTCGTTTATTCAGCTGGATAAAGGAAGGGGGGGCGAGCGACCTTTCCCCCTGAAGCAGAAAGAAAAAAATCCCAACGAACAAGGACAGGGTACATGTTTTAAGTACAGAAAGCATGAGATGTCAACATCTCAATCAACAACATTCCTTAGGCAAGCTGTACCTCTCTGTTAGAGACTTCCTATCCCATTCTCCTTGCACCCCCCCCATTGATGTCCTTGAACATATAACACAGGCTCTTCTTTCTTTCTTGCCAACGCACACATTCCAGTAAAGTTGAAACAGTTTCAGATAGCTTGCAGATGGAGCGGTATATAAATTTAATAAATAAATAACATCTGGAGACCCACAGGTTGAGAACCACTGGTTTAAAACATGTTAAAACATTTTAACGCGTTTATTTAAACATTTATTTAAAATGTTGAAATGTAAAACGTTAACACTGAAATTAAAATGTTGATTTTATTTAAAACCACAACCACAACTGGAGCACCTTGCGGCCAAGGCACCTCTTTCCAACTTCTGGTTTCCTCTCAAAGGGTTAAAACTATTGAGTAGTGAATTCCCGGAGCGCCCCATCCAGGACCAGCGAGTTTTGGAAAGCCCACTTCCTGTTTCCGCCTCGGAAGTCCGTTGCCTTTTTTCCTCCGTCCCACCAGAGGGTCCGCGGGAGAGTTCCGGGTGGGAACTTCGCTGCCTCTTGTGGGGGGTGGGGGTGGGGGCGGCGGGAAGCGGGTGAGCCTAGGAATTGTGGGGGGGGGGGGTTTGGGGGGGAAGTGGTGGGGCAGCTTTGGGGCAAGGGATGGGATGGGATGGTGGGTTGGTTTTGGTGGTGGTGGTGGGGCGGGAAAGAGGGGCGAGGGGGTGGGTGGGATCTGTGCAACAGGGAGCCTTAAGATGGGGTGGTGATGGTTGCCCCTGTAAGTTCCAGGTGCCCCTTCCTTCCCTCCCCTTCCAAGGCAGGGACAGGTTAATCCTTCTCTGGGCATCTCCCACCCACCCACCCAAAGCCTCCTCCTCCTCCTCCTCGATCTCCTACCTACCAGCCTGTAAAGTCAAGCCCTTCCTACCGATTTTCCCTCCCCCTATCTATCTATCTATCTATCTATCTATCTATCTATCTATCTATCGATCGATCGATCGATCGATCGATCGATCGATCGATAGATATAGATACACACACACACACACACACACACACACACACACACACACACACACACACACACACACACACACACACACACACACACACACACACACACACACCTGGGATAGCTGGAGATTAGCATCTGGACTGGTACTTGTGTCAGTTGGCCTGGGAGGAGGAGGAGGCTGTGCAGACTGGGAAGGTGTCCAGTTCTGCGCACCTCAATTTAAAAAGGATTTAGGAGGAGGGCGACCAGGATGGTTAAAGGTCTAGAAGAAATGTCTAACGGGGAGCGGCTTAGGGAGCTGGGAATGTTTAGCCTTACAAAAGAAGGCTGAGGGGGGATATGATAGCTATGTTTAAATATTTGAAAGGATGGCATATTGAAGAGGGAACAGGTTTATTTTCCATGGCTTCAGAGACCAGGACTCGGGGTAATGGTTTCAAACTACAGGAAAAGAGATTCCATTTGAACATTAGGAAGAATTTCCTGGTGGTTAGAGCTGTTCAACAGTGGAATATGCTGCCACAAAGCGGGGTGGAGTCTCCTTCTGTGGAATTTTTTAAGCAGAGGCTGGATGGCCATCTGTCGGGAGCTCTGTGATGGGGGTTCCTGCATGGCAGGGGGTTGGACTGGATGGCCCTTGAGGTCTCTTCCAACTCTATGGTTCTTTGAAGTTTGGGGTTGGGGGAGCAACAAGGTAAGGGAGGAAAAACCTTGGGCTGTCTGCAAAGAAGATAGTCCCTGTAAAGGGCACCACTTGAGTTTGGGGTTTTGAGTGTGGACTCTTGATGGGGTTTATTATACCCTTTTCTGCTCAGGCCTTGGACTTTGGGCGTCATCGTAAAACGGCCACACAGTTTTCCTCTTTGCCGGGTATAAAATGGTTACTCTGTTAACGTTCCAACCCTTGTGTGTGTTCTCTCCCCCCTTTCCACAGAGAGAGAAAAAAGAGCTTATTCATTCCCTTTCTTTGGCTTTTTGGGAGGAGAACGAGTATGCAAGGCTCTGTGGATGGTGAAGGTGAGAAACAGCTGGACGACATGCAGGTGTGGAGCAATGGAGACTTCCCAGAAAGAAGGGCACAAACCAGCCTCCACGGGGAGGCTCTCAGCCCAGAGGTTGAGGGCCAGCATTTCCGGAAGTTCTGCTACCAGGAGGATCAAGGACCCCGGGCGGTTTGCAGCCAACTCCACCATCTCTGCCGTCAGTGGCTGAAGCCAGAGAAGCACACCAAGGCTGAGATCTTGGACTTGATCATTCTCGAACAGTTCCTGGCTGTCCTCCCGTCAGAGATGAGGATCTGGGTCAAGGAATGTAGAGCAGAATCCACTTCCCAGGCAGTGTCCCTGGCAGAAGGTTTCCTCCAGAGCCAGGCAATGGAGAAGAAGCAGGAGCACCTGGTGAGAGTTCAGCTCTGCCTGAGAAGCTGAGAATGTGCCCTCCTTTACCAGCGTGTTTTTAGTCTGTGGAACTCCCTGCCACAAAATGTGGTGACAGCATCTAGCCTGGGTGCCTTCAAAAGGGGATTGGACAGGTTCCTGGAGGAGAAGTACACCACAGGTTACAAACTATGAGGGAGATGTGTAATCTCCAGGCTTAAAACTGGGGTGTTTCAAGGGCCCGATGCAGGGGAGTGGCTGCAGGAGACGGATGTCTGGTCTCATGCGCTCCCGGAGGCATCTGGTGGGGCCACTGTGGGATGCAGGAGGCTGGACTGGGTGGGCCTTTGGCCTGATCCAGCATGGCTCTTCTTATGTTCTTATGTTTTTATGCACTTCCTGTCTAGTACATTCTTCCTGTCTAGTACATTCTTAAAAGTTTCACTTAATCCCTGTGTTCATGGTCTTTCTTTTGTCTTGGATGCAGGAGCCTTCAAAGCCAGCCACTGGTTTTCCTCCTTCGTATTCAGGACTGCTCCCTCTGTTCCCAAAACATTCACAAGGGGAAGACGAGGGGCCTGCTTTACAAAGTAAGCGATCGGTCGGGATGTTGCTATGTAGGGTTCCTCTGTCAAATCTCCTCCCATGTTCACGAGTTCCAACTCCTCTGCGCTCATATGGCCTCGTGGCACAGTGGTTAAACACCTGTACTGCAGGTGAAAATGTGCTCACAACCTGGGGGTTCAATCCCAGGTAGCAGGCTCAAGGTTCACTCAGCCTTCCATCCTTCCGAGGTTGGTAAAATGAGTACCCAGCTTGCGGGGGAGGAAATGTGTAGCCTGCATACTGTAATTAAAAAACTGTAAACCACCCAGAGACTACTTGAAGTGGTATGGGGTGGTATATAAGTAGAACACTTTTGCTTTATATAGATGTTTTAATTTCTTGGAAAAAGTGGAAGAAGTGTTTGCGTTTGTTTTCTTTTTTTTTTTTTTGTAAACATGAGGGATAAAATATTTCCGAAGAAGAAATGTTTTCCCACCTGTCCCTGTTGGTCTCTCCTTGCAGACCCTGGAAACGCACTGGAGACACCTCCTCATTCATCATCTCTTTGTGGAGAAATGGAAACGGGACCTGGGCAGCCAGAGCAGGTAGGAGGAAATGGATGGGCAGGTGAGATCTTGGGGTGAAAAAGAACCTTCCCCGTTGGATTTAAACTTTGTCCTAAACGCCCTTCAGAAAAGCTGGGAGTTTGACCATTGAAGGATCGACTCTTCTCATTATTAACGTTATTCTCTTCACCGTTATGCCACAGAAAAAGTTGATCCACTGTGATATGCCTGAGAATAAGAGGCTTCTTCTTCCTTCAGCCTCCGGTAGCCTTTGACGACATAGCGATGCATTTCTCCGAAGAGGAGTGGGTGCTGCTGGATTCGGGCCAGAGGGCTTTGCATTGGGAAGTGATGGTGGAGAACTTTGCCCACGTGGTGTCTCTGGGTGAGCTTTCTTATCATAGAATCATAGAGTTGGAAGAGAGACCTCAAGGGCCATCTAGTCCAACCCCCTGCCATGCAGGAACCCCCATCACAGGACTCCCATCCAGCCTCTGCTTAAAAACCTCTTCCAAAGAAGGAGACTCCACCACCCTCCTTGGTGGCAGCATCTTCCACTGCCGAACAGCTCTCACTGTCATGAAGTTCTTCCGAATGTTCAAATGGAATCTCTTTTCCTGTAGTTTGAAACCATTGCCCCGAGTCCTAGTCTCTGAAGCCATGGAAGTCATGTTCCACTCTTGCCGTTTCAAACACACACACACACACACACACACACACACACACACACACACACACACACACACACACACACACGTACGTTTTTATCTTTCAGAAATTTTAAACAAGCAAACTGGGAGACCTCTTGGTAGTGGGGCAGCTAAAAAAATCTTGTAAATAAATAAATAAATAAATAAATAAATTATTTACTTACTTACTTCGGGCGCTTTTACACGACCTCTAAAATCCGATGGCAACTTAAATTCAGACCAGAGATCGTGGGGGGTTTGTCGCTCTTCCTGTGTTCCCACCCCTCCGCACTCCATTGTTCCTGTCTGCGTGAGGGAAGGAAGAAAAAAGGGGAGAAAAAAATGCAGGCTCACCTCCATCTGCCGGTCGGTCAAAGCAGCCCCAAGCAGCCTTGTCGTGAGTCCTGTCTCTTAAAGGGGCGGCAGGGACAAAAAAACAAACAGCAGGCGAGGGAGCCAGGCATTTACAGCTTTACAATCCGCACCAGAAGATTTTTTTACCTCCTGGAGGCCAGGTACTTGAAAAGTGCGCTGGGACGTACTTAGGTAGGCGTGGTCGTACTTAATTTTTTTTAAAGCCCTGAGCTGGTGGGAAAACATTTTTAAGCTCCGGATCTGGGAGTCCTTTGCCTCGGATTTTAGCGGTCGTGTAAAAGCGCCCAAACTTACTTATTTTTCTATACCACCCCTGTAGTGCAAACTGCGCTACCCGGGGTGGTTTACAAAACGGTCATAAAATACAATATTTAAAAAGATACAGCTATAAATAAAATGCAGTTAAAATGCAGTTAATACAGTTAGAATCCAATGAAAAGATCTTACAAACCACATTTAAAGCGGCCGTTGTCAGAGGGTGATCACCTCGTCCTGCCAGGAGAACTTAAAAAGTGAAATTTAAAATGAGATATTCCCCCCCCCCCGTCCGATGGCTGGTGGAAGTGCGGGAGAGAATAGAAGAAGAAAAAGGAAACTGGGGAAGGTCTCCGCAAATAAATAGGTCTTCAGGGCCTATCGCTTAAAGGTACTGTGAATATTTGAAAATGTTCTTGGCAACCACATCAGTTCATCCTGGAGCAAATCTGATCATTTACAACGGTGGTCCCCAACCCCCGGGCCGCGGACTGGTGCCGGTCCGTGGACCGGTCGGCACCGGGCCACCTGGGGAGGCCGGGGAGGCTCCTCCCCTTTTCCTCCGCCGCCCTCCTCCTCCTCCTCTTCTCTCCCGCGGGCAGCCGGTGGAGGAGGAAGGCTGGAGGAGTGCAGGAGGAGGAGCCGCCGCCGCCTTTGCCTTTGCCTCCCTCCTCTGCCCGCCGGTGGCGGCGGCGGCACATCCTCCTCCTCCTCCGCCCTCCTCCTCCTCCGCCCTCCACCACCACCAGCAGCAGCAGCCACGGCGGCGGCGGCGCGTCCTCCTCCTCCTCCTCCGTCCTCCTCCTCCTCCTCTTCTCTCCCACGGGCAGCCAATGGAAGAAGAAGGCTGGAGGGCGCGCGGGGGCCGTCGGGGAGGAGGGGGCACGCGCGGGAGGCGCGAGGAATGGGGGAGGGACGAGGGAAGCCCCCACCAGGCCCCGCTGGAGGAGAGGAGAGGAGAGGAGAGGAGAGGAGAGGCCGGGGTGGGGGGCCGGGAGCCGGAACACTGCCGCCGCCACCACCGCTCCACTGGGAGGGAGGGAGAAGGAAGGAAGGAGCGTCCGCTCCCGTCCCCCCGCCCCCCCCCCCACAGAGAGAGAGAGAGGCCAGGGCCCCCGAGCCCCCCCCCAACCGGAGTGTGCGTGCGCTGGCCGTCCGTCCGGCCAGCCAGCGCAGAGACGCCACCCCCCCCCACCGGCCTCCCTCCCCTCCCCCTCCCGCTCGCCTGCCCGAAGGCCGCAGCTGGAGGCAAGGCGACGCGGTGGCGGCTCCGGCCCGAGGGCGCCACCGGGACCGCTGAGCCGCCGCTGGCGGTGGCGCAGAGGCGCCCCACCAAGGCGGGCGGCGGCGGCGGCGGCGGCCGAACCCGGGCAACTGCCGTGGCCACCGCGGCTGCCGACAGGAGGAGGAGGCGGGGCCCCGCCTGCCCAGGAGCCCCGGGCTCCCCCCCACCCCGCCCGTGCGCACGGGGGGGGAGCGGCACGCTCGACGCCCCCAGCCGGCGAGCGCCGCCGCCACTCCCGTGGCCCCCCCCCGCAAGGCACACACACCAAGCCCCCCGCTCCCCCCTCCCCCCTCCCACCCACACCCTCCCCTGCCCCCCCCACCCGACCCCCCCCACACCCCCCCATCTCCCCCCCTCTCCCCAGCCCCGGGCCACGGAAAAATCATCAAACATTTACCGGTCCATGGGGACAAAAAGGTTGGGGAGCACTGATTTACAAGAACAATCTCAGGATGCACAATATTTGTACAAAACTAGACTAGGTGATACTTTTTAGGCTATTAGTAAAATATTATTTATTTGTTTGTTTGTTTGTTTGTTTGTTTGTTTGTTTGATATATTTCTAGACCGCCCATCTTCCAAACGCAACTCTGGGCAGTTTACAATTAAAACAAAACAAAAAGAAAAAAATACAAAGGGGGAGAGGTACTAATAAAACAAGGAGGGGCAATGCTCTCCACGAAAGATGGCGCAGGCGGGAAAGAAAAAAAAAGAATTAAATAAAAAGGTCGCCATATGCCTCTTTGAAAAGGTAGGTTTTCAGGGCCTTTTTAAAGGCAGGCAGGGACTGTGCTAGGCACAACTCACTAAGGAGATGATTCCAAAGCGTAGGGCCCACCACAGAGAAGGCGCGGTTACGCGTGAGCGATTTCCGCGCCTCCCTGAGTGTGGCCACCCTAAGTGAGCCCGCCTGCGCCATTCTCGTGGGTCTGACCCCAGTTGACCTCTGGGAGATACACTCCGACAGGTACTCTGGTCCCAAGCCGTGGAGGGCTTTGAAAATCAAAACCAGGACCTTGAACCTTATCCGGAGGACAACGGGGAGCCAATGCAGGCGGGCCAGGACTGGGGTGATGTGGTCGAATCTACGAGCACCCACCACCAGTCTGGCTGCCACGTTCTGCAGCCTCTGGACAAGGGTCAAGGGCAACCCCACGTAGAGGGCATTGCAGTAGTCGATCCTCAATATCACAAGAGCCTGCACGACTGTCCTCAGGGAGGACTCATCGAGGTACTGGCAGACCTGGGCGATCCTGCGGAGATGGATAAAAGCGGCCCTGGAGACAGCCGTCACCTGGGCTTCCAGGGAGAGGGCTGAATCCAGAACCACACCCAGATTCCTGGCCCTGTCCGTAGGCTGGAGGGACCCTCCCCCCAGTCTAGGGAGGGGGGCATTGTACCCAGACGAGGGTGCCCCGAAGAACAGAACCTCTGTCTTCTCCGGATTCAGCTTGAGCCGGTTGGTCCTGGTCCATTCCAGGACCGCCTCCAGGCACAGGTCGAGGGAGCGAACTGCCTCCACTGCAGAAGAAGAAAAGGAGAGATAGAGTTGCATGTCATCAGCATACTGATGGCAGCAAACTCCAAATCTCCTGATGACCTCCGCCAGCATCCTCATGTAAACGTTGAACAGCATGGGGGAGATTGCCGACCCCTGGGGCACCCCACAAGGGAGTGTCCAAGGAGCCGACAAATCGTCCCCCAGATGAACCTGCTGAGACCGGCCGCCGAGACAGGAACAGAGCCAGCAGAGAGCTGAGCCCCCAGTTCCAGCCTCAGCAAGCCGATCCAGCAGGTTACCGTGGTCGACGGTATCAAAAGCCGCTGACAGATCAAGGAGGACCAACAGGGAGGAACACACACACACCCCGTCAGCCTCCCCGAGGAGGTCATCCTGCAGAGCGACCAGGGCAGTCATAACAAAAAACGTTGCTAATATTTCGAGGGCAACACCCTCTTCCTTAGAGCTCTACCAAAAAGTTCTAGCATGGCAAAAGATGGAATTGCCAGGCGTTAGTTCTTAGATGTAGCGTTCATGGCAAGATGGAAAAAATGCCAGGCAGTCTCTTAGTTGAGCCCAGGAGCCGAGATGATGTAAAGCTGCATCTTGAAGTTACGGGTTGTGTTTATTGCCCACTCCTTCAAACAAAGTGACATGGGTCGCATACACTAGTACGCTGGTCACCTACACTAGTTACTAGTGGCCTAAAAATATCACCTAGTCTAGTTTTGTATTTGGTTAATTGTGGTCAGGGCCGGCGCGTCCATTAAGGCGAACTAGGCAGTTGCCTAGGGCGCCAAAATGGAGAAGGGGCGCTGGCCAGCCTGCTGCCCCCTGCCCCCCCCCCCCGCCGCTGGTCACCGCCCTCCGCCCGCCTGCCTACTGTTGCCATCCGCCGTCCGCCCCCTGTGCCCGTTGCCGTCCGCGCCCGTCGCTGTCCCCCGTCATCCGCCGCCCCCTGCTGCCCCACCCCCTGCCACCCCACGCCCCGCCGCAGCCCGCCCGCCCCACCCCCCCTGCCCCCCGCCCTAGGGCGCAAAAAAACCTAGCGCTGGCCCTGATTGTGGTTTAGTTAATGCATGTTGTGTTCTGTACTGTTGAGTCAGAAATGTCTTAGAGCAACTTTCACTGGGCTTTCAAGGAAAGTGAAATATTTAAGGGTGATTTTACCAGTTCCCCCAGGGACTTTCTATAGGTGAGTGGGGATTCAAACTCGGGCCTCCTGAGTCCTAGCCCATCACTCTACCTGCTACAGTACTCCCCCCCCCAGCTATTGCGGGGGTTAGGGACCCAACCTGACCTGCGATAATTGAAAATATGTGATATGCAGATGCTGGATTGGGTCGGGCCTGGGGGGTCTCTTGGGCCTCCTACACTTACCTGAGCCCTGCCACTACCCTGAACGGGCCTCCGATGGCCTTCCCGGGCCTGTCGGACGCCCCAGAAGTGCTTTCCAGTGATCTGGAAGTGCTTTCTGGTGATCCGGTTCGGCAGAAAGCACTTCATAACCCTGATAAGTGGTTTTCAGTGATCCAGAAATCACTTCCGGTTTGCCGGAAAGCACTTTTGGGGACTCTGCCAGGCCCGGGAAGGCCATCGGAGGCCTGATAAGTGGTTTTCAGCGATCCACAAGTCCCTTCCGGTTTGCCGGAAAGCACTTTGGGGGCCTCCGGCAGAGCCAAGAAAGTCATCGGAGGCCTCAGAAGTGGTTTTCAGTGATCCAGAAGTCCCTTCCAGTTTGCAAGAAAGCAGTTTTTAGGGCCTATGACAGGCCCGGGAAGGCCATCAGAGGCCTGTTTAGGGCAGCCCCATGCCTGGGGTAAGTATAGGAGGCCTGAAACAGGCCCATCTAGCTTTCCCCAGGGGGGCTTGCCTGTCATATACTGTGGTTCCGCGATCTACCGGGACTGCAGTATAGGGGAACACTGTACACCAAACTGCGAATTCAAGTTGCAGCACACTTGATGAGTTTTCTTCATGACTTGAGGCTCCGTTTTTCATTTCCAGTCCTGACAGGTTTTTTTGGTTTTCCGATTTCTTTCAGCTCCTGGTGTGAGAGAGTGCAGGTCTAAGGAAGAAGCGCTTCAGGCATGCCTAGAAAAAGTTGCCGAGGAAGAAGAGAAAGGCGAGGGGATGAAAGTGGGAAGAGAAGAGAAGAGGAAGGAGTCCTTTCCTTTTCTACAGGGGAATTTCCAGGGAACGCCGTCCAAGGAGAAAACAGATGCAAGCCCCAAAAGCCACAAGTGTTCTGTGTGCAAGAAGGGTTTCGGCTCTCAAGCCAGCCTCAACGCCCACTGGAAGGTCCATGTCGGGCGCCGATGCCTGCAGCGCTCGGGATACGGCAAGGTTTTTTCAAACAAGCCTCCCCCGGGAAAAGACGTGCGGGAAAACGGAGGGGAGAACCCGTTGGGAGGCCCAGACCCCGAGAAGAGTCTCCGGCAGGGCCCCGAGCTCTTTTCCCGCAAGATCATTGAGATGGGGGAGAAGTCGTTCGAGTGCCTGGCATGCGGCAAGCGGTTCAGCCGCAACACCCACCTGGCCGACCACGTGCGGATCCACACGGGGGAGAAGCCCTTCAGCTGTGCGGAGTGCGGGAAGCGGTTCAGCCACAGCACCCACCTGGCGTACCACACGCGGGTCCACACGGGGGAGAAGCCCTTCAAGTGCTCGCATTGCGGGAAGAGCTTCAGCGTGAGGAGCAACCTGAACTCCCACCAGCGGATCCACACCGGGGAGAAGCCCTTCCAGTGCCCCACCTGCGGCAAGTGCTTCAGCCACAGCGGCAGCCTCACTTTCCACCACCGCATCCACACGGGGGAGAAACCCTTCGAGTGCCCCGATTGCGGGAAGAGCTTCCGCGACCGAAGCAGCCTGAGCTCCCACCAGCGGACTCACACGGGGGAGAAGCCCTTCCAGTGCCTGGAGTGCGGGAAGAGTTTCAGCCAGAGCACCCACCGGGCTTCCCACATGAGGGTCCACACGGGGGAGAAACCTTTCGAATGCGTGGCCTGCGGGAAGCGCTTCAGCCGCAGCACGAACCTGGCTTGCCACATGAGGATCCACACCGGGTAGGAAGTCTTTGGAACGCCGAGGAATCGTCAGCCAGAAGAGCCAATCATCAGCCAGAAGAGCCAATCATCAGCCAGAAGAGCCCCTGGGGGTGGGGGGGGGGAGAGAAAGAGGTTGTTTTTAAGAGGCGTGAGGGTGGAATGGACCTGGTCGATCATCCAGGAATCCACATGCCTAAGGGTGGTAGTCCAAACTTGACACACACTTAGCGTCTTGGGGGAGGATAAAATTAAGATTTGTTGCAATCAGGGACAAGGAGAGAGAGATTTGTTTATCTCTCTTTTTAAAAAAGAGGGAAACGGTGCCTCCTCCGTGCGCTTGATTTCAGAAGTCTCGCACATGCTTTTCTCATGGCCCAGTGATTAAACTGTCGTATAAGAACATAAGAAGAGCCCTGCTGGATCAGGCCGAAGGCCCATGTAGTCCAGCTTCCTGGATCTCATAGTGGCCCCACCATATGCGTCTGCGAGCGCACGAGACTAGATCTCTGTCTCCTGATCCCACTCCCCTGCATCTGGCCCTTGAAGTTCCCCGGTTTTAAGCCTGGAGATGACACATCTCCATCGTGGTGTGTAACCTGTGATGGACTTTTCCTCCAGGAATGTGTCCAATCCCCTTTGGAAGGCATCCGGGCCACATGCCAACACCACCTCCTGTGGCAGGGAGTTCCACAGACTAACAACGCGCTGGGTGGCGTTCGATTCTGGTGGCCGGCTCGAGGTTCATGCAGCTTTCCATCCCTCTGAGGGCAATAGAATGAGTACCCAGCTCGCTTGTGTGTGTGTGTGTGTGTGTGTGTAAGTTTTAAACACCCCCAAAAGTCCATCAAGCATTATGGGGCAATATACACACAGGACACTTTTCCACCAAGATTTTCAGAAGAGACACTTTTCTTAGGAAGAAAGGTGCTCTTAACTACATGCAGGCTTCATCCTCTTCCCCGCCTTCCTCCTCGTTTCTAGCTGACCGGCATCCTTCATACAAGAGCCAAGTGGAATTGTAAAGGAAAGGTGGAAATCCACCTTCCCTTTGGCCTCAAGAGGCCCGTGGAACCAAGCCGACTTCGGTTGGGCTCAGATCGAAAGACAGGCATACTGCAGTGTGCCTGGCTTGGTGGTTTAGGTCTCTGGCTGAAGACCCAGAGGTCGTGAGTTTGATTCCCCGCTGGGCCACCTGGGAGTGAAGCCAACCTGGGTGGCCTTGGGGGAGCTATACAGTTCCAGGAGACCCCCAGAAGAAAGGAATCGGAAGCCACTTCGAAGTCTTCTGGGAAAGAGTTGCCGTAAGCCAGAACTGACTAGACGGCAAGTGACGATTATCGCCCTTCTCATATCGTGTCCCCCAGATTGTAACTGAGATCTTGTTCTTCAGAAGGCCAATGCCGTGTTTTGGGTTAGGTCCAATACCGGAACAGTAAAGCAGGTCTGCCCAACAGGTAGACCGTGGGCTACTGGTAGCCCGTGAAGGGTTCAAAAGTAGCCGTTTGGCCATCAATAAAAAAGTGAGGGGATAAGTTCTCCCCCCCTCCCTCCCCCCCATCCCAAGGACCACCACTGCCCCAGCAAAGTTCTGGGTCTCCCAGCCCGTTGTCTCAGCCGAGCGGGGCAGTTCAAGGGCCATGGCGCATTGAAATCTGTTCCCTCCAGAACAGATTAATTGGTTTTCAGTGCATTCCTATGGGAAACTGCTGCTCTACTTACAAAAGTTTTTAGTTATGAGCATGTGCTCGGAACAGATAAAATTCATAAGTAGAGGTTTTAATGTAGTAGCCCTCAGGCACTTTGGGCCAGAAAAAGTAGACCTTGGCCTGTTCAAAGTTGAACAGCCCTGCAATAAAGCATATTTTGAAACCTTTGGGTGAATCCTCAGGTTGTTAGTGGAGAGGGATGCTTGATTGTCCTTGATTAGTTTTTGTCTCCTATATTTGCCTGTATTAGTTATGTTAAAAATGGAACCTGCTGGCAGAGATCATCTGGATCGTCTCCCATAATTAACATGAAACACAAAGCAAAAGTTAAACAAAAAGAATGCTGTAGCACCTTAAAGACTATATTTTAATGGAAGGTTTATCTAATAACACATCTGCTCTTCTGATGTAACCCCGTTTGTGTTCTAGTTGAACGGACATGAAAGGCTGGCTTTACGAATGAAGGGTTTTGTTGTTCAGGTCAAGGAATAGCTAGTCTGCTATGCATTAAAGCTGAAAAACATCAAGATTAGTTTATTGTTTCTGGGACTTTTCTCGGATGTTCCGTCATGTATCTGTGTCAGAAATCTCTCCTCACTCGGCGACTCTCCTTGGTGAATAATGTGTCTTTTATTCTTTTTTTTTCAATTCTATGAAAATGGTATTAAAGCCTCCTAGGCTCAGGAATACATCTGTGTTCTGTCTGTGTATGTCCTCAGGTGCACATCAAATTAAAAAAAACACGTTCTTTTGCCTCCAACAATGTGGTCCCTTGCGTAAGAAAGCAGCAAGTGTTGTTTCGGTGTCAGCAGCGGGATGCAAGCTGAAAAGGGTGCCAGGAGTGAAACCTGCTCAGAACCATCTAGGTAGATTTTCCTTGCTAGGACTTCCAGGATCCTTGTGGATCTCTCTCCCAGTGGGATCAGCTTAGGATTGTTGTTGTTGTTGTTGTTCAGTCGTTCAGTCGTGTCCGACTCTTCGTGACCCCATGGACCAGAGCTCGCCAGGCCTTCCTATCCTCCACTGCCTCCCGGAGTTTTGTCAAATTCATTTTGGTTGCATCGATGACACCGTCCAACCATCTCATTCTCTGCTGTCCCCTTTTCCTTTTGCCTTCGATTTTTCCCAGCATCAGGGCCTTTTCCAGGGAGTCCTCTCTCTTCATGAGGTGGCCAAAGTACTGGAGCCTCAGCTTCAAAATCTGTCCTTCCAGTGAACATTCAGGGTTGATTTCTTTCAGGATGGATAGGTTTGATCTCCTTGCAGTCCAGGGGACTCTCAAGACTCTCCTCCAGCACCACAGCTCAAAAGCATCAATTCTGCAGCGATCAGCCTTCTTTATAGTCCAGCTTTCACTTCCATACATCACGGCTGGAAAAACCATAGCTTTAACCATCCTGACCTTAGTTGGCAAAGTGATGTCTCTGCTCTTTAGGATGCTATCTAGGTTTGCCATTGGTTTCCTCCCAAGAAGCAGGCGTCTTTTTATTTTGTTGCTGCAGTTGCCATCTGCCGTGATCAAGGAGCCCAAGAAAATAATGCTTAGGATAGGCGTGTCCAATCTTTGGCCCTCCTGATGTTTTGGACCACAACTCCCAGAATTCTAAGCTTAGATTGCCAAGGGCAAAGGACTGTGGGAGTTGCAGTCCAAAACATCTGGAGGGCCAAAGTTTAGAGATGCTGGGCTTAGGAGATTTGGAGAATGCTTCCGTCTTTGGCTTGTACTGCATGTTCCTTTTCGTTTGAGACTTGAGAAGTCGTTAAGACGGGCAGTTCTTCTGGGCAACTGTCTATACGAGGGGTCCTCAAACTTTGTAAAACAGGGGGCCAGTTCACTGTCCCTCAGACACTGTTGGGGGCCGGATCCTGCGGCTCCCTGGCGTGGCTCCGAGGGGAGTAGGGCGAGGACCCATCCTGCTCACCCCCCCCAAGACCCTATAGGCAACGGTGGGCTTTGCCCTTGCATTGGTAGCTGAGGCAACTGCTGCTGCTGCTGCTGCTGCTGCACAGTGAATTTTTGGCTCAAGTGGGTGGAACTGGGATTCTGTAATGGCCGGCAGGTCACATCTGGCCCATGGGCTGTAGTTTGAGGACCACTAGTCTATGCGTTTGGCTACAGCGGAGGTCCGGAGACATTTCATTTCATAGAACCACAGAGTTGAAAGAGACCTCAAGGGGCCATCTAGTCCAACCCCCTGCCATCCAGGAACCCCCATCACAGGACTCCCAACAGATGTCCATCCAGCCTCTGCTTAAAAACCTCCAAACAAGGAGACTCCACCACCCTCCTTTGTGGCAGCATCTTCCACGGCCGAACAGCTCTAACTGTCATGAAGTTCTTCCTAATGTTTAAATGGAATCTCTTTTCCGGTAGTTTGAGACCATTGCCCCAAGTCCTAGTCTCTGAAGTGATGGAAAACAGGGAACAAGTCAATTAATTACTCGACTAAGCTGACATCCCTGTTTCCAGTAAAATTAATTCATTCCACAAAAGAATGAGGAAGCGGCTATCCACAGATTCCAGTGGCACCAGACGTTTTCTTCCTTTTTCTTGATAGGCCGGACGACTGGGCTGAAACCAACAGAATGAAATTTAACAGGGATAAACTCAGGGATCTCGCCCGATTTCAGAAGCCAAGCAGGGTCAGCTCTGGTTAGTACTAGGATGGGAGACCACCAGGGAATACCAGGTGCTGTAGGCGCTTGGAGTGGGAACTGGCAAACCACTCCAGGATTCCTGCCAAGAAAACTCCATAGACATGGAGTTACAAAGAGTTGGTCACTTCTGTACCGACACAACACACACAAACCCTTGAGAAAAGGAGACTGTGGGGCGACATGATAGCATATTTTTAAATATTTGAAGGGCTGTCATACAGAGGGGGAATGGTGATTTCTGGTTCCATTCGGCGATGATAGCCACGGCTAGTCAGAGGCTCTTGTTTTTATTTTATAAACAGGCCTTTTTAAAAGGCCTTTTAGCTTCTTAAAACCTAAACTCTCTGTTGTTAGAGAAGATATCTTCACAGAGGGAATACTGAAAACATTTTGCTGCTGAACCATAGAGTTGGAAGAGACCTCAAGGGCCGCAGGAACCCCCTATGACAGTATTTCCGACAGGTGGCCATCCAGCCTCTGCTTAAGAACCTCCGAAGGAGGAGACTCCACCACCCTCCTTTGTGGCAGCCTATTATCCCACTGCCGAACAGCTCTAACCCTCATGAAGTTCTTCCTAATGTTCAAATGGAATCTCTTTTCCTGTAGTTTGAAACCATTGCCCCGAGTCCTAGCCTCTGAAGTGATGGACAACAAACCGGTCCCTTCTTCGACGTGACATCCTTTCAAATATTTAAACATAGCTATCATATCCCATCTCAGCCTTCTTTTGGAAACGCTAAACATTCCCAGTTCCCTAAGACGTTCTCATAAGACATTTCTTCCAGACCTTCAACCATATAGCTGAGAGCTATATTTACTTATACTGCATCAACGAGGCAGTTATCTCTAGCACAGCTGCCTTCAGAGAAGTTCTGAAGTTCTGTGAGAGTTCTGTCAGGCAGTGAGGGCTACACTATTTACTAGTTATTAAAGACAAGGAGGCTTGTAGAGTTGATTAAACCTATTGTATGTTAAAGGCAACGCATACCATCCTCAGACATTGTTATATTTATTATTTTCTCAATAAACTTCGTCATTATTTTTATATTATACATCTGAGTCGGTCCCAATTCATAAGGCAACGAGTGTAAAAGTTGGCAGCATTACCAAGTGAATAAAAGGTGGCAGCATTACCATTTCTGTCACAATTACACGTGTAAAAGGGAGGCGTCGTCACAATTTGGTGGCACAGCAGTGGGATGTTGAAATAAACCCCGTTGTGCTTTGAAAACTCAGTTTGTGAAAGGGGTGAATGAACTTCTCTTCATACAGAGAAGAGGCAGGATCTGTTCTCAATCATCCCAGAGCGCAGGAAGCGCAACCATGTGCTCAAGTTAGGAGAACCCAGCTTTCGGCTGAATATCAGAAGAAATGTCTTAACTGTTAGAGCAGTACGGCAATGGAACCCATGACCTCAAGAAGTGGGGAGTGCTTCCATGCCGGAGGCCTTCATGGCTGGAATGCTGAGTGGCTAAAGTCTCTGGCTGTGGAGTCAAGAGTTTGGGACTTTGATTCCTCATGGTAAAAAAAAAGAAAAAAGAAAAAAGCCAGCCTGTGTAACATTGGGCAAGTGGCACCTTCCCGAAGGCGGGATTGGGAAACCACTTCTGAGTAATGACATGGGGGGGGAGGAAACTGGCAACGGTTGCCCTAAATCAGAATGGACTTGACAGCACATGATTATTCATAGGGAGATAATTGGGAGGACGATTGTCAAGGGAGAGGAAACTCAAAACAGTGTGTGTAGAAGACGAAGGTGGAGCAAACAAGGGGGGGGGAGAACAGCATTACTCCTGCTCAGTCCCCAATCTACAGACATTTGGGGGGGGGGTCTCCGAACTGCAGGCATTGGGGGTCCCCAAATTGCAGACATTGGGGGGGGGTCCCTGATCTGAAGACATTGAGGGGTCCCTGATTTGCAGACATTGGAGGGTCCCCGAACTACAGATATCGGGGGTCCCTAATCTGCAGACATGGGGGGGTTGTCCCTGATCTGCAGACATTGGGGTGGGGGCACCCACAGTACCTCTTTCTCCCCCCCCCATGGTTCAGCCGCAGTCTATTGTTCCTCCTCCACCCCAGGACCCTGGGATCAAGGGAGGGACGGGACAGCACTCCCTGCAGAAAAGGGGGTGGGGTGGGGGTGGGGGCAGGAGAAAGAGAGAGCGAGAGAGCTGAGCTTCCCACCCCCCCAATCCCACATACTGGTGACCCCCCCAAAAAAAAACGCCTGGTGACCACCCCACCCCCACCCCCACCCCCACCCCCACCCCCACCATGGGCCTCCTAGAGCTCTTAAACAGCCCAGGGGGACAGAATCGGCCCTCCTGATGTTTTGGACCACAACTCCCAGAATTCCAAGCCTGTCTTTCCAAAGGCAAAGGACTTGTGGGAGCTGTAGTCCAAAAACATCTGGGGGGGGCCAAGTTTGTAAATGCCTATCTTAAAAAGCCCAGGGGGAGAGGATCGGCCCCTGGTGGTGGTGGGTGGGTGGGGGGGAGGAGGAGGAGGAGGAGGAGGAGAGAGCTACACACACACACACACACACACAAAGCACAAGCTCTCCATTTTGCTTTTGATTTGTCCCGAAGGGGTTAAAACGACAGTCTCTCCCTCTCTCTCGCTTCCTAGACCGTCGCCCAAGAAATGGAGGGGCCCACTACTTCCGGTCTGGCCTGTCAGGTGGTGTGGGGAGGGAGGGAGAGGGGGAGGGGGAGGGAAGGGGGGGAGGCGCGCGCGCGCGCACTGTCCAGGTCCGCCCTCCTTTTCCTTCCCCTCCTCCTCCTCCTCCTCCTCCTCCTCCCAGGGAGTTCCCAGGCGGGGCTGGAGAGGTGCGGTGGGTGAGAGATCCGGGCAAGGCAGGAGGGAAGGAGGGAGGGAAGGAGGGAGGGAGGCGGTGGGGCAGCGCTTGGAGGAGGAGGAGGAGGAGGAGGACTGTGTGTGTGGGGGGGTGTCGACCCTTGGTTTGGCTTTTGGGGGAGAAAGCGGGCGAAGGGTTTTGGGGGGGCAGAGGCAGGACAAAGGGAGGAGCCCTTGCAAGAGCCAACCTCTTTTTTCTTTCTTTCTTTCTTTCTTTCTTTCTTTCTTTCTTTCTTTCTTTCTTTCTTTCTTTCTTTCTTTCTTTCTTTTCTTCCTTCCTTCTCTTTTTCATTCTTCCTTTTCCTTCCTTCCTTCCTTCCTTCCTTTCTTTTTTTTCCTTCCTTCCTTCCTTCCTTCCTTCCTTCCTTCCTTCCTTCCTTCCTACCTTCCTTCTCTTTTTCTTTTTTCTTTCTTTCTTTCTTTCTTTCTTTCTTTCTTTCTTTCTTTCTTTCTTTTCTTCCTTCCTTCTCTTTTTCATTCTTCCTTTTCCTTCCTTCCTTCCTTCCTTCCTTCCTTTCTTTTCCTTCCTTCCTTCCTTCCTTCCTTCCTTCCTACCTTCCTTCTCTTTTTCTTTCTTTCTTTCTTTCTTTCTTTCTTTCTTTCTTTCTTTCTTTCTTTCTTTCTTTTCTTCCTTCCTTCTCTTTTTCATTCTTCCTTTTCCTTCCTTCCTTCCTTCCTTCCTTCCTTCCTTTCTCTTTTCCTTCCTTCCTTCCTTCCTTCCTTCCTTCCTTCCTTCCTTCCTTCCTTCCTTCCTTCCTTCTCTTTTTCTTTCTTTCTTTCTTTCTTTCTTTCTTTCTTTCTTTCTTTCTTTCTTTCTTTCTTTCTTTCTTTCTTTCTTTCTTTCTTTCTTTTCTTCCTTCTCTTTTTCATTCTTCCTTTTCCTTCCTTCCTTCCTTCCTTCCTTTTTTTTCCTTCCTTCCTTCCTTCCTTCCTTCCTTCCTTCCTTCCTTCCTTCTTTTTTTCGTTCTTTCTTTCCTTCCTTCCTTCCTTCCTTCCTTCCTTCCTTCCTTCCTTCCTTCCTTCCTTCCTTCCTTCCTTCCTTCTCTTTTTCTTTCTTTCTTTCTTTCTTTTCCTTCCTTCCTTCCTTCCTTCCTTCCTTCCTTCCTTCCTTTGCCCCCACCCAATATTCCTTCCTCTCCTCCCTCCAAGGTCAGGATAGATGACCCTCCTTCCTTCTTTGGGGATCGCCCCCCCTACCAACCCACCTCTATTTCCCCCGCCCCGCGCCCAGCCCAGCCCAGCCCCTGGGAGGATCCTCCTTCCTCTCCTCCTTCCTTCCTAGCCTGCTAAGCCAAGATCAACCCCACTGATCCTTTCTCCCCTCTCTCCCCCCACCTCCTCTGCATCTTTGCATTGGGATGGTTTGGAAACCAGTTCCCCACGGGAAAGTGGGCTGGGAGGAGGGCCTCTGCAAACTAGAAGGGATGGGCTCCCCACCCGGACCCACCTTCCCTCTTTGAGGACTTTTTAGGTGGCAGGACCCAAGTTGGTTGGTTGGTTGGTTGGTTGGTTTAAAATGTTTGCACCCCACTTCTCCCCCCCCTCCCCACTTTTATACCCATCCCTGTAGAAAGCCAGGAGGACACCCCCCATGTAGGAAACGTGGAGCAGAATGCAATATTTGGCCCATTGATGGGCAACGTGGATTAACCCCTTCACCCCTTCTTCTTCTTCACAGATTATAGCTTGGGGGGGGGGCAATGTGTAGCCTGCATACTGTTATTAAAAAACTGTAAACCGCCCGGAGACTACTTGAAGTGGTAGCAACCTATTTATATAAGGGAGTTGGAAAAGAATGGTCGGGTGAAGGCCGACCAATAAAGCCAGGTTTTCAGTAATTTCTTAAAGGCTTGTAGCAAAGGTGGCAGGCGACTCGTGGGAAGCAACCACCGAGAAGGCCCATTGCCTGTACTGCAAGTAAAACTGTTCTCATGACTTGGGGTTCGATCCCAGGTAGCCGGCTCAAGGTTCACTCAGACTTCCCATCCTTCCGAGGTCGGTAAAATGAGGACGCCGCTTGCTGGGGGTGGGGCAATGTGTAGCCTGCATACTGTTATTAAAAACTGTAAACCACCCAGAGACTGCTTGAAGTGGTCTGGGGCGGTATATCAGCAGAACACTTTTTGCTTTTGCTTTGCTTCACCGGTCTGGAGCAACATGGATGGCTTGATAGGCCCCTCCCAACTCATTTACTGTATTCTATGATCGGGCATCTTGGGTTATCAGGTCTCCAGGTCGTAGTTGTGGTTCCCTAAGCCTCCAGCCGGGTAGGACGGTTGTGCAGGCGCTGGGGATCTCGAGGATAGATTACTGTAACGCTCTGTACAGGGGGCTTCCCTTGGCCCTTGTTCGGTGTCTGCAGTGGGTGCAGAATGTGGCAGCCAGGCTGGGGGCGGGGCGGGCAGGTATGACCGCATCACCCCCATCCTGGCTCGCCTGCATTGGCTGCCCGTTGCCTACCGAATAAGGTTCAAGGTAATGAATGGTTTTGGTATACAAAACCCTCCGTGGCCTGGGACCTGTCTATCTGACGGAGCGGATCTCCCAGAGGTCAGTTTCGCCCTGACCGACCAGAGCTTTGCTTTCCTTTTTGCTCCGGGTGGCCACACCTAGAGAGGCCCGAAGTGTTTCTACCTGGAATCGGGCATTCTCAGTGGCTGCCCTGGCATACTGGAACAAGCTGCCGGTGGAGATTAGGTTGTCAGATTTTGCTGCCGGCTTTTAGAAGGGCTTTAAAGACCTGGCTCTTCAGGGAAAGGTGACCTTTGAGCATACTGTGGCTTTGTTATTAGCCTGTATGTCGGTGGGTCCCAGCCCTCTCTTGCCGGATCTTGTTTATGCTGTATGGTTGCAGATGAGTTATGCTTATTTTTATTGTTATTCCTATTTGTATTTTATTTTATTATTATTCCTGTTTTCTTTGTTATTCGTACTTTGTTTTGTTATGTTGGGGCTTGTATGTTTGGGCAAGTTGTTTGGCAATGCGTTGTACACCGCCCTGAGTTCCCGTGGGAAAATCGGGCGGTCAACAAGTACAACAAACAAACAAACAAAAAAACAAACAAACAAACAAACAAACAAATAAATAAATAAATAAATAAATAAATAAGAGGAATCTCAAGGCAGGCAGTCCTAGAGGAGAAACGAAAATGATTTTGGAGAGTGGCCAGGGTTTCAACATTTGGGCATTTGCCACCATACTTTCGCAGCTGGCAAACAACATGCAAGCGTTTAAAAAGTTTAAAAAGGATGTTGACAACCTCGAGCGGGTGCAGAGGAGGGCGACCAGGATGGTTGAGGGTCTGGAGGAAATGTCTTATGAGGAACGGCTTAGGGAACTGGGAATGTTTAGCCCCTCTAAAAGAAGGCTGAGGGGGGATAGGATAGCTATGTTTAAATATTTGAAAGGATGTCACATTGAAGAAGGGACTGGTTTGTTTTCCATGGCTTCAGAGACTAGGACTCGGGGCAATGGTTTCAAACTACAGGAAAAGAGATTCCATTTGAACATTAGGAAGAACTTCATGAGGGTTAGAGCTGTTTGGCAGTGGAAGATGCTGCCCCAAAGGAGGGTGGTGGAGTTTCCTTCCTTGGAGGTTTTTAAGCAGAGGCTGGATGGCCATTTGTCGGAAATATTGTGATGGGGGTTCCTGCATGGCAGGGGGTTGGACTAGATGGCCCTTGAGGTCTCTCTTCCATCTCTATGATTCTATGATTCTAAGGGTTGTGCTAGTACAGCAGTGTGGATGCCTCCCCCCACCAGAACACCTGTGTGCAAGCAGACTGATGTTGCCATTTGTAGCAAGGCAAGGTTTGGAGCACCGGCGTTGTGCCCGATGTGGCTTTTGGGTGCCCAAACCCTGGTAGCAGCATGGCAAGGCCTGGAAACAGGTGGTCTATGGGTGGCAGAGGGCCTTCAACAAACCACTGCAGCAGCCTGGAGTGGATTATAGGTGCAGGGTAGTTCCGTGATACTATTGGGCAGCGAAGCAAGTCAACGTTCTACAAGGCAATTTATTTATTTGTTTATGTTTTGTTTATTGGATTTATATACCAGCCATCTGGCAACGAGGTCACTCTGGGCAGTTAAAATCAATTCTAAAAAATGGGGGCAACCCAAATAAACAATTATAACTTTGAAACTGAGCTTTGGACCAGCACCAGATTTGGCCACGGGTGTAGCAGGCAGTCTGCTCTTGCCTTGGATCCAATTTGGGGACTTTGGGACAAAAGGGTTTGGAGTTCTGAATTTTTTAAAAAGTATACTTGTTCAGAGTCTCTTCAGAAACAGATGATTCCCCGATGTAAAACCGATCGAAATAAACTGAAAAGACCATTCTTGCGTATTTTGAAAGAGAAGGATTAGCCCTACCTTCTTTTTTTTTAGAATTTGGAAATACTGTAACCCAGGCTGCGGGGGTTGAAATACTGATCCTTAAAAAGATCTTTCATGGGGTTGGGGAATCCACTTTATTATAAGACTGGAGATAGGTGGTACATTCTAGCCAGCAGGAACTTCACAAAATGAAATATGTTTGTTGGCAGGGAAGTGAGACTTTTAGAGAGAAAAGTCACAAAAAACAAACTGAAAAGATAGGTTTTATTTAAACAGTAAAAATATACTTGTCTTAAAGAAAATAAGGGACCAACTACCAACCTATCGGAAAATGGGACATTTCCCATTGTTTCCCCAGGGAATTAGCATTCAGTTTTGTAACACATATTCTAACTATTTTCCCTTACCAAAGAAAAGCACATAGGTGTTGTGTTTTGTTCTGAAACTTTCAGTAAACATTCTTCCAAGATTTCTGAGCCCAAACAGTCTCCTCACATAAATCTTTCAAGGGGAAATTAGCTCCAGATTTATGGCAATTTTGAGTTTTTAAATCTGTCAATCAGGACTCAGTTAGTTTACTCGTTAACTTTTTAACCTCCAACAGGCTTTTAGAACCACATTTCTAAGGAGATTTTGTATCTGGTTGTAAAAATGGAGATTTGAAAAAAAAAGGAACATTAAAAGTTTTTAAAACCACAGGCAAAGAAAATGTGCGTGCGTGTTGTGTAGCAAGCATTTGGAACCTAGCTCATTTATGCTGTGAAATTGTTGGTTTTCGTTTTGGTACAGGGAGATTTACTTTATGGTACCAAAACTTCAGTGCCCAACTTGTTTCTGTACAATTCTTTAGTAATTTTTAAAAAGCCTCCAAAGATGCTTTGTGCCATCAGGTGCACGCCTTTTAAAAGTTCCGGAATTTTTTAATTTCCAAATTGCTTGCTTTTCGTTATTCATCTACTGTATATTTTAGTTAGCCTATACCAATGTTGGTGAACCTATGGCACGGGTGCCAAAGGTGGCACTCGGAGCCCTTTCTGTGGGCACCCGACATCGCCCCTTCACAGCCACCTGTATTCTGGTTAAATGGCTCTATTGGCACTTTGCGAAACGTGTGTGGGTTTTGAATCGCAGTTTGGGCACTTGGTCTCTAAAACGTTCTCCATCCCTGGCCTATACAGTAGCACTCCGGTATCTGCTGATTCACCATCTGCAGATTTCTGTATCTAGAAGGGGTCATAAGAACCTAAGAAGAGCCCTGCTGGATCAAGCCAAAGGCCCATCTAGTCCAGCTTCCTGTATCTCACAGCGGCCCCACCAGATGCATGTGGGAGCGCACGAGACTAGATCTCTGTCTCTTGATCCCACTCCCCAGCATCTGGCCCTTGAAGTACCCCGGTTTTAAGCCTGGAGATGACACATCTCCCTCATGGTTTGTAACCTGGGATGGACTTTTCCTCCAGGAATCTGTCCCATCCCCTTTTGAAGGCATCCAGGCCAGTTGCCATCACCACCTCCTGTGGCAGGGAGTTCCACAGACTAACAATACGCTGGGTGAAAAAAAATATTTTCTTTTGTCTGTTTTTACTCTCCCAGCCCTCAATTTGAGTGGATGTCCCCGAACCCATCCCCCACGGATACGGGGGTGCTAATGTTGTTTGTGTTTTAATATTTAACGATGTGTGCAGCTCTGTTCTTTTTATTATTGTGAGCTGCCCTTATCAGGAGAAAGGCGGCCTGTAAATAAAATAAAATGATGAATCGAGCCAGCAGCTCTGCTCAGTCCTTGCAAGCCAACATTATCTTGTGTAAGGCCATTCTCTTTCCTAGCTGCCTCTCTCTTCTTAGCAATATTGGCTTTACTGGTAAATTCTGCTCAGGGTTTGCAAACTCACAGCTGTGGCATCTCATGTTAGGTCTTCCTGTATTCCTATTCCCCCCACACACACACCCTTTCCCTGATCGTATTGTATTTTCCAGACAGCCTACAGTTCAGTTATATGCACATCATGCGGGATAGCATCAGTTGACTCACTTTTGAACTATTTATTTATTTTTATTGACAAGATTTTTTTAGCCGCCCCACTGCCAGGTGGTCTCTAGTGAGAGTTCGGCTTTGACTTGATGGTGCACCCATTAAATGTGCTGTTCTGCTGATCAGCGGTGTCTCTAAGGGTCACCTCCAGCAAGACTTTTTGAATGAGTCAATTCCCACTCCTTTGTCTTTTTTGCTGCTCATCTTTGGCAGCCTATGAATGATTCTGACCTTGATTTCAAGCCGGAATCCTCCTCCTCCTCCTCCTCCTCCTCCTCCTCCTCCTCCTCCTTCTTCTTCTTCTTCCTCTTCCTCTTCCTCCAAACATAAGGGTGCGTCTTTTTTGGAAAGCAGGAAGGTAACATACTGTATTTTTTTCCATGCCTAAAACTATATTTTGACCCAAACTTGAGGGGTCTTATACACGGACGTCAGCCGAGGAGAGAGTCGTGCGCTGACGAAACGGCCCATGCCTTGTCTCCGCAAACCATCCTCTCATACATGGGCGGCGGCGTATAGATGGAAGGATATGGCATTTGGTAGAGCAAAGAAACTGGAAGATAGTTGTCTTGCCTGCGTTCTGCAGGGTGTGAACATCAGTTGACCTGAGGAGTGAAAGCGTGTGTTTGTCTCTCTGGTGTGCGTGTCGTGCCTCCTCACCTTTTTGTCCCACTGTTTCATTAGGCCCAAAAGCAGCCCTTCTATATATCTATATCTATATCTATATCTATCTATCTATCTATCTATCTATCTATCTATCTATCTATCTATCTATCTATCTATCTATCTATCTATCTATCTATCTATCTTGCACTGAGGCAGTACAGCTACATGCAAGCATTTTTGTTTGTTGTTGTTGTTTTTTTGCTTATGACCTCCTAGGGACCACAAGTACAGTGAGGTGCTTCAAAGATAAGGTTGTCCTCCCTAAAGATTCCAGAATCTAGATTCTTCCCTGCCACACTTCAGTGTTGCCTGTTTTGGGCCAGGAAGTCATGGCAGCCACCCTGAAGAGAGAGAAAAAAGGTGCCCCCCCCCGAGAGAGTTAATCAGCCTTGGGTCTCCAGCGGTGCTTGGACTACAACTCCCAGAAGGCCTTCACCATTCACTGTGCTTGCTGGGATTTCTGGGAGTTGTAGTCCAAGAACATGTGGGGGACCAGAGGCTGAGAAGCACGGTTATCAATGCAACTCCCAATTGCTTGCAGGCTTCGACACTGACTCTGTCACTGCATCTCAAAAACGACATAGTGGAACTGGAAAAGGTGCAGAAGAGAGCGACCAAAATGATTCCTGGGTTGGGGCACTTCCCTTATGAGGAAAGGCTAAAACATTTGGGCCTCTTTAGTCTGGAAAAAAAGCGCCTGAGGGGGGATATGATTGAGACGTACAAAATAATGCAGGGCATGAGTCAAGTGAATAGAGGGACGCTCTTCTCCCTCTCACAAAATACCAGAACTAGGGGACATACACTCAAATTGAGGGCTGGGAGAGTAAGAACTGACAAAAGAAAATATTTTTTCACCCAGCGCATTGTTAGTCTGTGGAACTCCCTGACACAAGATGCGGTGATGGCATCTGGCCTGGATGCTTTCAAAAGGAGATCAGACAGATTCCTGGAGGAAAAATCCACCACAGGTTGCAAACCATGATGGAGATGTGTAATCTCCATGCTTAAAACGGGGGTACTTCAAGGGCCAGATGCAGGGGAGTGGTATCAGGGGGACAGAGATCTAGTCTCGGGCGCTCCCAGACGCATCTGGTGGGGCCACTGAGAGATACAGGAAGCTGGATCAGATGGGCCTTTGGCCTGATCCAGCAGGGCTCTTCTTATGTTCTTATGTTCTCTTTGTTTGTAGTTGGAGAGCTGGGCCGCCCTCTCTTTCTTCAGCGTCTCATCCGCATCTTGGGGGGGGGGGAAGAGACAGATCACGCCCGGTGGGCTGAGAGGTGAAGAAGCCTTGGATAACATTGTTTTCGACTCCGAAGAAACCCTTGTGGGCTCACAGGATTTGCAGGTGAGACATCCTGGCTGCTGTAGACCAGATAAAAGTGGCCTCTCCTTCCTTAGGTGCCGCATTTAGAGCCTGGTGGCGCACTCTTTAAGTTGCTGTCCTGCAGCCGTAACGGTGCTCATGGCCTGGGGTTCAATTCCAGGCAGCAGCTCTTAAGGTTCGCTCAGCCTTCCCTCCGCCTGAGGTTGGTTAAATGGGTACCAATCTTGATGAGGGGGTGGGGGTGGGGAAGGTGTTTGGAGAGGACAGGTTATATTGGGGAATGAGTCCTACAAGTCATATCTAGAGATGGGTGTTTCGTTTCGGAAGGGGACTGGATCCGAAACAAAACACGCCAGCTCAGTGGGTGCTCGGAACCTAGTCCCGCCCTCCGGAACAAAAAATCATCCACTGTCTTACCTTGCTGTAGTTTGTGCGGGGGGCGAAATTCCAACCCAGAAGCAGCCTCCGGTGCGTCATCTCTCCCTCTCCCTGGCGCTGGCCAATCAGGAGCTGTGCAAGGACATGCCTCATCCCGCCTCCCTGTCTGATTGGCACTCTACAGTTCTCTGAGATGCGGGTGGTTGTAAATGTTCTGCTTTCCCCTAAGTATTTCTCTTTGCCTTCCCTTCACAGTGAAGGGGCGTTTGTTTGGGTTCCATCGGTTGTTCTGGAGGAGATGAAAATGGAAGATTCCTTTGGTTCCGATACTGGGCATCAGTCGGTCGACATGGAAGTTTGGAGCGACGAGGAATTCCCGGAAGGGACGACACAGGACAAACCAGATGGGGAGGCTCTCAGCCCAGAGGTTGAGCGCCAGCATTTCCGGGAGTTCTGCTACCAGGAGGACGAAGGGCCCCGGGCGGTTTGCAGCCAACTCCACCGTCTCTGCCGTCAGTGGTTGAAGCCCGAGAGACACACCAAGGCTGAGATCCTGGACCTGGTGATCCTGGAGCAGTTCCTAGCTGTCCTCCCCTCAGAGATGGGGATGTGGGTCAAGGACTGTAGGCCGGAATCCACTTCTCAGGCGGTGTCCCTGGCCGAAGGTTTCCTCCTGAGCCAGAGAGCGGAGAAGAAACAGGAGGAGAATCCGGTGAGATTTCTGGTCTCCTCAAACAACTGAGAAAGTTCATGTGCCTCTATGGAAATTGTCCAAACCCCCGCCTGTTTGCCATCGCTTTGTGAATCCAGTACTCTTTTCTGCATTATTATATTTTAATTTCTGTTCCCCAATTCGGTCCTGGTTGTCCAAATTTGGTTTCAAAGGCAGGACTGTTCAGAGTGGGTTACTGAACGCCTAACCAACGCCTCTCCCCTTTCACCCTAAAGCTGATATCATTTCTTGTACTGTTCCTTCTTTAAGAGCTTTCTGGCCCAGTGGTTAAACCTGCTGTACTACGACTCCCCTTATCCACTGATTCCCTTATCGGCGGATTGTGGGGGGGATATTAAAAATATAATTCAGTAGCCTCAAAGCAGGCTCCTGTCGCAAACTTAGCTGCAAAGGCAGCAGCGAAAAGGGTGGCTGGCCGGCCGGTGGCGAGGAGGACTCAGCACTGGTAAGCTTTCTTTTGTTTCCCCCCCCCCCCTCCTCGCCTCGCCCCTGCAGGCTGACTGTCGAGCCCAGCGGTGAAGAGAGCGGCTGGCCCGTGCTGGTGGCGGCAGTGGCGACAGCGAGGAAGGAAGAAAATAAAAGAAAACTTACTGGTGCCAAACCCTCCTCGCCGCCGCCACCACCACCACACTACCAAGCATTTGGGGAGTGTCGGGGGTGAAAGCTTTTCCCCTGGCACCCACCACGCCTGCTGCCACCATTATCCTCCGATAAGAGTGTTTGCTCTTATCCGCGGGTTTCACTATCCACGGAGGTGGGGTGGTGGCGGTGGCGGAACCAATCCCTCATGGATACGGCAGGCATACTGTATATCTGTGCTGATGACCTGGGGTTCAATCCCACAGAGCCGGCTCAAGGTTCACTCCGCCTTCCGTCCTTCTGAGGTTGGTAAAATGAGTACAGTGGACCCTCCTATAACAAATGGGTTGTATAACATAAAATATGTACAACATAAAAAATTCTGGAGATAGGGCAAATTTGCTTAAGAGAATCATTGTCTATGGGGCGAATCTGTACAACAGAAATGGTCGCGATTAAAGAATTACTCCGTTTTCAGTGCCTTCCTATGGGAAATTTGCATAAAGGAAACTTTGCTTACCATAATTTCATTTGGAACAAATTAATTCCTTTATACAAGGTACCACTGTACCTAGCTTGCGGTTGGCGGGGTGGGGCAATGCGTGGCTTGTGTCATTACTTGTAAACCAAGCAGAGAGTGTTCTAAGCAGTATGGGGGCAATATATAAGCAGCACATTTTTTTTTTTTGCTTTTCTTTACTCACCCCACCATCCTATGCGCATTGTCCAATGTTGTGTGTGTTTGGATGCAGGAGATGTTGCCCTTCTCCTCTGGCTCGTCTCAGGCCGTGGGCGCTCTGTCGAACCCACGCCGGAGGCCTCTGCTCCTGAAGGAGCCACAAGACAAGGCTGGCCCCTCGGGAGGTAAGAAACGGGTCGTCGTGTTGATCCCGGGTTTCCCTTTTCCTTGAGGAGTTTTATTTCACCTTTTGGAAGCCATAAAGCAGAGATTCCATTTGAACATCAGGAAGAACTTCATGACAGTTAGAGCTGTTTGGCAGTGGAATATGCTGCCACAAAGGAGGGTGGTGGAGTCTCCTTCTTTGGAGGTTTTTAAGCAGAGGCTGGATGGCCATCTGTCGGAAATATTGTGATGGGGGATCCTGGATGGCAGGGGGGTTGGACTAGATGGCCCTCGAGGTCTCTTCCAACTTCTATGATTCTATGGTCCTCAAACTACGGCCCGTGGGCCAGATGCGGCCCGCCAAGTTCCTGAATTCAGCCTGCCGACCATTACAGGAACCCCCCCCCCCCGGCCACTTACCCCCCACTTGAGCCAAAAATTCTCTGCGCCGCCGCAGCGGCAGTGAGACCACCTGAGGCCCGTCCTAGCAGAATATCGTGGGCGCTCTCACTCCGGGTGGTGGCCATGCCCAGGGAGGCTCGGAAAAACCGCGACACATAACCGAGCCTTCTCTGTGGCTGGTCCTGTGTTCATCGGGAACCATCTCCCGAGTGAGTTGCGCCTCGCGCGGTCCCTGCCTGCCTTTAAAAAAAGCCTTAAAGACCTGGCTTTTCTCTGAGGCCTTTGGCGACAGTTAATTTTTTTCCCCCCTGTCCTGCCATCACGCCATTAATTGTTTCCTATTCACTGTCTTATAAGGATGTTTTATGATGATGACTTTGTCTAACTTTATTGTCATTGTTTTATTGTTTTCCTTTGTTTTGTATTTTTGTTGTAAACCGCCCGGAGTTCCTCCGGAAGACGGGCGGTATATAAGCATTAAAATGAATAAATAGCAGTTGCCTCAGCCACCAAATAAGGGCAAAGCCCACTGTCGCCCGTAGCGTATTGGGGGGTGAGCAGGATGGGCCCTCGCCCTACTCCCCCCGAGCCACAGGAGAAGTGGGGCCTCCATTTATTTATTTATTTATTTATTTATTTATTTAACTTATATGCCGCCCACTACCCACAGGTCTCTGGGCGCCTTACAATCCAAAGAATAAAACAATTTAAAATAGTTAAAAGTAAAATATCAATAAATCATCAATAAAAACTTTACATTAAAATTTATTTATTTATTTATTTATTTATTTATTTATTTATTTATTTATTTATTTATTATCCCTCTATTGCCCTTATTGTTGTCCTTCCGTTGATCGTTTTTTTTTAAATTGTTGTTTTATCTGATGTTTTAATCTGTAAACCTCCCAGAGTCCCGCTGGGAAACGGTGCGGTATAAAAGTGCAATAAATAAATAAATAAATAAATAAATAAATAAAGAAATAAATAAATAAATAAATAAATAAAATTATTTATTTATTTATTTTTATACTGCCCGTTTTCTTGAAAGAACTCCGGGTGGTTAACAGAGGGGTGCAAAACAAACCCAATAAAACGATACAACGAACACAAAGAAAGGAAATAAGAACAAAAAAAAATAATTGGGAATACAAAATATAAAACAGATGGCCACAATAGTCCAAAGGTAATCGGCAAGATGGCGAGAGAGAGAAAAGAAGTTAAAGGTCGCCAAAGGCCTCCCTGAAAAGCCAGGTTTTAAGAGCTTTTTTTGAAGGCGGGCAGGGACTGTGCCAGGCGCAGCTCCCTCGGGAGATGGTTCCAGAGCGAGGGGCCCGCCACCGAGAAGGCGCGGTTGCGGGTTACAGTTTTCCGCGCCTCCCTGGGCGTAGCCACTCGGAGTGAGAGCGCCCGCGACATTCTCGTGGGCCGGGCCACAGTTGATCTTTGGAAGATACACTTCGACAGGTATTCATGTTGCAGCTGGGCTTGGGGGGGGGCAGGGTATAGCGTGTTGGGCCTTCCCTCTTCCGTCTCCCCCCCTCGGAGCCACACCGGGGAGCCGCAGGGTCCGGCTCCCAACAGTGTCTTAGGGGTCAGTGAACTGGCCCCCTGTTTAAAAAGTTTGGGGACCGCTGCCGTAAAGGATGCCTTCCTTTCAGACAAGGAAAGCCCGACATGGAGCGTGAGGCGTCTTCCTTCATCCTTGGTCTCCCTTACAGGCACTGGAAGCACGTTGGGGGCAGGCTCTTCCTCATCTCTTCTTTGTGGAAAAACAGAAGCATCTCCTCTGCGGCTGGAACAGGTAGGGGGTGGGGGTGGGGGGGGAAGGGGCTGAACCCGATATTCAGTGTCATTCTTGGCCAGACGGTGCTTGAGAAAGGTTGGAACGGCTGGGATTAAACTGGGACTCCGCTACCGTTCTTTCAGGGTCCGGTCGCCTTTCAGGACGTGGCAGTCTATTTCTCGGAGGACGAGTGGGCCCTGCTGGATCCGGGCCAAAAGGCCCTGCACCGGGAAGTCATGGAGGAGAACGTGGCCACCATGGTGTTTCTGAGTAAGCTTTCTTCCACACACACACACACACCCCATCCGCCCCGTGTCCTTTTCTTTCCTCGAGAAGAAATAAAATCCAAGAACGAAACTCAAAACGCACGAGCCAAGACGTACGAGCCAAACCCAAGTGCCGGGGGTTGGGGGGGGAGCCTTGAAGATGGACACATGTCACAGCTCTGAGTGGTCTCGTGAAAAAAAAAATCAATCTGTCCTCCTCAAAGGCTGTGCAGGAAACGGAAGGCGCCTCGTGGGACAGTGGTTAAGTTGCAGTAATGCACTCAATCCTCCGCTCACGACCTGAGATTCATCTTGATGAGCTCAGGGAGCTATCTTAAGATTGACTCGGCCTTCTTTTCATTCTGGGGTCCATAAATCAAGTACACCTCAATGTGAAGGGTGGGGGTGGGCCATGGCTAGCTTCCATTCTAGGGTAGGGATGGGCATTTTGTTTCAGAACCAGTAGGTTACGAAACGAACCACGCGAGCCCAGGTGGTCCTCGGAACCGGCTGATACACGCAGATCCAATTGCTTTACCTTTCTCTGTCTCTCGTAGGGTTCAAATCCAACGAGGAAGCATGCTGTGACGCCATCTTTCCTGCTTCGTGCTGCTGGCCAATCAGAGAGGGAGGTGGGGTGATGCCTGCCCCTGCACAGCTCCTGATTGGCCAGCATCACAGATCTAGCACAGATGACGGCGCAGCATGCTTCCTCGTTGGATTTTAACCCTGCGCGAGACAGAGAAAGGTAAAGCAATTGGATCTGCGTGTATCAGCCGGTTCCGAGGATCACCTGGGCTTGCGTGGTTCGTTTTGTAACCTACTGGTTCCGAAACGAAATGCCCATCCCTATTAAGCTGTAAATTGCCCAGAGAGGGCTTTAAGCAGCACTAATTTATTTATTATTTATTATTATATTTGTATACTGCAAGCCGATTTTCCTCAAATGGGAACGTGGGGCGGTTAACGACGACGACTTCTCAGACAACCAAAATCATCATCATAATAGTAATCAACTAGAAAAGGGGCGGGGGGGGGGAGACCCAATGGTACAAAGGCACCATCAAAGCAGAGCACTTTGGTGTCCGCTTGGAAATGATGGAACCGTTTTGGAAGTAGGGCAACAACAAAACCTAAAAATAAAATAAAAGGCATAGCTTTAGGGCAGCATCCTTTGTTTGCCTTCAAGGGTGTGGTTGTAAAGCCGTAAGCCTCCGGCAGGCGAGAAATGTTCACTTAAGGCAGGCATGTCCAAACTTCAGCCCTCCAGATGTTTTGAATGGCAACTCCCACAGTCCTTTGCCGTTGGCAGTCTAAGCTTAGAATTCTGGGAGTTGTGGCCCATCAGGAGGGCCGAAGTTTGGGCATGGCTGACTCAAGGTGAATTAGGTTTTGGTCCTGGATTTAAGGCTCCGGTTTAGTTTTAGTTTTTTAGCACAGTCGGATTATGCTGGGTTTCCCTCTTTCAGCTCCTGGCGCGGGAGAGAGCGATTCCGAAGAAGAACTGCTGGAAGGAGGCGTGGAACAAGTCCCCGAGGAGGAAGGGGAAGAGGAGAAAAGGAGAAATGAAACGGAAGAAGAGAGAAACGACTCTTTCCTTTTCCCACGTGGTGCTTTCCGTGAAATCTCACTCCAAGGAGAAATAGTCCGAAGCAAAGAGAGCCACGAGTACTCGAGTTGTCAGGCTGCTCTGAATGCTCCCTGGGAGACCCACCAGGAGAGGAAGACGGCGGAGGGCTCGGAATACAACGCGGATTTCTGTGACGCCTCCTCCCCGGAAAGAGAGCTGTCGATGCCGAGAGAGGAAGGTCCATTTGTCTACGTGGACTGCGGAAACGGCTTCAGCCAGAGCGCGGGCCTGACTTTGCCGGAGGGGGTTCGCCCCGAAGAGAAGCAATTCAAGTGCCCCGTCTGCGGCAAGAGCTTCTACGACCGGGACACCCTCACCTCCCACGAGAGGATCCACACGTGGGAGAAGCCCTTCGAGTGCCTGGAGTGCGGGGAGTGCTTCAGCCACAGCGGGAGCCTGAACTTTCACCACCGCGTCCACGCGGGGAAGAAGCCCTTCGAATGCCCCGAGTGCGGGAAGGACTTCAGCCAGAGCACCAAGCTCTCCATCCACCTGCGGATCCACACGGGCGAGAAGCCCTTCGAGTGCTCGGAGTGCGGCAAGCGCTTCAGCCACAACCCCAGCCTGGTGCGCCACATGAGCATCCACACGGGGGGGAGAAGAAGCCCTTCTCCTGCTCGGAGTGCGGGAAGAGCTTCAGCCAGAGCCGCTACCTGGCCTCCCACCTGCGGATCCACACGGGCGAGAAGCCCTTCGCCTGCTTCGAATGCGGGAAGAGCTTCAGCGACCGGAGCACCCTGACTTCCCACCAGCGGATCCACACGGGCGAGAAGCCCTTCGAGTGCCCCGAGTGCGGGAAGCGCTTCAGCCACCACCCGAGCCTGGCCCGCCACATGAGCATCCACACGGGGGACAAGCCCTACGCTTGCCCCGAGTGCGGGAAGAGCTTCAGCCGGAGGAGCTACCTGGCCGCCCACATCCGCATCCACACCGGCGAGAAGCCCTTCATGTGCCCGGAGTGCGGGAAGAGCTTCAGCGACCGCAGCACCCTCAGCTCCCACGAGAAGATCCACACGGGGGAGAAGCCCTTCGAGTGCGCGGAGTGCGGGAAGTGCTTCCACAAGAGGAGCCGACTCAACTCCCACCGGAGGATCCACTCCTCGGAGAGGCCCTTCGAGTGCCCGGAATGCGGGAAGGGCTTCCCTCACAGCACCAACCTGGCCTCCCACATGAGGATCCACGCGGAGGACAAGCCCTTCCCGTGCCGGGAGTGCGGGAAGAGCTTCCTGGACCGGAGCAACCTCAGCCGCCACCAGAGGGTCCACGCGGGAGACCGGCCCTACGCCGGCGTGTGGGACGCCCTGCCGACGACGTGGACCCAGCCGGCGCTCCCGTACGAGAATCCCTACCACGAAGAGAGCTTCTGAGCCTCGCCCGGGCGCGAGGAGGCGACGGGCCCTCGGGAGGGCGGAGAACGTTCCGTTTTTCTTACGTCGGCCCACGCCTGCCGCCGAAGGGGCCGGAACAAACAAGCAGACCCCAAAAGGTTTAGGTAGGGCAGGCATGTCCAAACGTTGACCCTCCAGATGTTTTGGACCGCCACTCCCACAGTCCTTTGTCATTGGTAATCTAAGCTTAGAATTCTGCGAGCTGTGGTCCAAAACGTCAGGAGGGCCAAAGTTTGGACATGCCTGAGGTAGGGAAAGGAATTCCAGTCAGAGGACACGCCTCGCCCGCCCCCGCCCCCAATGTGAGAATCTACGCAGGCGAGAAACCCTTTTCACGTCTACCCTGCTTCAGTCCGCAGGCCAACCTCGTTTATCTTAGAACGGCAGGGCGTGGAGGGACCCGGTGGATTACGGAGCTCACCCTTGTCAAGGAGAAGACATCTCAAGGGGGGAATTGAACTCGCAAACTATGGTCTCCAGCCAGTTTCTCATAGCAGAGCCCACATAAAGAGAGAGGGGCCGTGGGCGTTTGAGGCATGAGCCAAGACCTCTGGGTGGGAAGGACACTTTTGCAAGTTGCCCGAGGATCCTTGTAAGTGAGACTCCCATAGATATTTCCCCCCCCCCATAGGCTGACTTTTGCAAGTACTGAATCGGTAGGTGGGAATTCTAGTCCTATTATGTAGTGCTAATGGAGAGGAAACTATATTTTTCCCTCTAATGAAATAGGGTAGGGTGCATCCTCTGAGCTTATAATTTTGGAGGGTTTTTGTTTTTTTAAATTCTACTCACTTCCCTTTCCCCGCCGACCTTCAACACTAAGAACTTCTGGGGGGGAAATTGCTTTTCTCCATCAGAAAGGTACTCCAGTGGCGTAACGTCTTTCCTCCTTCCTCTGCTGGTTCCTTCCTTTTTATAGGCCGCAGGAGCATGCAAAGACACGGTTGGTTTCGCTGTTGGCTCTCTCTGTAGGAATCAGCGGGACTGTGGAGAATTCAGAGCCGATTTATTTGGTGTTTACTGCAAGGCAGCTGTTCCACGGGTGTGGGACTTGAACACCCAGTATGCATCCCAGAGGCAACGTGTGAATGTGTTCAGAGACACACCGGGATCTTGGAAGCCTGCCCAGAGGGCGCCTTGACCCAAGGTTGGGCTGCGTGGGTCACACGCGCATATCCAAGGGATTGTACAGAACACTGTGGTGGTTCGTAAGAACATAAGAACATAAGAAGAGCCATGCTGGATCAGACCAATGGCCCATCTAGTCCAGCTTCCAGTATCTTACAGTGGCCCCACCAGATATCTGTCTCCTGATACTGTACCACTCCCCTGCATCTGGCCCTTGAAGTACCCTGGTTTTAAGCCTGGCGATGACACATCTTCCTCACAGTTTGTAACCTGGGATGGACTTTTTCCTCCAGGAATCTGTGCAATCCCCCTTTTGAAGACATCCAGGCCAGATGCCATCTCCTCCTCCTGTGGCAGGGAGCTGCACAGACTAACAACACACTGAGTGAAAAAAACATTTTCTTTTGTCTGTTCTTACTCTCCCAGCCCTCAATTTGAGTGGATGTCCCCTAGTTCTGGTATTTTGTGAGAGGGAGAAAAGTGTCCCTCTATCCACTTTACCTCATGTTTCCAAACACCTGGCAGGTGGCTGGTCCGGGTCATGGAAGAGTTTCTCCATTTTGTCCTCTGTGCCTCTGAGAGGACTTTTTTCTTTTTCTCTTCTCCTCTTGGACAGATTCCTGGAGGAGAAGTCCATCCCAGGTGACAAACCATGAGGGAGAGGTGTCATTTCCAGGCTTAAAACCGGGGTACTTCAAGGGCCAGATGCAGGGGAGTGGGATCAGGAGACAGAGATCTAGTCCCGTGTACTCCCAGACGCATCTGGTGGGGCCACTGTGAGATACAGGAAGCTGGACTAGATAGGCCTTTGGCCTGATCCAGCAGGGCTCTTCTTAGGTTCTTATGTTCTCCTTTCTCCAATATGGTGGCTCCCTGTAGGGCAAGAATTTCTGCTCTTCTTGACTTCTGCTCTGGGTAAAACAAATCTTGCCCATTCTTAGGTCTGGGGGGGGGGTAGGGGATGGGTTTCCATCCAAATCCATTCCCTTCCTTCAGATAAAGTTTGCCCTCTTTTCTGGCTTCTAAGGAGAGCCCTGCTGGATCAGGCCCAGGGCCCATCTAGTCCAGCTTCCTGGATCTCCCGGTGGCCCCGCCAAATACCTCTGGGAGCACCGGAGACAAGTACTGTCTTTTTCACCCTATGAGACACACCAGGCCATAAGACGGGTCTAGTTTTTAGAGGAGAAAAACAAGAAAAAATGTTTAGCCTAAGAAGGTTTTCTGGTGGAGGAAGGGGAGGCTGCCAGTAGGGTAATTGGAGCTGTGGGATCCAAGCTGCAAAAGGGGAGGCTTAGAAATGAGGTAATTGGAGCTGTTAAATCCAGGCTGCAGAAGGGGAAGGCAGATGCTCTGGTGGAGACCTCCTTGCAAACGAGGTGATTTTTGACTGGGGAATCCTGGCTGCAGAAAGGGAGTGGTAGGGAGAGGCTCCCTGGAGGAAGCCTCTTTGCAAAGGAGGTGATTGGGACTGGGTACCCCTGGCTGCGAAAGGAGAGAGTCGCAAACAAGGTGATAGGGACTGTGGCATCCAGGCTGCAAAAGGGGAGGCTTACAAATGAGGTGATCGGTACTGAGGAATTGAAGCTGCAAAAGGGGAGGGTTGCAAACGAGGTGATTGAGACTGTGGAATCCAGGCTGCAGCAGGAGATGGGAGAGGCTCCTTGCAGGTATCTTATCTCTAACTGAAAATCTGTGATACACTGTATATGTAGCAGGGACTGCTGTATTCGCCCTATAAGGCACACAGACATTTCCCCTTACTTTTGAGGGTGGGAAAAGTGTGTTTTATAGGGCAAAAAATGCGGTAGATCCCTGTCTCCTGATGCCACTGTCCTGCCTCTCGCACCTTGAGGCCTCGAGGTAGCATTTCTGGCTTGTTCTTCTGTGCCCTTCCCTTCCCTTCCCTTGTTGCTTTCTCTCCCCTATTTTTCTATGTTCCACTTTTTTTCTTCCCTTCCCCTCTTTTCTCCATTCTTTTCCCTTTCTGAACCACCAACGGCTCGAACAGAAGGCTTCAGCTTCCTTCTATCTTGGTCGAAGAGCCTCGTGACGGATTTGGTTAAAACCACCGTGCTGCAACTGTAACCGTGCTCATGACCTGGGGTTCAATCTCAGGTAGCGGGCTCAAGGTTCACTCAGCCTTCCATCCTTCTGAGGGCAGTAAAACGAGTACCCAGCTTGCTAGGAGGACAATGCGTAGCCCGCATAACTACTTGTAAACCACTCAGAGAGGTTGTGTGGGGATGTATATAAGCAGCACACGTTGGCTTGCTTGGCTTTGCTGGCTTGTGTTGCCTTCCCGTTCCGCGGGAGAGACGATGGCACCGAGGTGGAGGACAGGGGTTGTTCCGCCCTCACCCTTGTCACAAAAATGAAATACAGGAGGACCCTGGTATCCACTGGGAATTGGTTCCAGGCCTTCCCGTGGATAATGAAAACTGTGGATAAGAGGGAACGCTGCCCCCCCCCCAAAACTGTTGTTTTGCGATAGCAGCTTGCTTTACAGCTGCAGTTTGCGACAGTAGCTTGCTTTGCAGCTGCTTAATTATTTATTTAATTATTTCCATTGCCAACCATGGATAACTGAATCTGGTTATCGAATCAGTGGATACGGGGGGGGGTCCTACTGAATTTAGGAAATGCACAGGCCTTGTCCGTGGGAACAGTATCACTTATCCGCAATATGAAAATATTATTATGAAAATATTTTAATACTAATATTAAACAAACCTATCACTGTTCAGACCCTCGACTAGTGCCTGGATGCAGTCATGGAATGGACCAGAACCAACAGACTCAAACTCAACCCTGAGAAGACCGAGGTTATGTTCTTTGGGACTTCCCCTTCCAGATATGGCGGCCCTCTCCCCAGGCTGGAGGGTGTTTCCCTTCAGCTGGCAGACAGTGTCCGGAATCTGGGCATGGTCCTGGACCCAGCTCTTTTTATGGAGGCCCAGGTGGCCACCATGTCCAGGGCTGCTTTTTTCCATCTCTGACAAATCGCCCAGCTTCGTCCATATCTCGACGGGGACTCCTTGAGAACTGTTGTGCAAGCGCTGGTGATCTCGAGAATAGATTACTGCGACGCTCTCTACATGGGGTTGCCCTTGACTCTTGTTTGGCGACTCCAATGGGTACAAAATGCGGCAGCCAGACTGGTGGCAAGTGTGCGTTCTCATGACCACATCACCCCAGTGCTGGCTCGCCTGCATTGGCTACCCGTTGTGTCCCGAATAAGATTCAAGGTCCTGGTTTTAATCTATAAAACCCTCCATGGCCTGGGACCGGAATACCTGGCAGAGCAAATCTCCCAGCGGTCAACTTCGGCCCGACCTACTAGAATGTCGCGGGCGCACTCACTGTGGGTAGCCACGCACAGGGAGGCTCGGAAGACGTTCACCCATGGCAGAGCCTTCTCTGTGGCTGGCTACACACTATGGAATCACCTCCCGAGTGAGTTGCGCCTTGCACCGTCCCTGCCAGCCTTCAAAAAAGCTTTAAAGACCTTCCTTTTCCGGGAGGCGTTTGGTGACTGTTAAGGGTGTTTTTTTTTTTTTTTGGCCTTGCTTGTTTGTCCGCCACTTGCCTTCCTACTATTGATTTTTATGTTTAACTGATTTTATTATTTTATTGCGATGCAGCTTATATTTTGTTCATTGTCTGTGTTCCTTTTGTTGTAAACCGCCCGGAGTTCCTTCCGGAAGACGGGCGGTATATAAGCTCTAAAAATAAATAAATAAATAAATAACCTCCAGCATGCAGTCAGACAGACAGCAGCAGTGTGAGGGGCTATCCAGTGTTTTGCACTAAGTGCCATATGTATGATTATTTGCCACTTGGCCAAAAGCCATGGGTATGTCCTTGCTGCAACGGAGCTCCCAAGAGCTCAGGGAACGGGTTTGCTCCCTGGATTCCTTGGTTGTGGACCTGGAGAAGTAGAGGCAGGGAGAGAGGGGCCATAGTGAGAGTTCCAGGGACTTTTAGGCACCGTCCCTCCCACAGGCAGGCAGCTCTGCAGCTGCTCAGATTGCAAGTCTCCGGGCTAGAGGACATCCTTCTGAACAAGAGGGAAACCCATCTTCTAGAGCAGGGGTGTCCAAACTTCGGCCCTCCAGATGTTTTGGGCCACAACTCCCAGAATTCCAAGCCTGTATTGCCAAGGACAAATGACTGTAGGAGTTGTGATCCAAAACATCTGGCGGGCCAAAGTTTGGACACCAGGGTCCTAGAGGGACCCCTTCTTTAGGAGGCGGGCCAGTATCCAGTCACACTGAGAATACTCCTCTAAGGGAGGTGGGAAGGGAGCTTCTGGTAGCGGACGATTGGATTGTCAGGAGCGTAGAGTGGGGATGGGAGGGGCCTGTGAAGGATGTGAGGACCACATGGAGACTTGCCTGCCTGGTCCAAAGGTTACAGACATCACATAGAATCATAGAGTTGGAAGAGACCTCAAGGGCCATCTAGTCCAACCCCCTGCCATGCAGGAACCCCATCACAATATTTCCGACAGATGGCCATCCAGCCTCTGCTTAAAAACCTCCAAAGAAGGAGACTCCACCACCCTCCGCGGCAGCATCTTCCACTGCCGAATAGCTCTAACTGTCATGAAGTTCTTCCTAATGTTCAAATGGAATCTCTTTTCCTGTAGTTTGAAACCATTGCCCCGAGTCCTAGTCTCTGAAGCCATGGAAAACAAACCTGTTCCCTCTTCAATATGACATCCTTTCAAATATTTAAACATAGCTATTATATCCCCTCTCAGCCTTCTTTCTGAAAGGCTAAAAATTCCCAGTTCCCTAAGCCGTTCCTCATAAGACATTTCCTCCAGAACCTCAACCATCTGGATAGGCTGTTAGAGAGTGCTGGGGCCACAGTAGCAGTGGTGGTGTATGTCGGCACCAATGTTGTCAGAAATGTTGCCACATGGTCCTGGAGGACAAATTTAGATTACTAGGAGGAAGCTAAGAGCCAGGACCTCAAAGGTAGCATTCCCAGAAGTGCTACCTGTTCCACGAGCAGGACTGGCTAGGCAGGCAGAGCTCTGGGGTCTCAATGCGTGGATGAGAAGGTGGTGCCGAGAGGAGGGCTTTAGATTTGTCAGGAACTGGAGAACATTTTGGGACAATCTAAACCTGTTCAGGAGGGACGGGTTGCACTTGAACCATGATGGCACCAGATTGCTGGCACTCAACCTCAAAAAGGCTGCAGAGCAGCTTTTCAACTGATAAATGGGGGAAAGCCGACAGGAGCTGAGTGGCATCCGGTTTGGAACACTTCATCCCCGTGGAATGAGGCTGGAGAGGGTAGAGAAGCACAAAGTGATGACACAGTAGTTATTAGGACAGGGAGAATGATGAAATGTGATAGTTTGTCTCCTGGAATGAGAAGCTGCAGGGAGGAAAAAGAACAAACAATCAGCCATTGTTGGGGGACCCACTGTACAGGAGCTTCTATGCAAATGCTCGAAGCCTCCGTGCAAAGATGGGAGAGCTTGAACATTTGTTGGCTGGGGATAACATTGATATAGTGGCCATAACAAAAACTTGGTGGAATGCGGAGAACCAGTGGGATACCGCAATCCCAGGCTATAAACCCTATAGGAGGGATAGAGAGGGGTGGGTTGGAGGTGGAGTGGCCCAGCACAAGTGCATACCACAATGAAAGAAGGGCTCCTCTAAGTCCAAGAGGGCACCAACATGGTTAGTGAGCGGAGTTAGAGAGGTTCTAAAGGGCCAGGAGAGGTTTTTCCGTAAATGGAAATCCTTCCCAAAAGAGAAAAATAAAAAGGAACACAAACTCTGGCAAAAGGAATGAAAGAAGCTGATAAGAAAGGCAAATAAAGACTTTGGGGAATGTATGGCTATCAATATAAAGGGAAATAATCAAAGCTTCTTTAAATATGTTAGAAGTAGGAAACTTACCAGAGAACTGGTTGGCCCTCTGGGTGTTGAGGGAGGAAAAGGGGAGGTAAAGGAGGACCTGGAAATTGCAGAGAAATTAAATGAGTTCTTTGCATCTGTCTTCACGACAGAAGATCTTGGGCAGATTCCGCTGCCCGAATAGCCCCTCTTGACTAAATAATTAAATCAAATACAGGTTAAAAGAGAGGATGCTTTAGACTTAATTGATAAATTGAAGATCAACAAGTCACTGGGTCCAGATGGCATCCACCCAAGAGTTATTAAGGAACTGAGAAATGAAGTTGCGGATCTCTTAACCACAATATGCAACTTGTCTTTTTTAAAAAGCCACAGTGCCAGAGGAGAGCAGATGTCACACCAGTTTTTAAAAGAAGGAGGGGGGAACCAGGAAACTACAGGCCGGTTAGCCTTACGTCTGTCCCAGGGAAGATGGTGGAAAGCCTCATCCTAGAGAAAATCTTAAAACAAATAGAAGAACAAACCTTGCTGATGAAAAATCAGCATGGCTTCTGTAAGGGTAAGTTGCCTCACACATCTTTTAGAATTCTTTGAAAAGGTTAACAGGCATATGGATTTGTGTGAAATGGTGGATATTTTTTATCTGGATTTTCAGAATGCTTTTGACACAGTCCCTCACAAAAGGCTGCTGAGAAAATTGCACAGTAAGGGGATAAGAGGGTAGGTCCTCTTATGGACTGAGAATTGGTTGAAATCCAGGAAAGAGAGAGTAGGTGTCAATGGGAAATTTTCACAATGGAGAGAGGTGAAAAGCGGTGTGCCCCAGGGCTCTGTCCTGGGACCGGTGCTTTTCAGTCTGTTCGAAAATGACCTGGAGACAGGGATGAACAGTGAGGCGGCCAAGTTTACAGATGACACAAAACTTTTCCAGGTGGCGAAGACCAGAGAAGATTGTGAAGAGCTCCAGAAGGATCTCTCCAAACTGGGGGAATGGGCTGCAAAATGGCAAATGCATTTCAATGTAGGAAAATGTAAAGTAATGCATAATGGGGGAGGGGAGAGAAATCAAAACTTTATCAGCTCGTGGGTTCTGAGCTATCCATGACGGATCAGGAAAGAGATCTTGGTGTGATGGTGGACAGCTCAATGAAAGGGTCTATCCAGTGTGTGGCAGCAGGGGAGAAAGCCAATCCCGGCTCGCCTGTACTGGCTGCCCGTTGCCTCCCGAATAAGGTTCAAGGTGTTGGTTTTGGTTTACAAAACCCTTCATGGCTTGGGACCTGAATATCTGACAGAGCGCATTTCCCAAAGGTCAGAGGTGGCCAGACCAACCAGAGCTTCATCGGCCTACTCACTTCGGGTGGCCAACCCCAGGGAGGCCCATAAGGTTGTGAGTCTTGCGACTCGCAATTGGGCCTTCTCGGTAGTTGGCCCATCCATATGGAATAAACTGCCCACAGAGATGCGCCTGGCCCCTTCTCTCACAGCCTTACAGAAATTACTGAAAACGTGGCTGTTTAAAGAAGCTTATGGCGATGGCTAATGTCTGTGCCCCTTGTGATTCATTTGTTTTCTCTTAGTATTTGTTTGTGCCTCTTGCCAGATTATTTTCCTTTTTTATTTTCCTCCCCCCCCCCTCTCTTTCGGTATGCTTCCTTTTGATTTGTATTGGGGTGTTTTTAATTGTTATTTGCTTTGCTTCTACGCCGCCCAGAGTTCCCTTGGGAAAATCGGTGTGGTTTATAAATCTATAAATAAATAAATAAATACATAAATAAATAAATTCCATGCTGGGGATCATCAGAAAGGAGATTGAAAATAAAACAGCCAACTTTATAATGCCATTGTACAAAACGATAGTAAGGCCACACCTGGAGTATTGCGTACAGTTCTGGTCACCGCATCTCAAAAAAGACATAGTGGAACTGGAAAAGGTGCAGAAGAGAGCGACTAAAATGATGACTGGGCTTTGCCATCTGCACTTACAGGTACAGCATTTGGGGCTCTTTAGTCTGGAAAAAAAGGCGCCTGAGGGGGGATATGATTGAGACGTACAGAATTATGCAGGGCATGAGTCAAGTGGACAGAGGGACACTCTTCTCCCTCTCACAAAATACCAGAACTTGGAGACATCCACTCTAATTGAGGGCTGGGAGAGTAAGAACAGACAAAAGAAAATGTTTTTTCACCCAGCGTGTTGTTAGTCTGCGGAACCCCCTGCCACAGGAGGTGGGGATAGCATCTGGCCTGGATGCCTTCAAAAGGGGATTGGACAGATTCCTGGAGGAGAAGTCCCATCACAGGTTGCAAACCAACATGGAGACGTGTCATCTCCAGGCTTAAAACCAGGGTACAAGTGGCACCTTGAATTACGTTGGCCTCCAATTACAAAGATTTTAAGTTACAAAGGGAAATCCACGGATATGGGGAAAATTCAACTTACAAAAAATTTAATCCTTTTTTTTTCTATTTGCATAAAGTTTTCCCTGTCCCTGTGCAGGGGAAATTAAAGCCTCTGCTCTGATTGGAAAACGAGTCTCTTCCTTTCCAATTGCAATACTGCCATCTTGTGGCCACCTCCTAGTACAGTACTGCAACTGCATTCAAGTGGGAAGCTTTTTAATAATAATAATAATAATAATAATAATAATAATAATAATAATAATAATAATAATAATAATAATACCTTTATTGTCAATATATAACATGTGCACAATGAAATTGGCTGAGACTCCCTTACCCACCCCCACCTCCATCCCACTAGCAATAATCAGACTCAAGAGAATTGGGGTTTCCGTTTTCAATGATGCAGAGGAAGTGCTGGTTTTGGAGCCATTCCGGAAATATTTGGCACTGTTTGGGGGACTTTCTGGAACTGTTTTGGTGGATTTCTCAAGCGGTGGAAGGGTAGGGAGATGAGCTTCGTTGTTTGCATGTCTGTTCCTGTGCTTTTTGCATTCGTGTATGTGTGTGTGTGTGTGTGTGTGTGTGTGTGTGTGTGTGTGTGTGTGTGTGTGTGTGTGTGTGTGTGTGTGTGTGTGTGTGTGTGTGTGTGAGTGATTTCCAACTTGGGACTGATTTATCAGGTTTCCCATGGATTTTTATGGGAAATTGCATTTCGAAATGCAAAAATGTTGAGTTAAGAAAATCCCATTGGAATTGATTAATTTTGTAATTGGAGGCATCACTGTACTTCAAAGGCCAGATGCAGGGGAGTGGGATCAGGAGACAGAGATCTAGTCTCATGCGCTCCCAGAGGCATCTGGTGGGGCCACTGTGAGATAACAGGAAGCTGGACTAGATGGGCCTTTGGCCTGATCCAGCAGGGCTCTTCTTATGTTCTTATGTGTTCTTAAGAGAAAATGCCCAAATATATGTACAGTAGGACCCCCATATCCACTGATTCAGTTATCCATGGTTGGCAGAGGAAAAAAAATATATAATTCAGCAGCTACAAAGCAAGCTACTGTCACAAAGAGCAGCTGTAAAGCAAGCTACTGTCATAAAACAGGAGCTGTAAAGCAAGCTACCATCACAAAACAGCAGTTTTGGGGACATTTTGGTGTTCTGTGTTATCCACAGTTTTCATTATCCACAGGAAGGCTTGGAACCAATCCCCAGCGGATACGGGGGTCCTACTGAATTTCTAAAGATGAAGTTACCAGGCCTGACCACTTGAGGGAGACAGAGGCCATGCAGTATATACAATTTGCTGATAAAAATAGCCTTAGCTGTAATTTGTGTTTGTCGGGTCCTGCTGTATAGCAAAGATTCTGAATAAAGTGTACAACGAATGTGGGGAAATGCAGACTCATACGAAGCAAACTGAGAGGGTTCTAAAATTCAGGCTGCTTCTGCAAAATAGCATAACAAAGTGTGCTTTTTATATAAATGAAATTTAACAGGGAGAAGTGGAAAGTGCTGCACCTAGGAGAAGAAACCAAGATTTACAAGATGGGGGAAACCTAGTTCAGTAATACTACAAGTGAGAAGGATTCTGGAATTCTTGTAGATCATAAGCTTGAATATGAGCCCACAGTGTGATATGACCACTCACAAGGCAAATGCTAGTATAGGCTGTGTTAACAGAAGTATAATTTCCAAATCTCATGAGGTGGTTGTCCCACTCTATTTAGCACTAGTGAAACCTCCCCTAGAGTACTGTGTCCAGTTCTGGACACCATACTTCAAGAAAGATGCTGACAAATTAGAATAGGTGTCAAGGATGACTGGGAGCTGGAAATGAAGTCCTAGGACAGTGGTCCTCAACCTTCCTAATGCCGCAACCCTTTAATACAGCTCCTCATGTTGTGGTGACCCCCTTGCCCTGCTTGGAAGAGGCCACAAGCCCCCTTTGGCAGGCCACTGCCGCAGGGGCCATAGAGAACTTCCCTCCATACAGCACCCTCAGCCAATCACAGCCTCCGGTGCCATTGACTGACATCCCCTCCAACCTATCAAGCTGTAACTCACTCTTTCTCCTCCCCCCCCTCCGCCAGACCCAAGCTGTTTGTCCCTTTTTCTTCACTGGCTCATGATGACCCCTGTGAAATGGTCGTTCGACCCCCAAAGGGGTCCCGACCCCCAGGTTGAGAACCACTGCCCTAGGAGGAAAGACTGGAATAATTGAGCATGTTTTGTCTTGAGAAAAGGAGACCGTGGAGCGTGATATGATAGCACTTTGGAGATATTTGAAGGGCTGTCATACAGATGAGAGACAGGATCTAGTCTCATTAACCCCAAAGTGTGGGACGCACAACAATGGCCTCATGTTAAGAGAACCCAACTTTTGGCTAAATACCAGGAAAAATGTCTTAACTGTTAGAGCAGTACAGCAATGGAAACAATGATCTCAAGAGGTAGTGGGTACTCCAACACTGGAGGCCTTCAAGAGAAATTTGGACAACCCCCTGGCAGATATCTTTTGGTTTGTGTTCCTTCATGAGGCAGGGGACTGGACTGGGTCCCTTCCAATTTCAATATTCAGTGGTTCTGTTACATCATCTTGTAGTGCTTAAAGCACTCTGGACGGTTTACACGTTCATTGCAAAGCTCTGCACTGTGTAAGCAGATTATATGCAGTGGTACCACAAGGAGAAGAAGGGGAAAGAAGGGGTGGATTTTTCCTTCAGCTACACACGGAAGTGGGGGAAATAGATTTTGGAGCCACCAGTGTGATGGGGAAAATACTCCCAGAAGATGGATCAGAGTTGTCAAAGGTTACCTTTCCTTAGTCTCATTATTAGACCCATCATGGAGTCACGGAGGAGTGGAAATTCAGCCAGACACGCTGTGAGGGAATTCCTCAGAACAGGAAAACAGAGATTCCCAAGCCAGAAACTCCGAATTTGGAAGAGCAACATAGGCTGCTAGGATTCTCCAGATGGATTCTGGTAGAGATAAGAAGGTGGTTTCAGCTCAGAAATGAAGTTTGAACAACAAGGCTTGGCAGGAAGAATGCAGAGGCAGAGAGGTACAGCAAGACAATTTGCCCCAGAGCAGCAAATACAGCAACTGGGCGTTTTTTGATCTGGTTTTTGCCCACTGGCTAATTCTGTCAGATGATCCTGGAAAATTCATGGGAAGCAAAAGATGGGCCGACTCAGTTTATGAAAATGCAGAATAGTCTAAGGTGTTTGGTCACCCATCCAACATGGGATCATCCTTAGAGCCTTAAAACAAAGGTAATCTAATCTCTCTGGCTTCTCTACAGGAGGATTATCTTCTGAAAGAGGTTTTAGCTGAGGTGTTCATCTCTTCTCTCTTTGTATGTTTCATGGGGGTGTGTGTCTGTTTAGAACTAAATTCCTGCCATTTCCGTTTTCCGTAGAGCGGGGGGTTGGCTGCCTTTGAAACCAGGAGGCTATTTCTTAACAGGCATTATTGTTTAACCCATGTTTATCATTGGCCGGACAAGTTCTCCAGTTAAAAGAGTCCGTGGCATGCATGTACATGTCTTGGTACAGGTGAGACTCTGCAGGGGTGTTGTACAAACCTGGCTGGCTAAGTACCAGCTTCGCCCGTTAAGTAGCATATTCATTTTCCTTAACTCTCGTCCCCCTCAATTTTTTGCCCCATGACCCTTTTGGGATATTTGAAAGAAAAGAAAAAAACAACCATCCTGGACTCCTCCCAAATATGGCTGGAGTACATTCGGGCTCAGATATGGCTCTTGGGTCTGCTTGGGTTGTCGTAAATGACAAGGAACGTGGTAAAGAGGCTGAGTGGAGAGTGGGGGCTGTATTTCAGCCACAACCCGAACAACACAGTGGATCTGTCGAAGTGTCATGAGGGACCCGGAAGTTGAGTCATGGCAACCGGACTTCTTTTCTTGAGAGATCGAAACGTTTCGTTCCTCATCCAAGCAGCTTTGTCAGTCTGAGGAAAGTTAGCATTGAGGAGGACTCACCTGGATGACTGAGAATCTGCACAGATGTGTAATGAGGGACCTAGCCTTGAGCAGTTCTTCACAAAATCTGAGCATGGTTTAGGTTTGGATGGCTGGATGCTAAACCTGAAGAGACACGAGGATCAAAGAAGGAACTGGAACTTCAAGTTCAGAGAAGGGCAGCAAAGATGATCAGGGGACGGCAAACCAAGCCCAAGAAGGAGAAGGAGAAGGAGAAGGAGAAGAAAGAAAGAAACTGGGCATGTTTAGCCTTGAGAGAAGACAGAGGTGAGATACAATAACACTTTTGAAGTACAGTGGTGCCTCAGTTTACGAATTTAATCAGTTCCGAATGCATGCTCTTAAGTTGAACTACTCTTAAGGTGGGGTACCTATCTAAAATATTGGGGGGGGGAGTTAAAAATTAAAAATAATTGAAAACCTTGGTTCCCTAGATGTTCTTAGAATCATAGAGTTGGAAGAGAGACCTCAAGGGCCATCTAGTCCAACCTCCTGCCATGCAGGAACCCCCATCACAGGACGCCTGACAGATGGCCATCCAGCCTCTGCTTAAAAACCTCCAAAGGAGGAGACTCCACCACCCTACAAGCCCTGGCCAGCAAGAGGTGGTGATGAAGACTTCTGGGAGTTGTAGTCCAAGAACCCTCTGGGGAGACAAGCTCGGGAACCATTGTACCTAAGAGCCTTGTTAGACGAAAGCTCCTTATGACAGCCATCCATGTTGGCTCAGGGGTGGGTGGGTGCGTGTGCGTGTGCATAAGTCTAGGCACGAATCTGGGTCCTGCTTATGGCAATCAGGTTTGGCCCACCTCTTATCCTTCTTACAAAGTGTCATCAGGTCAGTTCTGACCATTGGGGAGGAACCCTCCTTATTTTATCATTCTCTTCTGGGGGCATCCTTGGACTTTACAGCTTGCCCAAGGCCACACAGGCTGGTTCCAATCACAGGAGGCAGAGTGGGGAATTGAACTCCCAACTTCTCTGGTTCTTCAGCCAGAGACATAACTCACTGAGCTATTCTGACCCCATAGGGAGAATACTGTACAATACTCTCCTTCTGACTTGTGTTCCCTGCCTAGGAGAGTTGCTTTTCTCAATTAGCAGACCGAAAAGCCACTTTTTAATGTATTCTACTCCTGAGACCAGCGAATTACTGAAGAGATTTGGGGAGAAATGGGGTCTTTATTTTATTTTTGTCATGGGATGGGGTGTCTTATTGATAACACACAATTTAAAAGAAAACAAACATGGCTCACACCGCTCACCCTGGGAATTTCTCCGTGCCACAGGTGTATTTTGAGCGAAATTCACCTCTCTCTCTTTTGTGTCTTTCTTCCAAATTCCCTTGCCTGTTCTCTTGGCCTTATTTCATTAAAACTCTTTGTTTGCATGGACCTGGCCTGTTTTCAGAGACTGGATTTGTTCGGCACCTCCCTGAGTTCCCCTCAGAGGTGGTTCCTCGCCCGGATCAACTCCCAATAGCCCAAAGGGATTGTGGCCTAGAAGTATTTGGATTGTGGTGTGTTTAGGGTCACCCATGAATTTTTGGTCTCCAAGGATGAGGTGCCATGACATCGCAGGCTGGAGGCAAGAAACACTCGTGGAAGCAAAAATGAGGAGGATGGAGACTGTAATGAAATATATGTGCGTCGGTACAACTGAAATAGCTAAATGAAAAACTTTCTACCTTTAAAAGACAAAGGGCCTTTTTACACGACCCCTAAGATCCGCTGGTCCCTTAAATTCGGACCAGAGATCTTGAGGGTTTGTTGCTGTTCCTCCGTCCCCACCCGCTCCGCACTTCTTTGTTCTGTCTGCGTGAGGGGAGGGAGGAAAAAAAAGCCTTAGACAGAGACAAAAGAATGCATTCTTACCTCCGGTGCCGGTGGAGGTTGCTCCGACCTCCATTTACTTCCTGGTTCCTCTTTAAGGGGCGGAGGCAAAAGAAAAACAACAGAAAGAAGCGAGGAGAGCTCAGGCACTCTCTGCATCAAATATTTTTCACCATCAAAGACCAGGTACAAGAAAACTGCTGTTTGGTCGCGCTAAAGTGGGCGGGGTCGCACTTAATTGTCTGCAAACTCCGGAGCTGGTGGGTAAACATTTTTAAGGTCCGGAGCTTGCAGCCATTTGCGGCGGAGCTTAGGGGTCGTGTATAAACGCCCAAAGTATACAGCAGCAGAGACCAACTGCCCAATATTGAAATTGCTAACCAATGATGTGTAAAATAACAAGAATCAACACATCTTTATGTAAAAATACATTCTTTGTATTACATAACAAAAACCTAGCTTTAGTTAAAAAATAATTGAAAATAATGCCTGGTAATCAAAAGTCTACATATCACAAATCAAATTCTGTTGATTTAAAGTGACAAACAGAAGATTATAATTGTACCTTAGCTAACAGATAGACTTTTATCATTTGTAACGCATATCCCACAGCTTTACTCATGCAAACACACAGCATAAATAGAGAATAAATACCCAGTACATTTTGGCTCTCACAGAGCATGTAGGTCAGAGTGATTGATTCCAAAAAAGAATCAGCAAAGAACGAATTTTGAGGCTTTACTTAAGTACTCTTTCTGCTACCTAATCAATTACAACTGCCCAATGCAGCGAGAAACCTCTGCTGATGATATCATCTGTAGATACCATACCCCAAACACTTAGGCCCTTTGTACACGACCCCTAAACTCCGCCGCAAATGGCTCCCAGCTCCGGAGCTTAAAATTGTTTCCCCACCAGCTCCGGAGTTTACAGGAAATTAAGTGCGACCACGCCCACTTTAGCGCGTCCCAGCACACCTTTCAAGTACCTGCTCTCTGGAGGTGAAAATTCTTTGATGTGGTGTAACGATAGTGAGTGCAGGGCTCTCCTCGCTTCTGTTTGTTGTTTTTTGGCTCCCACCCCTTTAAGAGCTACTTAAGAGACTGGAATGTTGCCGCGGCAAGAGCGAGAGGCAGAACGGAGGTGAGCCACGTCTCTTTTCTTCCTGTTTTTTCTCCCTCCCCTCACACAGCCAGCAGCCAGGAGTGCGGAGGGGGTGGGAACGCAGGAACAGCGACAAACCCCCATGATCTCTGGTCCGAATTTAAGTGGCCAGCGGATCTTAGGGGTCGTGTGAAAAGGCCCAGTGTCAGTTTCAACATTTTTGTCTGCAGGGAGAGTTTGGGCTTGATTTGTTCTAGGACCCCCTTGTTGGTCCTTATGGGAGGCCAAGAGATCACCAGAGCTCTCCCCACAGCACTTTTATTTGCAGGACCCTTTCCCCCATATTCGTCTTCTGAGAACAGTTTTTGTTTTCTGAAGAAAGTAAATGGTGGACCTTGACAGATCCTCCTGATTTCATATGATTTTTACATGGGATCCTTCCCAAAACACCATCAAATCACACATCACATTCATGGCCAACTATTACACAATAATCATGTACCCTCCAGCGCATGGCTCTGTAGTGGCGCAAAAACATGGATCCATCTCACGGATCCATCTTATTTCATATGGTTTTTACATTGGATCATGATATCATATATAGAGCCCATTTCAGTCCACAGATTGCACACCAAAAACCATGGGTCCATCAGCGCATGGCTCCAGAGTGGAGCAAAAACATGGATCCAAGGCACAGATCCACACGGATCTAACTGATTTTTATACAGGATCACCTCCAAACTTAGGGTCCATCCTTACACAGAGACTGCAGACTTTGTTTTCCATGTTGTGGCCTTCAGCACGAACCAGGCAGGCAATTACTACACTAGCATTTACAGTATTTTGTTTTCTTGACTCAGGTAGGACTGAAATCAGCTCAAATCACAATCTAGGCAGAAAACAAGTTGATTTAAAATAGTTTTACCCAGCCTTTCTCCTTGGAAAGGGCCCAAGGCGGCTTACAACACTGAAGGACAATAGACAGCATTGGAGGCAATGAGTGGACAACAGTTGCTGAAGTAAAACCAAGAAGAGCTTTAAAAGTACAGCAGCTTTCCCCGGAATGCTTCTTCCAGATCAGAACATTTTCACATTCAGAAGTTCTAGGATGGTGCCAAGTTTTGAGGTCTCCAAGGTTCCTCGTTCCAGCTTTTGTCTTCCTCCCAAAGAGTTAAAGCCATTGAGCAGGAGGTCCTAGAGAGTCCCTCTGGGAAGGGAAGGGATGTGGGGGCGGGGAACTTCTTCCTCCTAGACGGTGCACCGCCTTTTCCCTTCCCTCCAGAGTCCCACTTGGGTAGTTCCACAACTCCCAGATTTCCAAGCTTAGACTGCCAAAGACAAAGGACTATGGGAGTTGTGGTCCAAAACATCTGGAGGGCAAAGTTTGGATATGCCTGCCCTAGGTGCTTTTCAAGCTCTGTAGGGAAAGGGAGTTTTGTACTATTCCTTCTCGTTCCCTGTCCCTTGACTGATGTGGGACTGAAAGAAGCTCCCAATGAAATGAATTATATTAGCTCCCACAGATAAAAATATCCAATAAATTCACTCGAATTAGGTTTTCTACCAACAAATTCCGTGAGTGTGCCGTTCCCACGGCTGGTTCCCTCCCAAAGGGTTAAAACCATTGACGTGCGAATCCCAGAGAAGAGAAAAAGGCTGGGACCAATTTCCTGTTTCCGATTCCGAGGTGCACCGCCTTTCCCCTTCCCGCCAAAGCCCAGTCTTGATGGTTCCGGGTGGTATGGTTGGTGCTGTTTGGGGGGAGGGATCGGGGGAGGGGGTTAAGTCTTAGGCTTGACTTCTCTCTTAGGCCGGGAGGGAGTCCTTGTTCCTAGACCAAATCCTGCCCCCGAGCCAGAATTGCACCGTCCTGTCTTCCTGAGTTCCAGGCGGGGCTGGAGGTGCCTTGCAGGTAGAAAGCCGGTGAGCTCCGGGAGGGCGGTGGGGTTGGCTTGGCAGGCAGGAGAAGTGGGAGGCGGCGAGGTGGAAGAAAGAAAATCCGGGCTCTCCTCCATCCCTCCTTCCTCCTCCTCTTTCCTGACAAGGGAAGATCGTGCCCCCCCCCCTCCACCCCAAACCACTACCTCCTTGGGAAACACCTCCCTCCCCCAGTTAAACACATAAGGTATAGTGTGTGTGTGTGTGGGGGGGGGGAACACTCCAGTTACACCAGTGGTTCTCAACCTGGGGGTCGGGACCCCTTTGTGGGGTCAAACAACCATTTCACAGGGGCTGCCACGAAGCAGTGAAGAAAAAGGCACAAAAGGCTTGGGTCTGGAGAAGGGGGCAAGGAGGGGAAGAGTGAGTTACAGCTTGATAGGTTGGAGGGGATGTCACTCAATAGCACCAGAGGCTGCGATTGGGTGAGGGTGCCTGTAGAGGGAAGTTCTCTATGGCACCTGTGACAGTGGCCTGCCAAAGGGGGCTTGTGGCCTCTTCCACAAGGGGTCACCACCACTGGAGGAACTGCATTAAAGGGTCGCAGCATTAGGAAGGTTGAGAACCACTGCGTTACACAAAGAAGATTAGAAAAATCATGAAACACACCAAAAAGGGTAGCCCGTCAGTTGAGTATAGGCAGCATCCTGCAATGGTTCCTCTCCTCTGTCCAAATCAAATTAAAAGCCTGCCTTTTCAAAGGAAGCCCCTGTAAGACCACTCTCCTCCTTTTCACCTGCCTTCCTAAGTGCCTTCTTGCAGGCTGATGGAAATGCAGCTGCTTCTTTACCTGGAGGTGCCATTGGGTTGGATCCCCTGATGATCATCACGGGAGGGTTTCTGGGAGAGATCCCCCAATGTTTGGTGTAGCATCTTTTAAAATTCACAAAGCACTTCATGGGTGGGGCATCCTGAAAGGAGGAGGAGGAGGAGGACGTGTTCCAGATTATATACGGCCGCCTTTGCTCTCTTCACCTGAGAATCCTTTTGGGGGAGGGTTGAATACTCAGGGACCTATAGATGGAGTTGAATTCTCCTGCATGGCAGGGGGGTTGAATTGGATGGCCCTTGAGGTCTCTTCCAACTCTATATTTCATTCTATGATCCTCCTGTAGCCTGTGTCTTTCCCAAGCCTTGCGTTTGCCTCTCAGTTTTTGAAATCTCTTTGCTTTTCCTGCAGAAAGAGGTGGTCCATTTGCTTCCATTCCTTTGGCCCCTGTTGGAGATGTAGGTGGACGACTGACTCAGCCAGCCCTGATGCTGGGAAGGAGACTAGTGACATGGAGGATTGGAGCAACCAGGAATGGTCAGAAAGTCGCCAGAACAACCTTGATGTGGACTCTCTTGGGCCAGGAGTTCGAGACCAGCATTTCTGGGCATTCTCCTACCAGGAGGACGAAGGGCCCCGGGCGGTGTGCAGCCAACTCCACCGTCTCTGCCGTCAGTGGTTGAAGCCAGAGAAACACACCAAGGCTGAGATGCTGGACCTGATCGTACTCAAACAGTTCCTGGCTGTCCTTCCCTCAGAGATGAGGATATGGGTCAAGGAATGTAGGCCGGAATCTACTTCTCAGGCGGTCTCTCTGGCCGAAGGTTTCCTTCTGAGCCAGGCTGCAGAGAAGAAGCAGGAGGAGGAGGAGGAGCGGCTGGTGAGAGTTCAGGTCAGCCTGAGCAGTGGAAAACACTCTATACTCTTTAATAAGCTTCCTAAACAAGCATTTTCACTTGCCTTCCTAAAACTAAAGCCGTTTCCTCTAGAATTATCTTTTACATTTGTTTCTCATGTCCTGTTTTGAGTATCCAGATTTTGGATGTTTTTTGTTTTGGTACAGGGCTCTTCAGAATCCATCCCCGGCTCCCTTCTGGCAGGGGACTCTCATTTGGACTTCAGGCAGAGGCTGCTGTTCCCAAGGAACAGGCCGGAGGGCTTTAGAGGAGCCACCTCACAAGGTAAGACTCAAGTAGGTATATTTCTTCTTGATCTCCCACGCTTGCATCTTTCCATAGTCAATGAATGGCCTTTTAGCCTTCCTGCCTACATTCTTGTGTAGAGGCTGAAATGTTGGTTCGTCAAAGTAGGACGTCTTTTTTGCAATATATGTGAAGGATAAAATGTCCTCCTCATAGCCTGGGCTTCCTTGCAGGCCTTGAAAACATGCCGGGAGCATCCCCTCCCTCATCTCTTGCTTGCGGAGGAGTGGAAGGAGCATCCGTGCAGACGGAACAGGTAGGGGGGGCATCGAAGGGGGAGGCGGAGGTGGGCGAGAGCCTGGGGCACTTGTTTCCCTGTCTTCCTCCTTGGCAGAAGGAGCCATTTGGCCCCTTCTGTTTGCTTCTGTCGACACTACCTCGTAAAAATGGGCGGCCATTTTCCTCCAGGAAAGGTTCGGCCTGGCCTCAGATTCCCAGCCCTCGGGTTGCGTCCGTTCTCTTCCGGTCGGCCCTCGGTAGGAGTCGAACCGCTGCCTCCTCCTCTGAGGACGAAAGGCTTCCTCTTCTTCTTTCAGGGTCCCCTCAGCTTGGATGAAGTTGCCGTGGACTTCACTCCGTCCGAATGGGCTTTGCTGGATCCGGAGCAAAGGGCTTGTCACGGGGACGTCATGGAGCAGACGCGGGAAAACATGGCCTCCTTGGGTGAGCTTGGCTTTCCTCCCCCCCCCCTTTGGTCGATAAGAGACACAGCAAAGATGGCAACCAAGAACACAAGACAGGTCACTGTTGGGAATGTTCACCAGAGGAGAGAGAGGAAAACCCGCAAGGTTTCTCTCTCTGTAAGGAATGAGGTCACGTTGTTGACCCTTGGCCAGTCAGACAGATCCGCATTCAGACGGGGGGGGGAGAGTGATAAAACTAATTCAGATAGTATATTACATCTCAGATAGAAAAGCTTAAAGCTTAACCCTCACAAGATAGACCTGCGCTGTCAAAAGCCGGGAGAGGGAGAAGTGCTAACATTTGCCCCGAGGGAAACAGAAAAAGGCAGACCTCCAAGAGGATCAGATTAACCATAGGAGCAAGAGATCCAAGAGTCAAAAAGGAGACAGACAAGCCTTTCCTGAGATTTGCTTCCACATCCCCCATTCTGGTCATTGGGACTGGGTAAGTGCTCAGAGGCAATGCTTAACATAAGAACATAAGAAGAGCCATGCTGGATCAGGCCAAAGGCCCATCTAGTCCAGCTTCCTGTATCTCACAGTGGCCCCACCAGATGCATTTGGGAGCGCATGAGACTAGATCTCTGTCTCCTGATACCACTCCCCTGCATCTGGCCCTCGAAGTACCCTGGTTTTAAGCCTGGAGATTATGCACATCTCCCTCATGGTTTGTAACCTGGGATGGACTTTTCCTCCAGGAATCTGTCCAATCCCCTTTTGAAGGCATCCAGGCCAGATGCCATCCCCACCTCCTGTGGCAGGGAGTTCCATAGACTAACAACACGCTGGGTAAAAAAAAATATTTTCTTTTGTCTGTTCTCACTCTCCCAGCCCTCAATTTGAGTGTATGTCCCCTAGTTCTGGTATTTTGGGAGAGGGAGAAGAGCTTCCCTCTATCCACTTTACTCATACCCTGCATTATTTTGTATGTCTCAATCATATCCCCCCTCAATCGCCTTTTTTCCAGACTAAAGAGGCCCAAATGTTTTAGCCTTTCTTCATAAGGGAGGTGCCCCAGCCCAGTAACCATTTTAGTCGCTCTCTTCTGCACCTTTTCCAGTTCCACGATGTCTTTTTTGAGATGCGGTGCTCTGTTTTCCATTTTGGTACCAACAGAATGTTGTTGCTGGTTTTTTTTTGTTTTTTTGTTTTAGCCCTTGACATCAGATACAGCAAGAAAGAGGAAGAATTGCATGGCATATACCTGGGCAGAGTCATTGGTAAAGAGAGTGAACACCAAGGAAGGAGAAATGAGGCAAAGATACACGGAAGAAATAAATATTTTGCTTCTCCCCTCAGAGGTCCACATGATGCCTTGCTCCAAGAAAATGTAGAGAAAAGTGCGGAAGGGGGTAAAAGTCTGTGCGGAAAGAACTGCAGTCGTCAAGCTAGTCTTAGCGCTGCTTGGACAGTCCAAACGGAAGAGAAAAAGCGAAACGTTCCAGAATGCACCGCAGGTATTCGCGATACGTCATCCCCTGAAATTCATCAAACGTTTCAGTGCTTGGAAAGTGGAAAGAGCTTCCGACACAACGCGAATCTTCTTTTCCCTCCGGGAACGGGCACAGAGAAACCCTTTAAATGTGTCGAGTGTGGGAAGAGCTACAGTCACAGCACGTACCTGCTCTCTCACCTGAGAACTCACACTGGGGAAAAAACCCTTCCGGTGCATGGAATGTGGAAGGTGCTTTAGTCATAACACGTACCTCGTTTCTCACAGGAAAACCCATACAGGAGAGAAACCCTATGAATGCCCAGAATGTGGGAGGCGCTTCAGTCACAGCCCGTACCTTGTTTCTCATATGAGAACTCACACCGGGGAGAAACCCTTCAAATGCCTGGAATGTGGGAAGACCTTCCGTCACAGCGCCGAACTTACTTTCCACAGACGAATCCATACCGGGGAAAAACCTTTTCAATGCTTGGTCTGCGGAAAGGGCTTCAGTCGAAATGCCTACCTTGTTCCCCACATGAGAACCCACACAGGCGAGAAACCCTTTAAATGCCTGGAATGCGGGAAGAGCTTCCGCCAGAGTGCTCAACTTACTTTCCACAGCCGAATCCATACCGGGGAGAAGCCCTTTAAATGCTCGGTCTGCGGGAAGGGCTTCAGCCGAAGCACACACCTGGCTCTCCACGTGAGGATCCACACGGGGGAGAAACCTTTTACCTGCTTGGAATGCGGGAAGAGCTTCGGCCAGAGCACGACCCTCCATAACCACGTCAGAATCCACACCGGGGAGAAACCGTTTGCGTGCTTGGCCTGCGGGAAGAGCTTCAGCCAAAGGGCACAACTCACGTCTCATCAGAAAATGCACGCCACGGGAGAGAAACCGTCGAAGTGCTCAGAGGGTGGCGAGTCTCTCAAGAAGAGCAGGCACCTTGTTTCTCGTCAAAGCTTTCACCCTGGGGAGAATGTTCCAGAACATGCCTCAGGGGAGGGTAGAATTGTGTCTCCTGTAGAAACAAAGAATGGGCATAGAATTCTGTAGCGCTCGAGGGAAAATGTGGGAGGATTATGATTTTTTTCAATTCTTGAAACTTCTTGCATTCTCCTTGTTTCCTCTTAGCTGCCTTTTTCTAGTGGTCGTATATGAAGATGGATGGCTTAAAACAAAGGGGAAAAAATCCTGAAATTCATCAAACATTTCAGGGCTTGGAAAGTGGAGAGAAAGAAAAGAAGAGAAAATCCAGACAGGGACCTCCATTATATATAACTACATATTTCCTTCAGTATGCCACTCTGTATTGTTTGGTTAGTTTAGATCAGTGGTTCTCAACCTGTGGGTCCCCGGATGTTCCTGGACTGCAACTCCCAGAAACCCCTTCCAGCACAGCGAGTGGTGGAGGCTTCTGGGAGCTGCAGTCCAGGTACATCTGGGGACCCACAGGTTGAGAACCACTGGTTTAGATTGAGCTCAACTGACACTGTAGTATCAATAGATTTATCCAGAAACTCTGGTGAAATAAAGAATGTTTCTGTTTTACAAATATATTGGTCAGAGTAGGTGGTAAAATCTTGGCTTATAAAATAAACTTCCCATCTGTACGGTGGAGGAAAATTAAGACAGAGATCTCCAGAACAACTTAGTATGTATATTGCAAGTCTCCCTCAAATACAGTGGTACCGTGTATAAAGGAATACCCACTGGGTTCACTATTAGTGATTAACTCATGCTTACGTTGAAGGTGTGCCCCTACAAACACAACTAACACCTCATTAACAAACTAACATTGTACAGTGGTACCTTGTATAAAGGAATTAATTTGTTCCAAATGAAATTTCCCATAGGAATGCATTGAAAATAGAGTAATCCCTAATCGCAACCATTTTTATGTTGTACGGATTCACCCCCTAGGCGATTCTGCTAAGCAAATTTCCCCATTCTCCAGAATTTTTTATGTTGTACAGATTTTATGTTATACAAACTGTTTGTATTGTACAGTTAGCTTAGCTGGATTTACTTCACGTTACGTCAACTGACATAACAATTTCAAAATATTTATGGAGACACTGCTGTTGAGAGAAACAAAGAAACTCTTTTTTTTAAAAAAATAAAAGACTTAAAAAAAACTTTTAATCGAAATACCAAAAAAAAGCATATTCACTTGGTTACCTGGTATGATATCTTGACTTCATTATTTTCTTAGTTTCACTTTACTGGTTACATAAACATTCACCTCACAAAACACTCCAATTATTAACCTGTCTCTAGCACATACATTACTAAATACTAACACACTCTGAATCCTGACATAAACTGACTGTATAATTATATGCAAATAACAAAGACATATTTCCTTATAACATAGTTTAAGGTCTTATCTGGTTAGCGTCATTGCTTTAATTAACACTTTAATTAACACATAAATACTTCAGTAGAACTGCTGACTCCATAACTGTCATTATAACAACAACAACAACAACAACAACAACAACAACAACCTTTATGGTCAGTGTACAACCAGTGTACAGTGAAAAATTTTCCCCGCCATCTGCTGCTAGTTAGTTTAATTAATGTGATGTTCCTCTCCTGAGTTACATATGTTTTTTGACAAGGGTGCCAATGTTTTTATTTTAATGTTGTTTTATTTGTTCGTTTGTTCTTTGATATTTCGCTGATCTGATCAGCTTTCTGTAAGCCGCCCAGAGTTCCCTTGGGAAGATGGGTGGGGTATAAATTCAAAAATAAATAAATAAATAAATTGATTGATTGATTGATTGATTGACTGAGCCTCCCTCCTCGCAACACCATCCCACTAAAAAGCCACTCCATCTCATTTCACTCTTTGTGCGCTTGCTGCACAACTCGCCGGCCCCACAAGTCTATCACGAGTTCTCACGTCTCATTCAACAGTCTTAACCGCCCACGGATAAAAACTTATTTTTTAGCCTGTGGGTACGGCTTGCTATACTTCTGTATCTCCTACCCGAGGGTAGGAGAGTAAAGAAGTGCTGACCAGGGTGTGCATCGTCCCTGATGATTTTCCTTGCTCTCCTAAGACAGCGGTCCCTGGCGATGTCCTCCAGTGGACTCAGGGGACAGCCCATGATGTTTTGTGCTGCGTTCACTACCCTCTGTAAAGTCTTTCTGTCCGCGGCTGTCAAACCGGCATATCAAGCTGTAATGCAGTATGTGAGGACACTTTCTATGGTAGACCATATTTTATTATTATTATAATTTACAGTATACAGTGGACCCTCGTATAACAAACAGTTTGTAAAACATAAAATCTGTACCACATAAAAAGAATTCCGGAGATAGGGGAAATTTGCTTAACAAAATTGCCTATGGGGCAAATCTCTACAACATAAAAATGGTCGCGATGAGGGATTACTCTGTTTTCAATGCATTCCTATGGGATATTTGTATAAAGGAAAATGTGCTTAACAGAATTTCATTGAGAACGATTTAATTCCTTTATATAAGGTACCACTGTAATATTATAATATTGTAGACCATACTGTAGACTCCATGACTGTCATCATAACTCAAAACACTTAAGGTGTCCTGAGCACACTCGATCTCGCTTGATTTCGGAAGCTAAGCAGGGTCAGCCCTAGTTAGTACTTGGATGGGAGACCACCAGGGAATACCAGGTGCTGTAGGCGCCTGGAGTAGGAACTGGCAAAACCACTCCCATATTCCTGTCAAGAAAAACTCCATGGACATGGGGGCACGAAGAGTTGGTCATGACGGTGATGACGCAACAACAGCCTTGCTCTCCGTACTCTTAACTGCCACTAAACACTGATCAAGGTTTTTTTTTTTTTAAAGGGCAGGAAAAAGAATTTGAGGGAAATACGTGTTTCCTTTTCCATCCACATAAATGTGTTCAGCCATGCTGTCTACGTGGCCACGAATTTGCACAACACTGGCTCTTTGACTTGAAAACTGAGGTGAACGCCGCCCCTAGAGTCGGACACGACTAGCATGCATGTGCAGGGGGAACTTTTACTTTTGCCTTTTTTTTTTTTTAATCTAAACTTTTTAAAAGTGCAACATGCCAGTTGCTATTCCAACAAAATCTTCATACTTATCAGCATAACAAAACATAATCACCATTCAACATACTTTAAGATCGTAATGTCATTAACTGCTGACTCCATCACTCACATTCTAAAACCCACAGAACATTAATTTGCTAACCTGACTGTTAACTGATACAGAACCCTGATTGAGTAAAAAAAAAAAAGGCGGGAAAAGGAGTCTGAGGTAAATAGAGAAACGATTGGCTGCTACTGTATGATTGACACTCAACCCCAAAGTCCCTCCCATCCCAGCCTCCCAAAGGCATCATATGCAGGTTGCTGTATTCCAACATTTTCCAACACAAAAAACAAGAACAAAGCAAAACAGCAGAAACTCAAGCCACTTTCTAAGACACGCTTTCCCTTTTCTAGCATTTCAACTCCAACAACCCTCTTTTGATAACAGCAAACAGAACTGCACTGAAAATGACTGAATCCTGGCTTTTCCTTATATGTGGCCCTCCAGAGGTCAATCAAATGTTAAGTTACTTAATGCAAGTGGACCCTCGTATAACAAGCGGTTTGCTTAAGAGAAATTAAAGGGGGAAAAATTCCAGAGATAGGGAGAAAATCGCTTAACGGAATCGCCTCTGGGGCAAATCTGTACAACAGAAAAACAGTTGTGATTAGGGGTTAATCCGTTTTTAATGCATTCCTATGGGAAATTTGTACAAAGGAAAATGTGCTTAACATAATTTCATTTGGAACGAAGTAATTCCTTTATACAAGGTACCACTGTAATTACTCATTTGAAGCTGGCTGTGTTTGGTTAGGATTCTGGTACAGTGGTGCCCAGACTTAAGAGCAGTTCGTCTTAAGAGCAATTCGACTTAAGAGCGGAAAACTGTTGCCGTTTTAACTGTCACCTTACAAATTTTAGATATGGTCTGCTCAACTTGCAATTTTTTTTATTTTTTAACTTGTTTTTTTTTAATTTTTTAGAAAGGTACCCTGATTTAAGCGTAGTTCGACTTTGGATCGGATTAAATTCTTAAATTGAGGTACCACTGTACTTCAAAGTAACCTACAGTATTACCTTATATTAAAAGGAGTCCCATGGTGCAGTGGTTAAACTGCAATACTGCAGTTCAAGCTTCTGCTCACAACCGGAACTCAATCCTGATGGGTTCAAGGACGTGGCTCACCTTGTAGCCTGGATACCGTGTTTCCCCGAAAATAAGACACTGTCTTATATTTATTTTTTCTCAAAAAGACACGCTAGGGCTTATTTTCAGGGGATGTCTTACTTTTATTAAGTATAATATGCTTGAATGTCAGCCCTGCACACAACCATAGCCACGCCCATCACTAGGTCTTATTATCGGGGTAGGGCTTATATTTAACAAATGCATAGAAATCTTGCTAGGGCTTATTTTGGCGGGGGGGGAGGTCTTATTTTTGGGGAAACAGGGTAGCTGACACTGGACAATGTGTAGGCCTGTGTGACTAAAACTGGAAACTGCTGAGGGAGTGCATTAAGCTCCACACCCTTCGGGGGGGGGGTCTCCACTGAGAATATTTGGAAATTTGAGGCAAATGTTAAGGATTCACGTAGACTCTAGAGAATGAAGTGTTCAGATTTTTTTTCTCCTGCCTTTGGTCCTTTTGGGAGTAAGGTGGGATAGAAACGTTTGAAATGAAATAAAATACATAATAAATGCATATAAATGTATGGTCTGTAGCTGCGAAAAATATCCCCCAGGCAAAATCCATGGAGCGGCAGGGATCGAAAGAGGGCCTCTTCTCACTACTGTGTGGTTCTGTCTGATGTATCCAGAAAATGGCCTACCCCTTAAATCAGGGAGTGAAGAAGCCACGGATTCGTCTTTCCTGCCATCCATACTTGACCCCGTCACCTCCTAAAACATTTGGGGCTCTTTAAGAGTCTGGAAAAAAGGTGCCTGAGGGGGGATATGGTTGAGACGTAGAAAATAATGCAGGTCATGAGTAAAGTGGGTAGAGGGAAACTCTTCTCCCTCTCACAAAATACCGGAATTAGGGGACATACATTCAAATTGAGAGCTGGAAGAGTAAGAACAGACAAAAGAAAATATTCTTTCACCCAGCGCGTTGTTAGTCTGTGGAACTCCCTGCCACAGGATGTGGTGGTGGCATCTGGCCTGGATGCCTTCCAAAGGGGCTTGGACAGATTCCTGGAGGAAAAGTCCATCACAGGTTACAAACCATGAAGGAGATGTATCATCTCCAGGCTTAAAACTGGGGTACTTCAAGGGTCAGATGCAGGGGAGTGGTATCAGGAGACAGATATCTAGTCTCATGCGCTCCTAGAGGCATCTGGTGGGGCCACTGTGAGATATAGGAAGCTGGACTAGATGGGCCTTTGGCCTGATCCAGCATGATGGCTCTTCTTATGTTATGTTCTAACCTCTGTCTTGTTGATGTGTCTGCCTCCTCAACCAGCCAAGCGGCTCTTTCTCAGATACGGGTGCAAACGCACACCCTCCCTCTTTACATAAGACACAAGGCTGCCTTCCCTGCCCGTGGAAACAAGGGCACCGTCCCTCTGGGGTCAGCCCTGCCGTGGTTTTCCCCACCTGCCTGCCTTGTCTCCTGTTTTTTTGCTCCTAGCCTCCGTCCACTGCCCCCCCCCGTGGGACTTCCCCAAGCTACCCGTAGAGATGCAGGGGCCCCTCTGCCAGCACCCCTCACTTTCTTCCCTGCCTCACGGATGCTCCCCACAGAGTGCCCCAAAACCCAAAATCTGAATCCCACAGGGGCCCCTACGCTTATGGTTTTGAAAACGTTCCTCCCTGGAATCAGGTCCTGCTGGAAAGGTGGCCCTAAATTGGCTGGGATCCTGTTGCGTAGCTTAAATTGGCTGCGATCCTATTGCATAGACTAAATTGGCTGGGATCCTGTTGCGTAGCCTAGTAAGTCACCCTAAAGCAGGCTCGATGATTCAGTGGGGGTTTGGTGAGTCAGCTCCTCTGTTAAGTTGCAAGGATTCAACAGGAGCCCGCTCTAGTTGCGACTTCGCTTGCTAAGCCACAGAGGTTCGGTCACTCAGCGGACTAACGCTCCAAAAACTGTCGACTGCAAAGTCAGCAGCTCGGCGGTTCGAATCCCGGGTGCCACGCAGCGGAGCGAGCTCCCGCTGATCACCCCAGCTCCTGCCAACCGAGCAGTTCGAAAGCATGTAAAATGCAAGTAGATAAATAGGTACCGCCGTAAAAAACGGGAAGGTAAAGCAGTGTTTTCTTGCAGCCATGCCGGCCGCGTGGCCATGGACTTGCACAACACTGGCTCTTTGGCTTGAATACGGAGATCAGCACCACCCCCTAGAGTCGGACACGACTAGCACGCATGTGCGGGGGGAACCTTTATATATATCTGAGGCACCTAATCCTACCACAAAAACTGGGAAACTTATTGACTCAATTATAAGCCTAGGGTGGGAGATGCAGCAGCTATTGGTAGGGACCAACAAAGGGATGTGCGTCAGAATGTGGGTGTGTGGGTGAAAGAAAAAAGGGGGGAAACAGACGGCTCTCCTCCCTTTAAGCCGAGATTCCTTCTCCCTTTTAGGGCAATGTCTTATTCTTCCTTCCTCTCCCTCCACGGCGGGAGTGGCTCAAGGTCCCTCCCGGTCAAAGGAAAGGCTGCAAAAATGGCGTCGTTAAAACAGCAGCAGCGAAGACGGCATAAGTTTTTTAATTGACATAACATAGATTGTGGGTCCTGGTGGCAATTTTAATGTTTTGCGCTTAAATGTTTTTATTGTTGTAATGGTCCATTGCCTTTTTTAACGTTTTTAACTTGTTTTAACTGTTCATTTTAATTGTAAGCTGCCCTGAGACCTTTGGGTAGTGGGCGGCATATAAGTTGTATAAATAAATAAATAAATGAATAAATAAATCCCACTCTGAGTGGTGGCATTGTCGTCGCTGCTTCGCACCTCCTTCTTCAGCCGCTGTTTCCTGAGGAAAACAGTTTTTGTCTCCCAAACTTGTCACAGTTCTGTTGCTTGGAAGATCAAAGGTCATAGGTGTTTCATCCATATTCCCAGGATCTCCCAGGTCATAGTTATGGATCTTTCTTTTTTGTTTGTGATGATGATGAATGAATGGGATGACATCGCTTTTTCATCAAGGCCTTTTATTTATTTATGTATTTATTTATTTCTATACCACCCGCCTTCCCGAAGGAACTCCGGGCGGTGTACGACGATTGCATAAAACAATTTAACACAAGTTATCAAACACATCTACCAAAAACAACAAACAAACAAACAAATAATAATACTCAGCAAGATGGTGGAATAGAACTACAACAAAAAAAAACCCTAATGGTTGCCAAATGCCTCTCTGAAACGCAAGGTCTTAAGCGCTTTTTTAAAGGCTGGCAGGGACTGTGGCAACTTTTGTGAAATCTTTGTTCTTTGCAGCAAACACAGATCAAACCTATTCATGAAGTGGGTACACCATCCTGCTGACGCAACGAAATTTTCAATGCCGGGTGCTTTTAATTTGTCATCTTTAGCCAACTGAAGGGCACGCAAGCGAATTCTCATGCGCGTTACGCAGTAACCATTTTGACGACGCTCCGTAACCCATTTATGCAATTCAGTCTCTAGAGCCCCGTACGAAGTCGTGGAACCACGTTGAGCTTTTTTTGCCTTTGGAATCTTTTCCAAGCCAGCTTTCATTCTCCGCCACTCCCTCACTTGTTTTTCGTCAACACAAAATTCCCTACTTGCAATACTGTTATTGCTTTCTTCTGCTCTTGACACAACCTTAAGTTTGAAATCAGCTTCGTATGACTTGCGTTTTTGTTTTGGTCCAGTATTTGAAGTACTGGGATCCATTTCTATCAGGAAAAAAAAAGAATGCCGCACCATAGTGATAGAATTCTCAAAATATACTGTAAGCCCCACTCCAAAATAAGACATAAGTACATAAAAAAGGCCCATCTAGTTGAGCTTCCAGTATCCCACAGTGGCCCCACCAGATGAGTCTGGGGGGGGGGCATGAGATTAGATATCTGTCTCCTGATACCACTCCCCTGCATCTGGCCCTTGAAGTACCCCGATTTTAAGCCTGGCGATGACACATCTCCATCATGGTTTGTAACCTGTGATGGACTTTCCCCCCAGGAATCTGTCCAATCCCCCTTAGAAGGCATCCAGGCCAGAGGCCATCACCACCTCCTGTGGCAGGGAGTTCCACAGACTAAGCCCTAGTTATAGTTCTTAAACTGCTGCTGCCTTTAAGCACACCTTGACCTTGCTGGGAGGGGGGGGGAACGAATCCCTCCATTTTTTCAAAGTGCCAATACTGCAATTAAACCTTAATACTGAAATTTTAGTTTCGAAAAAAACAACCCATACAGTTGTCTGAATTAACATATTTTGCCTTCAATGTTGAGAAATCCTGGTCTTAAAAGACCTATTTGCTGCTTCTCTTCTAGTTTTGCAAGGTGCAGAGGTGAATACAGCAAATATGGCCGTATGGTGGAATACTTTACATTTGACAGCTGTGTTCCAATTTTTAAGGCGTTGGCCATTGGATCTATAATATTGTTCTTCACAAGTTTGGATAAAGTTACAAATCAGAACTCTTAGGTAACGTCTCAAGTGTAAAACATTGCATGACTAATGCCAACTGCAATTTGGTAATCTGGGCTTTTAACGACAGGGCCTTCTGAAATTCACCAATTCATACTCACGTTAAGTCAATAGCAGTTTTACAGTACAGAATACTCTTCTGATTCATAGGTTTTCCATAAATCAGAAGGAACTTGATAATAAATAAGGCAGTTGCTCTTGCCAATTGATATTAGTCATTACCAGAAATAAAGATTAATACTTTGAAAAATGAGAGACTGACGGAAGGATTCCACATGCAAAATAACAGTAGGAAAATTAACATCATCAGGGAAATGTATATTTGTAAATTACCTAACAATGGTTATTTATTCGTTTTATTTTATTTATTTACTTGATTTATATACTGCCTATCTAGGACTTAGCCTACTCTGGGCAGTTATTCCCAAGTTTATAAAGAAAGATCATGTTTTTTATGAATTTATCAACCTCAGATCTGTGAATTGGTACCACGGGAAGGAGGAGCCCGTGGCCAGTCCAGGGGAGGCGATCCAGCTGGGGAGGAGTTCACCCAGGGAGCTAATTAGTGTGAAAGTGGCCATCGAATTGTGGACTACAACTCCCACAGTCCTTCACCAAGCCAGTCAAGCACTCGGGAGGCGGTGGATCAGGCAAGACTTGTCCTCCGCTGCCTTCTCCAAGGGCGCTTTTACACGACCCCTAAAATCCGAGGCAAAGGGCTCCCAGATGCGGAGCTTAAAATTGTTTTCCCACCAGCTCCGGACTTTAAAAAAAAATTAAGTACGACCACGCCCACCTAAGCGCGTCCCAGTGCATTTTCCAAGTACAGTAGTACCTTGTATAAAGAAATTAATTCGTTCCAGATGAAATTATGTTAAGCAAATTTTCCTTTATACAAATTCCCATAGGAATGCTTTGAAAATGGAGTAATCCCATTTTTATGTTGTGCGGATTTTCCCCATAGGCGATTATGTTAAGCAAATTTCCCCTATCTCCAGAATTTTTATGTTGTACAAATTTTATGTTATACAAGCTGTTTGTTATACAAGGCTCCACTGTACCTGGTCTCCGAAGGTGAAAAATTTCTGATGCGGATTGCAAAGCAGTGAGTGCCGGGCTCTCCTCGCCTTGTGTTTGGTTTTTTTTGCCCCCAGCCCCTTTAAGAGACTGGAATGCTTCCCAGGGCAGCTCTGGACAGCAGAGCGGAGGTGAGCCGGCATTCTTTTCTCCCTTTTTTTCTCCCTCCCCTCACGCAGACAGGAGCAAGGGAGTGCGGAGGGGTGGGAACACAGGAACAGCGACAAACCCCCAAGATCTCTGGTCCGAATTTAAGTGGCCAGCGGATCTTAGGGGTCGTGTAAAAGTGCCCCAAGTTGGCCGGGTACTGCGGCGGAACTGCGGTAACTTTATATTCACCCAAATACAGTGGACCCTCGTATAACAAACGGTTTGTATAACGTAAAATTTGTACAAAAAAATTCTGGATAGGGGAAATTTGCTTAACATAATCGCCTATGGGGAGCATCCGTACAACATAAAAATGGGATCACTCTGTTTTCAATGCCTTCCTATGGGAAATTTGTATAAAGGAAAATTTGCATAACTAAATTTCATTTGGAATGAATTAATTCCTTTATGCAAGGTACCACTGTATAAGCCGAGGGCGTGTTTCCCCCCCCCCAGGCAAAAATAAGGGCTGGAAAACTCGGCTTATATTCGAGTAGGACACTACTTCCACTTGTCATCTGAAATTTTTGGCAATTTACCTCCAGTAAGGACAAAGCCTTGACCAGTCTCACCCAGGCAGGGTTGTGTAATTATTCACACACACACACACACACACACACACACACACACACACACACACGCACACACAGAGAGAGAGAGAGAGAGAGAGAGAGAGAGATGCTACCAGATGAATGTACAAGGGATAGGCCAGCCCACCTCCAGTTCTGTAGAACAAGTGTCTATACAGACAGACAGACAGACAGACACACAGACAGACACACAGAAAGAGAGAGAGAGATGCTACCAGATGAATGTACAAGGGATAGGCCAGCCCACCTCCAGTCCTGTCCAAGATCTGTGGAACAAGTGTCTATACACACAGACAGACAGACAGACAGACAGACAGACAGACACACACACACACACAGAGAGAGAGAGAGAGAGAGAGAGAGAGATGCTACCAGATAGGCCAGCCCACCTCCAGTTCTGTCCACGTTCTGTAGAACAAGTGTCTATACACACAGACAGACAGACAGACAGACAGAGACACACACAGACAGACAGACAGACAGACAGACAGACAGACAGACAGACAGACAGACAGACAGACAGACACACACACAGACACACACACAGAAAGAGAGAGAGAGATGCTACCAGATGAATGTACAAGGTATAGGCTAGTCCACCTCCAGTCCTGTCCAAGATCTGTGGAACAAGTGTCTGTACAACCAAATAGGAGTACTGTACAAGTGTTGTATTCAAGTGTCACCAGCAATATATGCCAGATTCATGTCAGATGGACATGGATTCAAGAGACAACAGGCACACCACTGGGTGAAGGATATGTCACTTTTATTTAAAGAAAAGCAGGAGAACTACAATAAAGAGAGTACGTCTGTGAAGATTCTCAGTCCTCCAGGCGAGGTCATCCGGAAGCTGAGTCACGGCAGCTGGGCTTCTTTTTCGTGAGCGATCGAAACGTTTCACTGCTCCTACAGACTGATGAAGCTGCTTGGATGAGCAGCGAAACGTTTCTCTCTCCCAAGAAAAGAAGTCCAGTTGCCAGGACTCAACCTCCCAAGAGATTCCTTTTCTTCCTTCCATGACCCTGGGGGGTTAGGAGCTCTGGAGACCCGTGTAATTCAAAAATCTATGTGTATAACTCTTATGCCAACGTTTAGAAAACTAAAGTCTTTCCTCATAGTCATAAAGCCCTCACTGAGGTCTCGGAATGTCTTTATTATTGAAGTGTGTGTGTGTGTGTGTGTGTGTGTGTGTGTGTGTGTTGAATGGGGGAGGGAATAACATTTAAAATAGATATGACTGAGAAAGGAGGTGGAAAAAATCTTAGGGGTTTAGGCAAAAATCTGTCTTGGGTCATAGGCATAGGAAAACTTTTTCGCATCATAAGAACCTAAGAAGAGCCATCATGCTGGATCAGGCCAAAGGCCCATCTAGTCCAGCTTCCTGTATCTCACAGTGGCCCCACCAAATGCCTCCGGAAGCACACAAGACTAGATATCTGTCTCCTGATCCCACTCCCCTGCATCTGGCCCTTGAAGGACCCTTGTTTTAAGCCTGGAGATGATACACCTGTATTCATGATTTGTCACCTGGGATGGACTTCTCCTTCAGGAATCGGTCCAATCCTGTTTTGAAGGCATCCAGGCCAGATGCTGTCACCATATCCTGTGGCAGGGAGTTCCACAGACCAACAACACATCTGAACGTGACATCATCTTCACTTTTGGGGACTCGTTGACCTTGCCATTCCTGCCCGTTCCGATGCTCCCCTCTGTGCTTCTCGGGGCTTCCTCACTCCGACTCACCGCGGGCGTGGCTCCCCCTCGCGTGGTGGTTCCTTTGGTGAGAACGGAGGTTGCTGCCGACGGTGTAGCTTTTCCCACACTCCAGGCACCGATAGGGTTTCTCCCCGGTGTGAACCCTCAGGTGACACGTGAGGCTGGAGCCGATCGCGAAGCTCTTCCCGCACTCCAGGCATTTGAACGGTTTCTCGCCCGTGTGGGTCCGTCGGTGGGAGGCCAGGCTCGTGCTCTGGGTGCACCTGAACCCGCACTCGAAGCACTTGTAGGGCTTGTCGCCCGTGTGGGTTTTCTGGTGGGACGACAGGTGGGAGCTCTGAGCGAAACCTTTCCCGCACTCCAGGCATTTGTAGGGTTTGTCTCCCGTGTGGGTCCGTCGGTGGGAAGTCAGGTGCCCCCTTTGCCGGAAGCTCTTCCCGCACTCCCGGCATGGATAGGGTTTCTCTTCTGCGTGAAACCTCAAATGCGTTCTCAGGTTTCCATTCTGGTAGAAGCACTTGCTGCATTTGGGACATGCGTAGGGCTTCTCCCTGGTGTGGACCCTCTTGTGAGCAACCAGGCTGTTGCTGTGGGCAAAACACCGCCCGCAGACCTCGCACTTGTAGGGTTTCTCTCCCGTGTGGGTCCGCTGGTGGGAGGCAAGGCCGCCCTTCACGTTGAAGCGCTTCCCGCACTCCGAGCATTCGTAGGGTTTCTCCCCGGTGTGGATGGTCATGTGGTTCTTCAGACTGCTTTTAGCCAAAAAGCCCTTGCCGCAAGACGGGCACTGGAAGGGTTTCTGCCCGGTGTGGACGCTCTGATGTCCAACAAGCCTGATTTTCTGCTTGAAACGCATGCCACACTCTGAGCATTTGAAGGGCTTCTCTCCAGTGTGGATCCTCCAGTGACATTTCAGGTGGGAGCTCCGTTTGAAGGTTCTCCCGCACTTGGAGCATTTATGCTTTCTCTTTGCTTGATTTCTTTCTGCTTGGGGTGAGACGGCAGGAACTTCCCCGGGGCTGGAATTGGAGGGCTCGTATCTCCTCTTCTGCACCATTTCTGTTTGGTTGCTTCTTTGCTCTCTGCTCTGAGAGTGGAGTTCTTCCGTTGATTCTGTGCAGGGCTCTTCCTCGGACTCCTGTCTCCTGCGATCTCCTGTTGAAGTTGTGGCAATCAGGTGAGTCTGATAGGGACGCTTATATCAGCAGACAAAACGAACTGAGCGGCTCGGACACACAAGACCCCCTACAACCTCGAGCGGGTGGAGAGGAGGGCGACCAGGAGGGTTGAGGATCTGGAGGAAATGTCTTATGAGGAACGGCTTAGGGAACTGGGAATGTTTAGCCTTTTTACAAAAAGAAGGCTGAGAGGGGATAGGATAGCTATGTTTAAATATTTGAAAGGATGTCATATCGAAGAGGGAGCAGGTTTGTTTTCCATGGCTTCAGAGACTAGGACTCGGGGCAATGGTTTCAAACTACAGGAAAAGAGATTCCATTTGAACATTAGGAAGAACTTCATGACAGTTAGAGCTGATGGTGGAGTCTCCTTCTTTGGAGGTTTTTAAGCAGAGGCTGGATGGCCATCTGTCAAAAATATTGTGATGGGGGTTCCTGCATGGCAGGGGGTTGGACTGGGTGGCCCTTGAGGTCTCTTCCAACTCATTCTATGATTCTATGATTTAGAACAAATTCTGAAAGGCTTTTAAGCCAACAGTTGGTGTGTGGCGCAACGTGGCCTAGTGGTTCTCAAACCGGAGGTCCCCGGACGTTCTTGAACTACAGCTCCCAGAAGCCTTCACTACTATCGGTGCTGGCTAGGATTTCTGGGAGCTGTAGTCTAAGAACAACTGGGGAGCCATGTTTGAGAACCAGTGGTTTAAGCAGTAAAGCCTGTTCAAGTATCCTTGGGACCATGGAGACCTGGTTGTAACTTAGGGAGGTGCCATTTGGAGTCCATGGACTAACTATCCCAGATTTCTCCATCATGGAAATTCCACCTGACAAACATTTTTAATAGTAGATTGCCTGGGAGAACGACCTAAGCCCAGAAGCCTCGCTTTCCAGATCACAAAGGAAGTTCCTAGCTAGTGCTGGGGCGGCGTCCCTTCTGAACAGGAAACCTGGGCAGAACGAGGCCTACGCCAAACCACAGAGAATTCCAGCGTCGGCCTTTCTCTGAGGTGGGCCACATTTAGTTTCCTGTCAGACGGAACTCCCAGAAATGGAGAATTATGGGATTAATAGTCCAAACGGCACATTTCTAATTGCGACTTCGAGTCTAGTTACCGGGGGTACCCTTTATTTTTTTTTAAAAAAAAAAACGTTATTTACAGGATTGTTCATGGAAGAGGAACAACCCCTTGTGTTTTTGTCGGTTTTTCTCACATCATCTGAATAAAGCATCTCGATCATGGACCTCCTCCTCCTCCTCACCACCACCCTCATCACCACCACCACCAACAACAACAACAACAACAATAACAACAATCAACAACAGGTCATAACTAACTTTGGCTGCTTTTACACGACCCTTAAATCCGCTGGCAACTTAAATGCAGATCCCCCCCCAACGTGGTTTTTGTTCGGCTTCCTGTGTTCCCACCCTCCCGCACTCTTGATTCTATTGCTCACCTCCGCCTGCCCCTCGGCAGCAGCTAATTGTTCCAGCCCGTTAGGATTCCTGTCTGTTAAAAGCCCGGGGGGGGGGGGAACCCAACAAAAACAAACAAAAAGCGGAGGAGGGCCAGGCATGCAATGCTTGTAAAACAGCAACAAGGAACAGCAACTAAAAGGATTTTACCTCCTCCAGACCAGGTCCTTGTAAAATGTGCTGGGGTGCGCTTAAGTGGGCGTGGTTGTACTTTATTTTTTTTTAAAAGTCCGCTGCTGGTGGGAAAACAATTTTATGCTCCGCATCTGCGAGCATTTTGCAGTGGATTTTAGGGGTCGTGTGAAAGCAGCCTTTAGGAATGTCCTGAGAAGGAAAACCCATCAAGGGTGTGATTTAGAACTTATAGAAGAGAGTTGATGTTACTGCAGTGCAGAAGAATCATTGTTACACAGGATGATCTTTGGAAAGTGGACCTGTTCTTCAGCATCATGTATCCAAAAGGAACTACACCACATTTCTTAAGTCCTAGCAGGCAACTTGTCTTCACCCGGAAGCCAATGCCCAAAAGATAATAATATTTCCACACCCTTGATCTTTGGCATGGACACCCGACCAAGCCATGGTCGAGGTTCTCAGGAGAAACTGTGGAACCTTATCACACAACTTTGTTAGTCTGTGGAACTCCCTGCCACAGGAGGTGGTGATAGCATCTGGCCTGGATGCCTTCAAAAGGGCAGAGGACAGATTCCTGGAGGAAAAGTCCATCCCAGGTGACAAACCATGAGGGAGATGTGTGTAATCTCCAGGCTTAAAACCAGGGTACTTCAAGGGCCAGAGGCAGGGGAGTGGGATCAGGAGACAGAGATCTAGTCTCGTGCGCTCCCAGACGCATCTGGTGGGGCCACTGTGAGATACAGGAAATGGGACTAGATGGGCCTTTGGCCTGATCCAGCATGATGGCTCTTCTTATATTCTTATGTTCTTGACTTAGTCCTGACGACCAGGGACAAAACCACAGCCTAAGGTTAGCCTAAGGAAACAGCCCAGCCGAAGAGAATATCTTTAACTGGGAATAACAAAGAACACAACCCCAAAATAACCAGCAACATAAAAGGCAGGGAAATTCTCACTGGGACATACTGTAGCTAGTTACCCATGGTACACCTCATGTCCTAATCTTTTCCACCACTGCTTCTTTTATTGGTTTTTTTCCAACCAATTTCATTGGGTTTTTTTAAAATTTGTTTGTACTTGTTTTACTGTTTTTGTTGCGAACCACTCAGAGTGACCTCGTACCTAGATGTGTCACTCTCTAAATTTAAATTAAAAAAAAAAATACATACTGGAAGTTCAGTCATGGCAACCGGAATGGGAGACTGAAACGTTTCGCTGCTCATCCAAACCGCTTTGTTAAGTCTGTTTCGTGAGACCGTTTGGATGAGCGGCGGAACGTTTCGGTCCCTCAAGAAAAGTAGTCGAGTTGCCATGACTCAACTTCCAGTATGTATTTATGTATTTAAAATTAGAGAGTGACACCTTTTTTTTATTTTTTTTTATTTTTTTTTATTTTTTGCTAATCCAAGAAGTCAAGGGATCCCCCTCACAACCTAGAAAATTACAGGAGATGTAACTCCCAGATAATCCCAGGCAATGCAGTTTGCAGGAAAGTAGATAGTTGCCATCAAGAAGACATTAGACATAAATGCCTCCCAAGCAAAGATCTGGTTGTGGCAGGAAATCACACAAAGGAATCACGCCCATCCCATCCTGCTTTTATCTGCCCAAAGTGATTCCAAGCCAAGGAACACCTTGTATCTCTGGGCCATAAATAAGTCCAGGGAAATACAGGCAGCCCTCCAAGCAAGGGCTCCTCCTCTGTTTGCAGGTCCTTCAGAAAAGATTAAGCCAATTAGCAAAACAATGATCAAGTCAGAAGGAGCAGGTCAAGTAGGCACATGGCTGACAAGGGGAGGGGCTGGCTGCTATTCCTGGTTCAAGTTTTAAAGGGTTGTTAATCATACAACTATTACAGTGTTAACACTTCTTAATGTAGACTCCATGGAGGAGTTGATATTTCTTTTTTAAACACTGTGAGCTATCCTGGGAAGGGTGGCCTATAGAGAGAAGAAAGAAAGAAAGAAAGAAAGAAAGAAAGAAAGAAAGAAAGAAAGAAAGAAAGAAAGAAAGAAAGAAAGAAAGAAAGAAAGAAAGAAAGAAAGAAAGAAAGAAATTATGCATTCTGGTGTGGGCCAATATAATTCCCACCTTGGATTAGCAAGAGAATCTGATTTGGGCTATATTTCTCCTGAATGCCCAGTTCTAGCCAAGAGTCCGATTTTAATAAATAAATAAATAAATAAATAAATAAATAAATAAATAAATAAGCCACTTCTAACTTGTAACGGCCCTATGAATGAGCAATCTCCAAAATGCTATCTTCCTAACAGCCTTGCTTAGTCCCTGCAAACTCAACCCTGTGGCTTCCTTTAGGGAGTTAGTCCATCTCACATTTGGTCTTCCTCTTTCCCCGCTGCTTTCCACCTTTCTCCCCATTATGGCCTTTTCCAGAGAATCCTGGCCTTTCACAAAGGGCCCAAAGTGGGACAGCCTCCATTTCCACATTTCTGCCTCCACAAAGAAGGTTCAGTCTTGGTTTGAAACAATAAACAGGGCCTCGTTGAGACATTTTCTCCCAAAGGACAAAAAAGGGAACTTTACCCAAAAAGGTGACATGGGCGTGATTCTCCATCATCACTTCCTCGTGCAAGGCTCTTTGGTCCCGATTCAGGAAGGCCCACTCGTCCTCCGTATAACTCACAGACACCTCTTCAAAAGTGACCAGACCCTGAAAGAAAAATAAAGTGGTTTTTTCCCCCCTCATGGACGCTCAAAAGGGTTCTTCCACAGCTGGTAGGGAAACATTATACAGTGGTGCCTTGTATAAAGGAATTAATTCGTTCCAAATGAAATTATGTTAAGCAAATTTTCCTTTATACAAATTCCCATAGGAATGCATTGAAAAACGGAATGATCCCATTTTTATTTTGTACGGATTCTCCCCATAGGCAATTATGTTAAGCAAATTTCCCCTATCTCCACAATTTTTTGTTGTACAAATTATATGTTACACAGGCTGTTTGTCATACAAGGGTCCACTGTATGGTGATAGGTCTCGTTCCTTTGCCGGATTTCAATCAAGCCTTTCATGGGCCTTTCCTGTGTGTGTGTGTGTGTGTGTGTGTGTGTGTGTGTGTGTGTGTGTGTGTGTGTGTGTGTGTGTGTGTGTGTGTGTGTGTGTGTGTGTGTGTGTGTGTGTGTGTGTGTGTGTGTGTGTGTGTGTGTGTTTTAATTAACCTATTTTATTTATGAAGTCCAGAAAGAGTTGAAGGAAAAGGCAGACCATGGACATCAATGGAACTGATGGGCCGAAATCTTATTCTGAGCAATCTCGGGTCAGATGAGCAGCAAGCGAAATAAAAGAAACATTTAATAAGTAAGATATGTACAGTTCGTCTCCGTGGCAACCTCCTCACAGAAGGTGACCTCAGGGCCTAAACTGTTTGATCCGTTATTTGTTCAGTCCATGAGTCGACCCCAGGTCTAAAAATCAGCAGTGAGCAGCCATTATTGGGAGTCTAAAAAGTCATTATCCATGTCCAGCATTATAATCTCAATTTCTGTTTTTAATATCATAGTTAATAAAAAAAGGTAAAAGGCAAAGGTTCTTCCCCCCCCACAGGCGTGCTAGCCGTGTCCGACTCTAGGGGGCGGTGCTCATCTCTGAATTCAAGCCGAACAGCCAGTGTTGTGCAAGTCCGTGGCCACGTGGCCATCATGGCTGCAAGGAAACACTGCTTTACCTTCCCGCTTTTTGCGGCGGTACCTATTTATTTACTTGCATTGACATGCTTTTGAACTGCTAGGTTGGCAGGAGGTGGGGTGATCAGCAGGAGCTCACTCCGCTGCGTGGCACCCGGGATTCGAACCGCCGAGCTGCCGACTTTGCAGTTAAAACTTTTGGAGCCTTAGTCCGCTGAACGGCCACACCCCCTTTACGAGAAAGGAAGGGTATAAAATATTTTATTCAATAAAAACAAATCATATTAATTGGCTTGTTTGTTTCAATTTATTCCTATGCTGCCTGACTTCCCTTAGGGGTCCCAAGGTGACTCGCCACAATCAAAACTGCACAATTCGAAGTTTAAAATGCCACGCAGTGTCCCTAATTTGGAAACCTATACAGTGGACCCTTGTATAACAAACAGTTTGTATAACATAAAATTTGTACAACATAAAAAAATTCCGGAGATAGGGGAAATTTGCTTAACAGAATCGCCTATGGGGCGAATCCGTACAACATAAAAATGGGATGACTCTGTTTTCAATGCATTCCTAGGGGAAATTTGTATAAAGGAAAATTTATTTATTTATTTATTTATTTATTTATTTATTTGACTTATATGCCGCCCACTACTTAACATAATTTCATTTGGAACGAATTAATTCCTTTATACAAGGTACCACTGTATATGAAAAACATTTAAATAGGGGTCAATATGCACGGTACATTTGTGAAGTGTAAATAACATTCACTTTGCTCTTTTGAAAAGGGACTCTTGGTCACAAATGACTCTCTTGCCAGCCTGGGGTTCCCGAAGCCCTGGCCTTTGGCTGGTTGGGCCCTGGGTAGCCGTGCTTGCCCTCCCGGTTGGCGGGTGGGTTTCCCACAGGCCGCAGGTGTGAAAGAGGCCAAGGGAAGGAGGCTGTCCCTTTCAAACCACGGGAGGCAACAGGATCTGCACCCAGGCTGCCCTTTTACTTATGTCTCAGGGGTCCTCCCTGATATCAGACTCACACACACACACACACCAACCTCGAAAGCCACTCCGATTCCATCCTCCACAGCCGCCGATCGAGCTGGAGATGTTCCTGGCACCGCTTCGTCGCCTGTGAGCAGGAAATGTTTAAAAAGTGTGGGAGAGTGTATTACAGTGGTACCTCAAACTTACGAATTTAATCCATTCCGAATAGATGCTCTTAAGTCGAACTACTCTTAAGTTGGGATACCTATCTAAAAATTGAAAAAAAAAGTTAAAAATCAAAAAATGGAGGGGGGGGGAAAGGAAGTCGAGCAGACCATATCTAAAATTTGTAAAGTGGCAGTTAAAATGCCTAAAGTTTTCTGTCTTAAGTCGAATTGCTCTTAAGTCTACAGTTTAACATATTCATATGGGGTATATATACTGTAGCTTCTCTTTATATTTCTTTTTATATACAAATTTTTAGTGTAATATTTGTATATTGGGTTTCTTATTTTATTTAATCTCTATTAGCTATTTTGTTTATTCTCTCACACACTTTACACTTTTTTGTGCACCTAGCTATCTTTACTTGTTTTTTATATTGGGAGCTGTGTAACAAGTAAATTTCTCCAGATGTGGGATCAATAAAGATTTATCTTATCTTATCTTATCTTATCAAGCTGCTCTTAAGTTGGGGTACCACTGTATATTCTTTACATCAGTTATAGATGACGTACAGCCAGGAGGGTGCAACGGGCAACACCCTATGGTACCCAAGACTGTTTCTGCACACCTATTGTTTGTTTGTTTGTTTGATTGATTGATTTTTATACTGCACACTCCAGCCCAAAGGCTACTCTGCGTGGCTTACAACATTAGGAAAATACAGAAATTAGAAGCAGTAAAAAACAACAATAATAACCTCCCAGCCTCTTTCAAGGGAAGGGGCCTCATCTCACCTCCTTCACTGCAGGAGGGAATGCCGAGCGAGGGGGCAAATCAGGCCGGGCCCTCCCCCCTCCCCCCTCGAAGCTGTGGGGAGACGCCACGGCAGTGCGGGCCCGTCAGGACAGGTGGGCCACGACAGGTGCGGTGGGGAGGGTAGCCAGTAGGCCCTCCCTTACCTCCCAACTTCACCTTGGCAGGATGAGTGACGTGGGCCCAGTTCCTGGAAACCACAGGCGTCCTACCATGTTTCCCCGAAAATAAGACACTGTCTTATATTTATTTTTTCCCCAAGAAGGTACAACTAGGGCTTATTTTTGGGGTAGGTCTTATTTTCGGGGAAACAGGAACTGCAAGCAAACATGCTACAAAGTATGGTAACTTTGGTGGCCCAAGCGAACCGGGGGGGGGGAAGTACCATGGATGGAAAGGGAGGGGAACATGTGTGTGTGTGTGTGTGTGTGTGTTTGTGTGTGTGTGTGTCTGTGTGTGTGTCTGTTGTTATTATCAGGGTAGGGCTTATATGTAACAAATGCATAGAATCCTGCTAGGGCTTATTTTTGGGGTAGGTCTTATTTTCGGGAAAACAGGGTACTAATTTTTCATCCTAAGGAGCAGACGGTCTTACAAGGTTTTACTGTATAGGCAATGACACACACTTTTCTCCCCACCTCTGCCCCCTCAGGGAAGCGGTAAACAGTCTATAGGTTTCTGCTAAAATTCAGTGACCCCCCCCCCAAGTGTAGACTAAGGACTGGGTTCAAATCCCTGCTCAGCCATGAAAACTCACTGGGGGAGTGGAACTGGCAAAACCACTGCTTTTTGCTGTTCAATATCTTTATTAATGATATTGCTATTCAATATCTTTATTGTTGCTATTCAATATCTTCTTATTGCTATTCAATATCTTAATTAATGATTTGGAGGAAGGAATATAGAGTATGTTAATTAAATTTGCAGATGATACCAAATTGGGAGGGGTTGCTAATTCCCGAGAGGATAGGATGGAAATCCAAAAGGACCTTGACAGATTAGAGTGCTGGGCCAAAGCTAACGGAATGGAGTTCAACAGAAGGAAATGTAGGGTGCTGCATCTAGGTAAAAAGAATGAATTGCACAGATATAGGATGGGAGACACCTGGCTGAAGAATAGTACCCGTGAAAGGGATCTGGGAGTCTTGGTGGACCACAAATTGAACATGAGCCAGCAGTGTGATGCGGTGACCAAGAAAGCCAACACGATTCTTGGTTGCACCAACAGAACCATTGTGTCTAGATCAAGGGAAGTGATAGCACCACTCTATTCTGCTCTGGTCAGACCCCACCTGGAGTCCTGTGTCCAGTTCTGTGCGCCTCAATTTAAAAAGGATGTTGACAGTTTTAAACCAGTCAAGAGGAGGACGACCAAGATGATGGACGGTCTGGAAGAAATGTCTTACGAGGAACGGCTTAGGGAGCTGGGAATATTTAGCCTTACACAAAGAAGGCTGAGAGGGGATGTGATAGCTAAGTTTAAATATTTGAAAGGATGTCATATTGAAGAGGGAACAGGTTTGTTTTCCATGGCTTCAGAGACTAGGACTCGGGGCAGTGGCCTCAAACTACAGGAAAAGGGATTCCATTTGAACATTAGGAAGAACTTCATGACAGTTAGAGCTGTTTGGCAGTGGGATAATAGGCTGCCCCAAAGGAGGGTGGTGGAGTCTCCTTCTTTGGAGGTTTTTAAGCAGAGGCTGGATGGCCATCTGTCGGGAGTCCTGTGATGGGGGTTCCTGCATGGCAGGGGGTTGGACTGGATGGCCCTTGGTGTCTCTTCCAACTCTATGATTCTATGATTCTAACCACGTTCACTGACTGTGGAAGTCCTGCCCGATGTTGCCATACATCAGTTCCAACTTGACAACCCAGATCACGGACAAAGGAGAAGCAGCCTTCCATCATCCTTACCCAGTGGGGCAGCACTTCTATCATCTTCTGGCTGGTCATTCCTGAAGAGCCCCCTCTGCTCCATTTGTGGCAGGCCTTCCGCTGCCTTGGGGGTCCTCTCGATCCCTTTTGTCGGCTCCAACATCTAGGCAGAGGATTGGGGAAGGAACGGAATGAGACAAACGCATGCTTGTGACGACACCCTCCCTCCCTCATGAACCCTTAGCAGAAAAAGTGGCTGGTGTGAATTCAAGAGATTCCTGTCAACTCCAGTGTTGGGGGTAACAATTCGTGGGTGCCTCGCCAACACCACCCCGGGCCAGCATAGACAGTGGGTGATTAAGAAGAAAAGTGGGTCCCCCCTTCTCTGCCCCTTGGAATGAAAGACTTTTTTTTAAAAAAAATTGGGACTACATATCCCAGCATCCCCCTGCTAGCATGGCCAGGGGGCTGATTTACGGGAGATATGGGTCATTGTCTGCCCTCGGGGAAAAAAATCTACAACGCCCCAGGATCCCCTGTCCACCACAGGCAACTGGCCAGGGGACGATGGGCTGTGTGGTCGAAAGACACGTATTTCTCCCCACTGGACTCGGAGTTCTCAGGATGCTCGGGGCTGCCCTCACCTGCTTTTCCTCCTCGTCCTGGCTCAGGAGAAAACCCTCCGCCAAGGCCACTGCCTGGGAAGTGGTCTCTGCCCCGCATTCCCTCACCCAGATGGAGATCTCTGAGGTAAGGATGGTTAGGAACTGGTCCAGGATCACCCGGTCCAGGATCTGAGCCTTGGTGTGTCGCTCCGGCTTCAGCCACTGGTGGCAAAGATGGTGGAGGCGGCTGCAGGCTTCACGTGGCCCGGTAGCCTTCCGGTAGTCGAAGTTTCTGAAGCTCTGGCCCCCGACGCCGGTGCTCAAAGCTTCTCCGTCCGGGGATTTCGACATCCTAGTTAGCTTTTTCCAAACAGATGCCCTTTTCCAGCTTTGCTGGCTGCTGAGTTTTGGCTTTTCCAGTCTGTACAAGAAAACAGCCTGCAGGTAGAGGTAGGGGTGGAGGATGAAAAATAAGAATTTCCATGCCATTTGGCTTCCTTCTTTCTCAAAGCCAAGGTTATAGCTAGGCTATGCAATGCTAAGAGACCCCAGCATGGTAGAGTGGGTGGATCCGGCCTGCAGAGTCCTGGGTTCGAGTCTCCGCTCAGCCATGGAGAGGCGGGAACTGGTGAAACCACCCCTTCAATATCTTGAATATCTCACAGTATCTCAAAAGCCTTATTAGGGTCACCTGGGAGGGTACATTGCACACATACAAAACGCAGATGAACCTGAGGGCAACATTTTTTTTTAATTTATGTATTTGTTGATGAGTATTTTTACCCCACCTTTCTCCTTGGAAAAGGATCCCAGGCGGCTTACAGTAAGGAGAGACAATATACAGCGGTACCTTGTATAAAGGAGTTAATTTGTTCCCAATGAAATTTGTAGTGTCAGTGCAATCCCGCAAGGAGAAATATAAACACAAAGTTATAAATGGTTATATAAACACAAAGTCTGTGTAGCCATGTATGGTAGATGCATAAAAAGACACAGTAGGTAGTCCATCATTTAGGGAAAGCTTGCCTGAAGAGAAAGGTCTTTGCCTGTTTCCAGAAATACAGCAGAGATGAGGCAATCCTGGCCTCCAGTGGGAGGGAGTTCCAGAGTCTGGGCCTAGCAGCAGCCAAGAAGACCGTTTCATGGGTTCCCACCAGACGTACCTGTGACGGTGGCGGGATGGAGAAAAAGGCCTCTCCAGATGACCTTAGCACCTGAGCAATTTCATACTGTGAGATTCAATAGCTAGGACCCAGGTCGTGAAGTGCTTTGTAGGTTAAGGCCAGCACTTTGAATTGTGCCCGATAGCTTATTGGTCGCCAGCGGAGCTGTTTTGGTAGGGGTGTAATGTGGTCTCTGTACCCCACCCGTCAACAAACTGGTTGCTGCATTTTGGACCCATGAGACTTTTCATCAGTAGCCCCACATAGAGCGCATTACAGTAGTCTGTAATGTACATTCTTCGCCATCACTTTCCAAAAAACAGTTTTCATACAAGGTGACAATTCCACTCGTGTTGGAGATATTTCTCATTTTGGTGGCAAACCTTTGGCACTACAGATGTTCTGGACCACAACCCCCACCCCCACCCCTCAAACTCTGTATGCTACAGCCAATGAATATCTGGTATGAAACATATCTCCCATCGCATATTATATGGCACACCTTATTCTGCTGCTATATGTCTCAAGAAATGGACGTGTCCACGAAACGTTACATTAAAATATGAAAGTTAGTCTTTAAGGTGCCACATGTTTTGTTTTGTTTTTCTTTGATGTTTGCCTGTCATTGACAATGGGGGCTTAGAATTCTGGGAGTTGTGGTCCAAAACATCTGTAGTGGTGAAAGTTCACCACCACGGGCTCTAGATAAGATATGCAGATGCCCTAGAAATATGCAAATGCCGTGAGCCTGCTCTGCTCATAACCTGAGGACACCCTAGACTGCCCGAGAGATAAACAAGTGTGCTTTAGACCCATGATTTTTTTCTTCTATTTTACTTGCTTTTAAATTTTCTGTTATCAAAATTCATACTTAACCATTCAGTCATTTAGCAACAGACCCCATAAGAATGAGGTCAAATCAGGGCAGGATGAGAGAGGGTCAATTATTTATCTGGATTAATTGAGGGGTCTTTCCATATATCAGCAGGGGGGGGGCAGGCAAGGAAATGGCATCCTTTCATTTGCATTCAAGGACCCACCAGCTATTGCAAAATGCTTGCTTCCTGTCAGAGCCCAAGGCCTGAGCCATTAGCTTTTCCATTAGGTCCTGAATACCAGCTTTTAACATCCCATCAAGCTCCTTCAATGGACTCCAGTAGCCTTAAGCAGAAAGCCCCAGACCTATAGAGGCCTATAGAAAAAAAACTGCATTTTGCCCTTGAAACAAAATCATCAAACTGAGGAAATCGGCCTCAAGGGATTTTATTTTTTTCCAATTTGCACTCTTCTCTAAAATGACTTCTGCAAGTTCATTTTACAATGTATAACTCCCTTTATAAACTACATTTATAATCTATAAATCCCACATTTATAATGTATAAATGCACAATGTTAGTTAATGAGGTGTTAGTTGTGCTTCTAGGGGCACACCATCAACGTAAGCATGAGTTAATCACATATAGTGAACCCAGTGTGGTGTTGTGATGATGGACAAGGACTCAGGATTCCTGGGTTCAAATCTGACCTCAGTGGAAACTAATTAAGAGAGTGGAACTGGTAAAGCTACTACTCCTTAAATATCTCACTTAATTTGAAAGCCCTATTAGGATCAGTATAAATCAGATCCGGCAGCACATAACTAATTACAGTAGGACCCCTACTGATTTTTTGTGCTGTTTAATTAAAAAAAAAGTAGGAACCTCGTATCCACTGATTGATTATCCACTGATTCAGTTATCCACAGTTGGCAGAGGAAAAAAAGTTAAATAATTCAGCAGCCACAAAGCAAGCTATTGTCACAAACAGCAGCTGCAAAGCAAGCTACTGTCTCAAAACAGCAGTCATAAAACAAGGTACTGTTAGGAAGCAGCAGTTTGGAGGTGAATGGGCAGGTGTTCTCTCTTATCCACTGTTTTCATTATCCACAGGAAGGCCTGGAACCAATCCCCAGTGGATATGGAGGTCCTACTGTAATCACCGACTGGCTTCTGGCCATTTTCTCCAGAGTTCATGTATTTATTTTTTTTAAAAATAGAACTATAATTTTTGAAAGCCCTGGCATCTAGTATAAACCTGAAGCCTCAGGTTTATTTATTTCCCTAACTTCTAAACCATCTTTCTCCCAGTAGAATGGATCTCCATGCTGCTTTACAAATGATTTAATGCTACAAACATTAACACTGTATATTTTTCGCTTTGGGGAAAGTCGGATGGTCCTTAAATGTACATAATAAATAAATTATAGATAGATAGACATCACACTATGATTTATAACTCGACATATTTATTGGAAAGCAGCATAAAAATGCAAAAGCAGATAAATAAATGCTAAAAGGTATTCAAGAAAAAATCCTGTTAAAACAATTCTAAAAATGTATTTCAAAAGATAAGAGGACAATTTTTTAAACCTTCACAGCAGTTGACCTATTAAAAACCTTCCTGAAAATAAAGTTTTTTGTCTGCTAAAGAAGAGACAGCATCAAGCAAACACAGCAGGACAAGCAGCGAAAGAAATGAATACCAGCATAAAAGGTGACTTTGAACCTTTAATGCTCAAGGCATATATAGTACAGTACGGCCTTTTATGAATTAAAACCAGAGAAACAGGGATTGAGCAGAGGTGAAGGGTGAGATGAGGTTTAGAAATAAAATCAAACCATCTCGAGTTAGAGATCAAATCCAAACAATTATTTCCATCAGATAGACTACCTCTTTTAAATATATCCATTGCATGCTCCAAGGTGCAGCCAATTGCCGGATGTTATTTCGATTTCCACTGCATGTATTCTAGAAGGCTTTCACTGCCAGTATCTGATAATTTTCACTTTTTTGAGCTGCTTGGCCATGTTCTAGACGCTTATATTCTAGTCTAGCATAACATCAGGAAGAAAAACTTCCGGAACATGGCCAAACAGCCTGAAAAACTCGCAACGATCCATCGCACTGCTTCAAAGTGCAGCCAATTGCCGGATCTTATTTTGATTTCCTCCAGTTTGGGAACAATCTTCCTAATTGGCACAATAATTACACGTTTCCCTTTTAATTTCTTAATTAAATCTCATCACCTTGGCTTGTCAGCCCTTAAAGCCCAAAGGTCTTCTACTAGCTGATGTGGAATGCAACCCCAGCCAGGGATCCTGAAATGGGGGGAAAATCTCTCTTTTCCCCCTATAAATAAAGGGACTCACCTCTGCCCTCCTGCAGCCTCTTCCTAAAAAAGTCTCCTTGCAAGGGGAACCCCAGGCTCTTTGCAGAAACCCCCTAAACCCGCCCACCCCCGCCTGTCATTCAGGCTCTCCCAGCCAATGGGAGAGGAGCTGCCCTGGCCCCCTTTCTTTTGGGACCTGCTGAATAGCCCCAAAGGCCCCATTGGAGTGGACTGGAGGGGCTTCCACCACCACCACCCCATGGCTCCCCTGCTGTCTGGCTTTTATGTTAAGTTATAAATTTGTATGCCACTGGCAGGGTGGGACACTAAGCAGTTTACAAGGGTAATAATATACAATTGCCCCAGCCACCCAACAAAACCCGTAAAATAAATAACTCCACCAAATAGGCTTTCCTTTTCTTGTGCCTTGAAAAGGAGGTTCTGGATCCTTCTCCTGCCTTCCAAAGAAAAGGGGGATCCTGGATATAACATGAGGTTGCCAAGGGCCTTGTCGATGCCCAGTGTGGGGTAATGGGCAGGGTGACAAACTAAGTCTCCAAAGGCCTGGGTTCAAATCTCTGCTCAGCCCTGGGAGCTCGCTGAGCCTGGACCAACTCTGGAGGCAAAAATGTTCCAACTAAGGAGATCCTATTTTAGGCACTTCAGGAGAAGGCAGGATTCTCTGGGAAAGACCATCAGGCTGGGAAAGGGGGACAGGTTAGCAGGGAAAGAGGAAGATCAAATAGGAGATGGACTGGCCCCTTAAAGGAATCCACTGGCTTGATTTTACAAGAGCCAAGCAGGGCTGTTGAATGTGTAGCCTTGCCACAAGCCGGACAAGGGGTGTGTTGGCTCAGTGGACTAAAGGCTCCGAAAACTGTCGACTGCAAAGTCAGCAGCTCGGCGGTTCGAATCCCGGATGCCACGCAGCAGAACGAGCTTCCCGCTGATCACCCCAGCAGCTCCTGCCAACCTAGCAGTTCGAAAGCATGTAAAATGCAAGTAGATAAATAGGTACTGCCATCAAAAGCAGGAAGGTAAAACAGTGTTTCCTTGCAGCCATGACGGCCACGTGGCCGTGGACTTGCACAACACTGGATCTTCGGCTTGAATACGGAGATAAGCACTGCCCCTAGAGTCGGACACGACTAGCACGCATGTGCGCAGGGGGGGGTTACCTTTACCTTTTACACGAGCCAGAAACAATACATTTAGCCCATAGCAACCAAGATGTGGTGCAGTTTGTTTATTTATTTATTTAAAATATTTTCACTCCACCTTTCTCCTAAAAAAGGACCCAAGGCGGTCAGACATCATTAAAAGACAATAATTAAAAGCTGAAACCTAATATCTGTTAAGCGTACAAATATTTAAAAAGGATTGAACTAATGACGTACTGGAACCGGCAAGCCATTCCAGTATTCCTGCCAAGAAAAACTCCATGGACATGGAGTCACGAAGAGTCGGTCACGACTGTAACGACACAACTTCCATTAAAAAGATTCTATATTGTTAATTTTCAACCAGTCTTGTGTGGGAAGGGGGTGGGCAAGAAGTCTAATGGCTGCTCTCTCATTTAACAATTTAAAAAGAAAGAGAAAATAAAAAAACTGCAACACTCATAGCATTAAGCAAAACACAGCATTTCTGTGTGAGACAGCCCAGGAAAAGCACTGTGGACTGTCTCTTGGAAGGCCTAGAGCAGTGGTGGTGAACCTTCAGCACTCCAGATGTCTTGGACCACATCTCCCACGGTCCTTTGTCATGGGCAATATGGGCTTGGAATTCTGGGAGTTGTGGTCCAAAACACCTGGATTACTGAAGGTTTACCACCACTGGCCTAGGATAATGAAGCGAGGGCCTGAATTTCAGAAAAACAAACAAACCTTAGAACGCAGGAGAAAATCTCCCGCCCTGGGACCTGAGCTGGTCTCTGAGCAACTATCATTCAGTGACCCTCTGCCCACTACCCCAGCTTCTGTAGAAAAATTGGGAGGCAGCAGGAAATGTGGAAGACTCAAGGTGAGATGGAATGAGCCCATCAATTCTTTGGATTTGAGTCGGCAGGAGCATCTACAGGGCTGTTGAGGACGGGACCTTCTCCGCACATTCATCATAGGTTCATTGGATGTTAAACAGAGGTTCAAAACCACTTTCTGACACCTGGCCCTTCAAAATAGATTATCCAGATTTTAAATTGGTCCAGATATGCAGGTACCCTGGACCTGCTCTGCTAATATTCTGAGGAGATCCGGGACTGCAGGAAAGATGAACAAGTGTGTCTTAGACCAAGCATTGTTCTTCTATTTTGTTTTAAAATTTCTGTCATCAAAATACATGCCTAACCAGTCAAGGTTAATGAGATCAAATCCGAGCAGAATGAGAGTGTCAATGATCTAACTGGATCATAGAATCATAGAATCATAGAGTTGGAAGAGACCTCAAGGGCCATCTAGTCCAACCCCCTGCCATGCAGGAACCCCCATCACAATATTTCTGACAGGTGGCACTGGCTATCCAGTTGAGGGAGTCTTTCCATATATCAGGGGCGTTGGCTACAAAGTTGAATCCCGGGGTGCCAAGCAGCGGAGCGAGCTCCCGCTGATAACCCCAGCTCCTGCCAACCTAGCAGTTCGAAAGCATGTAAATGCAAGTAGATTAAATAGGTACTGTGGCATCAAAAGCAGGAAGGTAAAACAATGTTTCGTTGCAGCTATGCGAGCCACAAGGCCACGGACTTGCACAACACTGGCTCTTCGGCTTGATTAGGGAGATCAGCACCACCCTTAGCATCCGGCAGGACTAGCAAGCATGTGTGCGCGGTGGTGGTGGTGGTGTACCTTTACCTTTACCTTTTCCATTTATCAGCAGGGGGTGCAGGCAAGGAAATGGCATCCCTTCATTTGCATTCAAGGAGGCAACAGCTTTGTTAAAACTCTTGCTTCCTGGCAGAGCCCCAGGCATGAGCCATTAGCTTTTCCGAATAGGCCCTGAATACCAGATTTTAACATCCGATCATGCTCCTTCAATGGACTCCAGCAGCCTTAAGAAAAAAGCCCCAGACCTATAGTGGTCTATAGAATAAATCTGCATTTCCGCCTTGAAACATGGCCAAACTGAAGAAATGGGCCTCATGGGATTTTTTTTTTAATTTGCTCTTTCCTCTTTTCTAAAATGGCTTCTGCAAGTTCATTTTACAATGTATAACTGCTACATTTATAACATATAACTCCTACATTTATAATGTATAAATGTACTGTACAAAAAGGGGATTGAAAATAAAACAGCCAACACTATGCCATTATACAAAACGATAGTAAGGCCACACCTGGGCACCTCCCTTACGAGGGAAGACTAAAACATTTGGGGCTCTTTAGTCTGGAAAAAAGGCGCGGGGGGGGATATGATTGAGACGTACAAAATAATGCAGGGCATGAGTAAAGGGGATAGAGGGAAGCTCTTCTCCCTCTCACAAAATACCAGAACTAGGGGACATCCACTCAAGTTGACGGCTGGGAGAGTTAGAAAAGAGAAAATAAAATATTTTTCACCCAGCGTGTTAAGTCTGTGGAACTCCCTGCCACAGGAGGTGGTGATGTCATCTGGCCTGGATGCCTTCAAAAGGGGCTTGGACCGATTCCTGGAGGAAAAGTCCATCACAGGTTACAAACCATGATAGAGAGATATGTAATCTCCAGGCTTAAAACTGGGGCACTTCAAGGGCCAGATGCAGGGGAGTGGGATCAGGAGACAGATATCTAGTCTCGTGCGCCCCCAAACGCATCTGGTGGGGCCACTGTGAGATACAGGAAGCTGGACTAGATGGGCCGTTGGCCTGATCCAGAATGGCTCTTCTTATGTTCTTATGTTCTTACAGTTAATGAGGTGTTAGTTGAGTTTCTAAGGGCACACCATAAACGTAATCACCAACCGGCTTCTGGTCATTTTCTCCAAAGTTCGTGTATTTATTTTTAAAAATAAGAATTGCATTTGTATTATTGAAGGCTTTCATGGCCAGGATCCGATAGTTGTTGTGAGTTTTTCGGACTGTGCTCTGTAACTGAAGAACGTAGTTAGAACTGTTAACAACAATACAGTATCACCTAAATTTTAATCTGTTAGTTATCATTAGCAACAATGCTTTTAATCCTAGGGAGTATTTTTAACTTGGAAACCTATTAAGCATTGGTGCAGTAACAAACAGCCATGAGAAAAGGGTATCTGTGGAGGTTTAACTTGGATCTCATTGTGCAATAACCAAAAGATGAGAAAGATAAAAAATGTGTTGCATGGGTCTACCAGAGCTGGAAAAACATCTAGTTCTATATCGAACAGTCCTGTTTTCCATAGTTTGTCTAATTGGTTGTCCTCCCTGAATTACTATTGGTGATTCATAGGAAATAAGATGAACAAAAGGTACTAATGATACATTTTATTACTCTTTGAAGTACAGTGGTACCTTCTATAAAGGAATTAATTCATTCCAAATGAAATTCTGTTAAGCAAAATTTCCTTTATACAAATTTCCCATAGGAATGCATTGAAAACGGAGTAATAATCCCTCATCGTGACCATTTTTATGTTGTGCGGATTCGCCCCCTAGGCGATTCTGTTAAGGAAATTTCCCCTCTCTCTGGAATTTTTTATGTTGTACAGATTTTATGTTATACAAAATGTTTGTTATATAAGGGTCCACTGTAGTTACATTCTTAGGGTTCAATCCCAGGTAGCCGGCTCAAGGTTCACTCAGCCTTCCATCCTTCCGAGGTCGGTAAAATGAGTACCCAGCTTGCTGGGGGGGGGGCAATGTGTAGCCTGCACACTGTAATTAAAATTGTAAACCGCCCAGAGACTACTTAAAGTGGTATGGGGCGGTATATAAGCAGAACACTTTTACCGTGCTCTACAGGAAGATTACCACAAAGGCACCACAGTCGTCGCATAATCGGAAATCTTATGGAGCGATCATGTTGAGGTGGTTGGCAGCCCCCGTCGATCATCCTTTGGTGAAAATCTTGGTGCATTACCTTTAGCAGATGTTTTCACAGCCACTTTGATGAACTGAAGAGGCAGATTAAATCTGGGGTCCCAGTATCAAAAACAGATTAGTTAACGGGGAAATTGTACAACCCCCCCCCGTCCCCAGTTTTCGGCATATTGAAAGACGGCTAACATTAGAACATAAGAAGAGCCCTGCTGGAACAAGGCCACAGCCCATCCAGTCCAGCATTCTGTCTCCCACAGTGGCTCATCACCATTGGCTTCAGGGTATTCCCAAGCAGATGTCTTCACCTGCTTAAGATTCCCTGCAAATGGCATTGAGAGATATCCTGCCTCTCTCTCCAATCCAGAGGTTGTCCTTAGGCGTCCATCATGATAGCCACTGATATCCTTGTTCTCCGTGAACCTGTCCAATCCTTTCTTAAAGCCGTCAAGGTTGACAGCTGTCACCACTTCTTCTGGCAGGGAGGTCCACAGACCAGAAATCCTTAGGGTGAAAAAGTACTTTCTCTTATTTGTTTGAGATCGAGCACCCAAAAGTTTCATGGGGTGCCCCCTAGTTCTAGTGTGGTGTGATAGGGAAAACAGCTTTTCCTTCTCTACTTTGTCCACACTGTGTACGATTTTATAAACTTCAATCAGGTCACCGTTGTTCAAGAGTGAAGAGGCCCAGCCGTTGCTGCCTCAGATGGGAAAGAAGGTGTTCCAGTCCCCTAATCATTCTGGTTGCCCTCCTCTACATTTTTTTCCATTTCCAGAATATCCTTCTGGAGGGATGGGGACCAGAACTATACACAGTAATCCAGATGGGACCTCAACATAGATTTATCAAGAGGCAAAATGACAGTGGCTGCCTTATTTTCTATCCCCTTCCCTTCCTAAGGAAGAAAAGATTTAAAATGGCCTTCCCTTCCCCGGTTTAGCCTTTTTGTTTTGGTTGGTACATCTCCAGTAGGATGTTCTGATTCTTATCCATACTGGAGTGTCCTTTGTTAGTAAATAACCAATGAAATTGCAGTATACCTGATTTCAAATCTATCCCTGGTAGTTAGTTGTGTGTGTTGTGTCATTACAGTCGTGACCGACTCTTTGTGACCCCAGGTCCATGGAGTTTTCTTGGCAGGAATACTGGAGTGGCTTGCCAGTTCCTACTCCAGGCCCCTACAGCACCTGGTATTCCCTGGTGGTCTCCCATCCAAGTACTAACCAGGGCCGACCCTGCTTAGCTTCCGAAATCAGGCGAGATCGGAGGTGCTCAGGGCATCTAGGATACCTGTGGTAGTTAGTAGGACTACCTAATAGCTGCATTTGCACCATGGGAAGTGTAGTGTAAAGATGGTGGTTTCCACACTTGGAAAACCAATGTTAGGACCTGCAGCTTATCAACTGACAACGGATCCACTGTGGGGACATCAAGTTTTTCGGGCAACTCCATTTTCAATTTTTTATAACACATATGACAGAAGAACAATGACATGCCTAAGTTGTTTTAAAAAGAATACAGAGAACCATCATTACATCTTTTAATTTATACTGATTTATCCAGTGTGTCCGTTTATTCCGCCTATGTGACCCCTCAGGGCATACAACTCTGCTTTACACCATTCCCCAAAACCGGAGGCTGGAGATGGTGAAGTCTGTGTTGGTTGTGGTTCCATGTGTGTGTGTGTGTGTGTGTGTCACTGTGCATGTGTGTGCATGCGTGTGTGCGTGTCTTCATTAGTGAGTGACATCATGGAACATGATGGTTGCTGTGATGGAAGTCCCCCAAAAAGAGAGAAAATATTGAATAATGGAAAGGGAACCTTTGGGTCATCTATCCCACCCCTGACATGGCTGCTGCATTGACACCAGGCAGACGTAACCCCGTTACTGCCCACCCCTCTGCCACCCTTAACTGTGCTCCTAACTACACTGGATGTAGTACAAAGAGACTTCATAAAGCAGTGGTGTCCAAACGTTGGCCCTCCAGATGTTTTGGGCCACAACTCCCACAGTCCTTTCTCATTGGCAGTACAGGCTTGGAATTCTGGGAGTTGTGGTCCAAAACATCTGGTGGGCCGAAGTTTGGACATGCCTGTCATTAAGGCTATTTAGCAAGGGGCTAAACTGGTAAGTTTTAGGCATTGGAAGCCAAACTTTCTAGCACAGAACACCACATCCTGTTGATCAAACAATGTTTCTGCCTTAAGCAGTGTACTGTATATGGTTCACGCAGTGAATATGTTAACCAGCGGAACTACCTGCTACCTGATGATACCTTGGGAACCGAGTAAACTGTTCAGTAAAATGTCTTTGTACCAAAAATGAGTATCTTTTTCATTTTTTATTACTAATAAATAACCACTGTACAACTTTTTTTACATAAAATTTATTATTATCTACAGGATTTCCTAATTCTATTTGGTATTAATACTTCGGTTCAGAAACAGTAATTGTTGCTGTACTAATTTGAAATATAGGACTACTCATTTTTACAACTTTAATTGGTTACTTTCATTTCCAAGTTTTATGAAAAAACATATTATATGACTCAAAAGTAGGCAGTTTTAACATTACATTGACCTATGATTCATACTAGGATACTCTATACGGATGGGTAATCATAAACAAAGTAGTTGATGCAACACATCAACGGGTCTGTACATTTATAAACTTGTAAATGTGATTATAGTACATAATAGTAACTTGCTTATTCTTTATTTTTCAAATACGGCAGTAAAAAAATATTTATGTGTTACAGAAAGTTCAGATAATGTCATTAACAAGTCATCCTGTATGCTAAACCTATTTTGTTAGTTATGTTAAGAAATGTTGATATTATGCAATGCCATAAGCTTTATTCATAATATGCCTATATACCGATAGGTATCACTGAGGTGAGAATACTTGTTTTGATTTGTTCACATGCTTTCTTGGAGTTCACATGCTTTATCACCTGACTGTGAGGAACCCCTTTTTCCTGCTTCGCAACTAAGTACAGATCTTTAACAGCATCTACTTCAATACTTGGGTTTCTTGTTTAATACATGTTCATATTTCCCACCCCTAATCCCTTTACAGTCTGTAGACTCCTCATCCGTTCTTGCAGTCTTGTGTTCTGCTTTTGGAGTAACGACAGTAATCTTATGTTTTGAAGGATTTTTACCAGTAGCTGTCGCCAAAAGGGAAACTGAATGATTGAGATTACATCCCGACTCTGAAACTACTTCAGCATGTCTTATCTCATCTGCTTGTTTTATTTTAGGAGTACGAGTACCTACTGATGGAATATTACTGTCAGAGAATGCATTGATTTTAGGTATGCTACTGACAGACTTTTCAAGAGAATCTGGTTCATCCGCACAACTGCAAGACGTACTGGACACAAAATTGGACACCTGGCGAATGGCAGAAGCGGCCGACTCCAACGAACTGCAAATCTGATTGATCACCGCATACTGCTTCTGGACAGCATTCGAGTGCAGCTGTCTTTTCCTCTCGCTGTCAAACTTCACCCACTGCATATACTTGGATAATGTACTGTTGAGTTGAGCTGCTGCAGACGCCCGCTGCTTCCGCTTCCGCATGAAAGCTAATCTTCTCGCAGGCTCCATTGTGGCCTCGGAGTCGCAGGATGCACTACCTGAAAAGGGAGGGGGCGGAGGAAATGACAATGCTTAATCTGATTGTTTAAAGAAAGTAGGGTGGTGCATCTAGGTAAAAAGAATGAATTGTACAGATATAGGATGGGAGACACCTGGCTGGAAAATAGTACCTGTGAAAGGGATCTGGGAGTTTTGGTGGACCACAAATTGAACATGAGTCAGCAGTGTGATGCATCAACAGAAGCAGTGTCTAGATCAATGGTTCTCAACCTGTGGGTCCCCAGATGTCCTGGACTGCAACTCCCAGAAACCCCTTCCAGCACAGCGAGTGGTGGAGGATTCTGGGCCTTGCAGTCCAGGAACATCTGGGGACCCACAGGTTGAGAACCACTGGTCTAGATCAAGGGAAGTGATAGTCCCACTCTATTCTGCTCTGGTCAGACCCCACCTGGAGTCCTGTGTCCAGTTCTGTGTGCCTCAATTTAAAAAGGATGTTGACAACCTCGAGCAGGTCCAGAGGAGGGTGACCAGGATGGTTGAGGGTCTGGAGGAAATGTCTTATGAGGAACAGCTTAGGGAACTGGGAATGTTTAGCCTTACAAAAAGAAGGCTGAGGGGGGATATGATAGCTTTGTTTAAATATTTGAAAGGATGTCATATTGAAGAGGGAACAGGTTTGTTCTCCATGGCTTCAAAAACTAGGACGCGGGGCAATGGTTTCAAACTACAGGAAAAGAGATTACATTTGAACGTTAGGAAGAACTTCATGACAGTTACAGCTGTTCGGCAGTGGAATATGCTGCCACAAAGGAGGGTGGTGGAGTCTCCTTCTTTGGAGGTTTTTAAGCAGAGGCTGGATGGCCATCTGTCGGAAATACTGTCATGGGAGTTCCTGCATGGCAGGGGGTTGGACTGGATGGCCCTTGAGGTCTCTTCCAACTCTATGATTCGAATTAATTTACTGATTAAACACACTGCTATCAAAATGGAACATTGAACATTTCATTGTTCAATGAAATGTTGAACATAATCAACATTTATAAAATGGAGCATTTCAATTTACCAAGGGAATGAACTCCCGTAGTTTCATATCCTCTGTGTGTCATCAATGAATATCCATATTCTAAATGTCCTTCTTGTATATCTGTGGTAGACATTTGCACAATCCTAATTTTTAAATTGATTAATATAGAGGTCTTCACTTTAAAAATAGTAGTATTATACCTGGAACTAAAACCGCAGAATCAGTATCCTTTGCTGAGCCCTCCATAGCAAAGTCATTTTCTTCCTCTGTAACAACGTTGTCTATGAAAAAAATAGCCAAAATTTAAATGTCAGTTTTTAATTAGTAATCAAGTATGCAGCAAAACACTTGTAGGTATTTGCAGCCATTATCAAAATGGCCGCAGCATGTCAGTCCTCTGAGGAATGACCAGTCTCTATTCTATTTGTATTTGTATTTTTTAATACCCCCATATTAGTATTATTGTATTTAGTTGTATTTTCTCATTATTTGTATTCTGTTTGGGTATGTTAGTGGTTGTTGATCTGGGCAGTTGCTGTTTTTGTGTAATGTGCTGTACACCTCCCAGAGTGCCCATGGGAAAATCGGGTGGTCAATAAGCATATAAATAAATAAATAAATAAATAAATAAATAAATAAATAAATAAATAAATAAATAAAAGGGAGAGGGTGTAGGATTTTTAAAATACATAGGTTTTTAAGTGAAGTCGTTAGGCAGTATTTAAAGGTGTATAGTAAGAATTCTAATGAAAGTTAGCTGGTACTACTTTTTATCATTGTAATAGTAATTTATTTTGTGGCAGCCACGTTAAGGCAGATTTGAAGCCTGAGCATCCCCAGTGCCTCTTTTTCAACACATGGGAAATAATTGATTGGGTATTGATAGACAATGTAGGCGAGCGCTGTGAAGGATGCTTCCGCGAGTGATCGTAAAAATTAGGCAATAATGCACTATTCTGAATTAAAAAGAAGAACAAATGGCTACGCAATTTGGGGACGGGATCAAGCCATAAGGGAACCAACTTTATCAGAAAACAAGTTTGGTTCCGTTACAAGATGTTCTACAGATGGCATCTCTCCCCTCATCGTTTATCTAAAATGTATAACTGTTCCTCAAGATGCTGGAAATGTAAACATGACAGTGGTACTTTTTATCATATGCGGTGGCCTTGTGTAAAGAGGCAAATATATATTGGAGAATGGTAAAGCTATTTATAGAGAGATCGTTGAAGATTAAATTAAGAGTTTAGACCAGAACTCTTTTTATTGAATATAACTGATATGAATATTTCTCATGATCCAAAGTATGTATTACACCCTGGAATTCTTGCAGCAAGGATTTTGTATGCACAATTTTGGAAGCACCCTGAAGCATCAAGGGAGAGAAATTTCTGCGAAAAGATAAGAGAATGTATCGAAATCGATAAGACTTTCTGGACATCTGAAAGGAGACTACGAAGAGACCACCAAAAGAAGATGGCAAGAAGTAGTAAATTTATATGATTGAGATGTACAAAATAATGCAGGGCATGAGTCAAGTGGATAGAGGGACGCTCTTCTCCCTCTCACAAAATACCAGAACTAGGGGACATCCACTCAAATTGTGGGCTGGGAGAGTAAGAACAGACAAAAGAAAATATTTTTTCACCCAGCGCGTTGCTAGTCTGTGGAACTCCCTGCCACAGGATGGGGTGATGGCATCTGGCCTGGATGCCTTCCAAAGGGGATTGGACACATTCTTGGAGGAAAAGTCCATCACAGGTTACAAACCATGATGGAGATGTGTCATCTCCAGGCTTAAAACTGGGGGTAATTCAAGGGCCCGATGCAGGGGAGTGGGATCAGGAGACAGATATCTAGTCTCGTGCGCTCCCAGAGGCATCTGGTGGGGCCACTGTGAGATACAGGAAGCTGGATTAGATGGGCCTTTGGCCTGATCCAGCACGGCTCTTATTAGGTTCTGATGTTCTTATATTAGTTAACTGATATGATATTAGATTCTGATATGTATAATCTTTGACTTGAGATTCAATGTAATCCTTTGTGTTTTAGTTTCTATCCTTTCCTCCTTCCCTTTCCCCTTAAAACTAATAAAACTTTTCATTTAAAAAAAAAAAACAACTTTTGTGTTGCCAATGGATGAAAGAATACAGGATAGTAACGTGGCTTTTAGAGATCACAGGTGGTTTGTGGGAATTAGTCCCGTGGGAAGCCCCAATCTGTGAGGCTTGGAAAGTTGCTTGCCAAATGTAGGAATTAAACCCAGGGAAGCCTTAACGTTTAAGGCTTGAGAGTAGATGTGGGAACCCAGCAGGAAAGCTTAACCAGCAAGCCCCCCCCCAATGGGTTGGAAAAATAAAGACTCCGACAAGTGTTCTTCTTGGTGCAAAATGGAGCAGCTTCTTCTTGATTCTCCCTTGATTCCCTCTTCCCGATCTCCTTGCCGCACCCCAGCAAGGCTGTTTTATTGAAAACCACATGACTACAAATCCCATATGACTTTGCAGTAATTTCTTAACCAATTACAAACTTACACATCTACGTAATGCCTAAATAAAGTTACTTCTTTGTCTAAATCTTAACACACTGAGCATGAGCAGGAATGCAAACTACTGCGCATGTGTGAAATTAGCCTGGGAACCTGATGAGAAGTGAAACATAGTATCTGAGCATTGATTTAGTACAATATGCCTTTGTTAAACTGTCCTCGCTAGTTACGTGATTTCCAGCTTACATTAAATGGATGCCACAGAGGCACTGTGAGAAAGATTCCCAACATTTCACTCTTTTTGTTTTTACATTTTTGAAGAATAGGAACACTGAGTTCGTAGTAATCAACTAACTACGATAACACAGTAGTATTGGAATAAGTGAGAATATAACTATATTTTCAACCTTCAGACTGTGCTGTAGCCAGTTTCAACCTGAAGGTGGCAGTACACTTGTCTTTGCGTGAAACCAGAAGTAGCAATTAGCAATAGCAAAAAATCTGACATATAGTAAATATACATTAAAGGCAGCAACTTATGATAATAATGCATACCACAATAATAAGCATAGCCTTTATGCAATTGCAGCAGTATAAAACCAATGTCATCTCTGTTATCTAAAGTAATCTAATTTCAGTTTGAGCCTTGGAAGTGTTCAGTTACCCATAATTAGCTGTTAGCTTTCAAAAATGCTCTAAAACCCCAAAAGATAGGTGATCCCTGAAACTAGCACTATATTCCTAAACCATTGTGTAACAGCAAACAGAATCTGATAGCTGGAATGTAGTTGAAGCAACACATATGCAAAAATAATAACAAGACAATTCAGTTGTGTGGTACTAGTGTTGTGAAAAAGTAAAAGCAGATTTAGGAAGTCACTTGGTGGTTGGGCCCCAGCTATTATGTTCCAAGCAGAGCCAGCTTGACCCAAACTAGAGAGTGCAAAAGTCAGAAAAATCTCATATAACTAGCAAGGAAATTCTAGCAATGAAATATGTCAGAAAAAAAAATCCACAAGCTAAAGTGCAGTTTGCCAAATTTGTGTGTGCTCTGATATAGGCCAAAAGGCACATCACGCAGCGTTCCTGTAAGCTCAACAAAAGACAATTAAACAGTATATAGATAGCTAGGCAGAATGCCAGTGAAGGAACTGTGTGATTCCCCTTATCAGGAACACAACGCCTGCCAAGAAGCTTCTGGAGTCTTGCCCAGAAACTGCTGTGAGGAAGGAAAAATTGTTAAGACCCTAGAAATTAAAATGCAAAGTATGATTTCTCTGATCCTTAGAAGGAAAAAATACCTGTGAAAAAGAAAATTAAACAGAGGCAATTGTTATAAACAGCCACAGTCATTGACAGAGACATAAAGGTGAAGGCAGGATGGCAAGACAAGCAGTCTCAGGTGACCTTCTGAAACGCTGATTCAATGTTTCCTTTGCAACAAGGTAGAGATCCATGGCAGTTTCACTCTGAGGCTGATTTTCCGGCAGCAAAGGAATGGAATGTTTTAGAAAAAAGTGCCTTTTCAGAACAAAGTGTGTTTTCAGGGCTAATTCACAGTTCACAGCTGGTAAGGATAGAACCGTTGATCTCTGGAACTGTTCCACGAACTTCATCCATGTAACGCAGTAATCAGGCCACCACAACGTTCAGTGGGTGGAAACAATGAAGGGAGTCGAGGCACGGCATGGCGACTGTATCAGTTGAGACGCCTTTTCGGAACGAAGGAAAGCAGAGCTTTTCCCATGGGGGGTGCATAGAAGCAACTTCACCCGAGGAAGGGGGGCCTGGGAATTCCTCCCCCTCTTCATGATTACTGTTCCACATCTCATTAACCTCTTCCATTCCACCACCACCACCGTCATCTGCCTTATCAGAGTCAGTACTCACAAATCGGCACGCATGCAGAATATCAATCAGGGAGATAGCAGGACTGCCGGAGAGAGTAGCAACAGCTGGCTTGCAGCCAGCATTAGAGTTCTCAAAGGCCAATTGTTTAGTCAGGAGTTGTTGAGCGTCCTTATTTTCCACCTGCCCGTCAATTGCCACAATCAAGCGATCCTCAAATTCAGCAAAAAACTCCTTGGCACCCTGATGAATGGCAGCAAGCCCGGCAACATTAGAGTCAGTTTTGGCAGGTATACGGCTCCATGCCTTGGGAAGCAGCTTTTGAAGGGCGAGACCTTCCAGCAGGCTATGGGTGAAGGGAGCTTGCAGCCCTTCAGCTTTCAGTGCTTCAGAGGGAATTGGGGCATTTTTTCCAGCCTGAGCAGGGGCAGTAGCTTGCAGGACTGGAGAAGCAAGATGCACAGGCTCGATGGCCAAGGCTGCTGCTGGAACAGCGTCAACAAAGCCAGCACTGAGCAATTTTCCATCATTTGCAATGGATAAGGCTGGAGAGGGCTCAGGCAGTGGATCTGGCAGCTGGTTTGAGAATTCAAGGGCTGGGCCCGCTGGTAGTGGAGCTGACGGGAGTGCAGACAGAGCTATGCTCACCGGCGGTGGTGCTGGAGCTTTAGGAGCCACAATTAGCCAAGAGGCTGGTTTGGGAGGCAGGATGATAGGCAATGGTGATAGCAGAGACTTTATTGCCAATAAAGGATTGTCTGGAGTGGGTCCTTGAAGGCACGCACGGACCTGAAACCACGTGTGCCGGACCTTAAAATTAACTTTGGGATGATTCCGAAGGCAGTAGCCAATTTTGTCCCATTTTTGAAGATCTAACATGCCAGCTAGTGGGAACCAATGACATATTTCAGCAATTTCTTTGGCAAGATCTTCCACCTCCTTTAGAGGAGTTTCATAGCTATTCTTAGTGAGCAGATAATGCAGTTCCTGGCAGAACTTTTGTTGCGGGGAGGAAACAGCATTCCCGCCCATGTTGAAACAGTATCGGTAGTCTTAAAGTACGGGATCACTCACCAACGGGATCGAAGGTACGTCTTCGATGGTGATTTGAGCGCGCTTGGGATCCTTTTGCCCGGATGAGGATGGTGAGCGATGGTAGTTGACTCCTGCCTTGGCTCGCCAATATGTGGGAATTAGTCCCGTGGGAAGCCCCAATCTGTGAGGCTTGGAAAGTTGCTTGCCAAATGTAGGAATTAAACCCAGGGAAGCCTTAACGTTTAAGGCTTGAGAGTAGATGTGGGAACCCAGCAGGAAAGCTTAACCAGCAAGCCCCCCCCCAATGGGTTGGAAAAATAAAGACTCCGACAAGTGTTCTTCTTGGTGCAAAATGGAGCAGCTTCTTCTTGATTCTCCCTTGATTCCCTCTTCCCGATCTCCTTGCCGCACCCCAGCAAGGCTGTTTTATTGAAAACCACATGACTACAAATCCCATATGACTTTGCAGTAATTTCTTAACCAATTACAAACTTACACATCTACGTAATGCCTAAATAAAGTTACTTCTTTGTCTAAATCTTAACACACTGAGCATGAGCAGGAATGCAAACTACTGCGCATGTGTGAAATTAGCCTGGGAACCTGATGAGAAGTGAAACATAGTATCTGAGCATTGATTTAGTACAATATGCCTTTGTTAAACTGTCCTCGCTAGTTACGTGATTTCCAGCTTACATTAAATGGATGCCACAGAGGCACTGTGAGAAAGATTCCCAACAGTGGTTTAACAGTCTACCTACCAAATGCAAACAGTAAGTCTATTGAGTGACTAGATTAATTTTCTGCACTCCCTAATAGCATTCAAAGGTTGAAAACATAAGGGAGCGCATGTTAACTAAAAATGATCCAAATTCCAATCCCCGCGAGGGAAAAGTAATATATGATTTTTTTGGTCATTAAACACAGCAACCATTTGCTTGACTCAAGTTTGAGATAAACTGATTATCTCAACGATGCGAATGAATGAACACCTTAAAAATAATTATCAAAAAAATGATTGAAAGTGCAGTTTCTGAATACCTGCAGTATCCAAATTTAAGAAATTATTATCATCATAGGTCTGCAAGCTTGACACCAACACATTAGTACTTGCCGTTGCATTGTGGAGCTTCACTGTCAGTTGTTCTCAGCGGCTCTATGGAAGGGTCCCCGCGGAAATTTCTATCCATTTCTTTCATCCACGGAAATGATGACTGTGCACTCCCGGATTTGTTGTTTTTAGAAAGAGCAAGCTTGTATATACTTCTGAGACTTTTCGATTTTCTTTGGGACCTCTGTATATGCCTATTTTCGTGAGGTCTGCTTATATATCTGAAAAAAATATGGAAGTAATGAGGAGCTTGGGAGGAGAACTTTTTCAGACTGCTGTGGATTTTTCCTGTGAGCATGTGAGTTGGAGCTTGGAGGTTGGGGAAAGTCAGGCAGTATAAATGTAAATAATAAATAAACACACACACACACACACACACACACACACACACACACACACACACACACACACACACACACACACACATATATATACGAAAACAAATATATATATATATATATATATATACACACACAAAACAAATCACTATGATCTTTAACTTGACATATTTATTGGAAGAAAGGCAGCATAAAAATGCAAGAGCATATAAATAAATGCTAAAAATGTATTTCAAAAGATTAAAGGACAATTTTTTAAAAAGCTTCACGGTAGTTGAACTATTAAAAACCTTCCTGAAAATAAAATTCTTTGTCTGCTAGAGAAGAGGCAGCATCAAGCAAAGACAGCAGGACAAACAGCGGAAAAAACCCATTAATACCAGCATAAAAGCTGGCTTTGCACTTTTTATGCTCATATGCTGCCTTTTATGAATTGGGCCTTTATACACGACCCCTAAGCTCCGCAGGAAATGGCTGCAAGGTCCGGACCTTACAAGTGTTTTCCCACCAGCTCCGGACTTTGCAGACAATTAAGTGCGACCCCGCCCACCTAAGCGCAACCCACTTTCTTGTACCTGCTTGAGGTGGGTGAAAATCCCCAGGTCCGGATTTAATCTGGTCAGTGCGGGGCTCTCCTGGCTTCTGCTTGTGTTTTTTTTTTTCCTCCTGCCCCTTTAAGAGAAGAGGTGGGAGGGAAAAAAGCAAGCAGAAGAGAAATGGAAGAGAAACCCAGGAAGCTCCTCCAGGTGAGCTGCATTTCCCCCCCTCTTTCTCTGGTGGGGAGGAAGGAAGGGCAACGAACCCCTAAGATCTTTGGTCCGAATTTAAGGGACCAGAGGATCTTAGGGGTCGTGTGAAATGAAATGAAATCAAACCAATTTGAGTGAGATATGAAACCTAGTCAATTGTTTTCATCAGGTATACTACCTCTTTTAAAAAATATCCACTGCACTACTTCAGGGTGCAGCCAATTGCCAGCTCTTATTTTGATTTCCTCCATTTTTGGAAAAGTTTTCATGATTAGCAGGATAGACACGCTTTTTCCTTTTAATTTTTTAATTACATCTCATCACCTTGGCTTGTCAGCTTTTAAGCCCAAAGGTCTTCTACTAGCTGATGTGGAATGCAACCCCAGCCAGGGGTCCTGAAATGGGGGCAAAATCTCTTTCCCCCCTATAAATAAAGGGACTCACCTCTGCCCTCCTGCAGCCTCTTCCTAAAAAAGTCTCCTTGCAATGGGAGCCCCAGCCTTTTTCCAGGGAACCCCCTGAACCCGCCCACCCCTGCCTGTCATTCAGGCTCTCCCAGCCAATGGGAGAGGAGCTGGCCTGGCCCCTTTCTTTTGGGGCTAGAGGGCAATCCTGCTGAGTAGCCCCAAAGGCCCCATTGGAGTGGACTGGAGGGGCTTCCACCACCACCACCCCATGGCTCCCCTGCTGGCTGGCTTTTATGTTAGGTTATAAATTTGTATGCCACTGGCAGGGTGGAGACAACTAAGTGGTTTACAAGGATAAAAATATGCAATTACCCCAGCCACCAGGCAAAACCCATCAAATAAATTACTATGCCAAACAGGCTTTCTTTTTTCTTATGCCTTCAAAAGGAGGTTCTGGATCCTTCTCCTGCCTTCCAAAGAAAGGGGGATCCTGGATGTAACAAGGGGTTGCCAAGGGCCTTTGTTGATACCCAGTGTGGGGTAATGGGCAGATGGACGAAATAAGTCTCCGAAGGCCTGGGTTCGAATCTCTGCTCAGCCGCGGGAGGTCGCTGGGGCCTAGGAGGGCACTCCGGGGAGCAAGTGGGACCTCGATCGAATTAAGCCTGGACTAACTCCGGAGCCAAAAACGTTTAAGCCGCCTTGAGTCCTTTTCCAATATTAAAGACGGGTTATAAATAAATAAATAAATAAATAAATAAATAAATAAATAAATAAATAAACTGAGGTGGTTCTACTTTTAGGCACCTCATGAGAAAACAGGATTCTCTGGGAAAGACCATCAGGCTGAGAAAGGGAGAAACAGCAGGGAAAGAGGAAGCTGAAATGGGAGATGGACTGGTCCCCCTAAAGGAAGCCATAGCCTTGATTTTATAAGAGCAAAGGAGGGCTGTTGAATCTGTAGCCTTGCCACAAGCCGGAAACAATGCATTTAGCCCATAACAACCAAGATGGGGTGTAGTTTATTTATTTATTTAAAATAAGTTTCCTTTACTTTCCTCCTTAAAAAGCACCCAAGGCCACATATGACATCATTAAAAAACAGTATTTAAAAGCTAAAACATAATATCTGTAAGTGTACAAATATTTAAAAAGGATTCAACAAATGCCACACTAGAAAATGGTAAATAAATATATAAAATTGACCTTCGAAGCAACAAGCCCGCTACTGTACTTCCCTTTAAAAGATTACATTGTTGTTTTTCAACCAGTCTTGGGAAGGGGGGGAGTCTAATGGCTGCTCTCTCATTTAACAATTCAAAAACAAAGATAGCTCACAGTGTTAAGCAAAACTCAGCATTTATTTGAGAGGGAGCCCAGAAAAAAGCAGGGGGTTGGTTGACTGTCTCCTTGAAGGCCTAGAACAGTGGTAGCGAACCCTCCGCACTCCAAATGAAATGTTTTGGACCACAACTCCCACAGTCCTTTGTCATGGGCAATACGGGCTTGGAATTCTGGGAATTGTGGTCCAAAAACATCTGGAGTGCCAGCGGTTCACCATGCCCTAGGACAGGCATGTCCAAATTTTGGCCCTCCTGATGTTTGGGACCACAACTCCCAGAATTCTCTAAGGACTGTGGGAGTTGTGGTCCAAAATCTGGAGGGCCAAAGTTTGGACATGCCTGCCCTAGGATAAGGAAGTGGGGGCCTGAAATTCAGAAAAACAAACTTAAAACCTTAGAACGTAGGGGAAAATCTCCCACCTTGGGACCTGAGCTGGTCTCTGAGCAACTATCCTTTTGTGACCCTCTGCCCACTACCCCAGTTTATGTAGAAAAATTGGGAGGCAGCAGGAAATGAGGAAGACTCAAGGTGAGATGGAGTGACCCCCTCAAAGAAACCCTGGACCTGAGTCGGCAGGAGCATCCACAGGGCTCTTGAGGACGGGACCTTCTCCGCACATTCATCATAGGTTCATCGGATGTTAAACAGAGGTTCAAAACCACTTTCTGACACCTGGCCCTTCAAAGCAGATTATCCAGATCATAGAATCATAGAATTCTATGATCTGGATAATCTGCTTTGAAGGATCTTAAAGAGGTCCAGATCTGCAGGTATCCCGGACCTGCTCTGCTAATATCCTGAGGACACCAGGGACTGGCAGAAAGATGAACAGATTTGTCTTAGACCCAACATTTTTTCTTCCATTTTATCAAAGCAAAAAGCGGGGGTGAGCCACGTGGCCATCACAAAACACAATTGCAAAAACAGGTTCCAGGCGATACCCTTATAGGCTACAATTAAAAATTAAAAATTTAAAAATTAAAAACAAGGAACATTGTAAGCTTTTGAGTTTAAATAACTCTTCTTCAAAGCAAGTCCCAGAAGTTCAGACATGGTAAAAGATGTGCATTACCAATGTCCTTAAAATCCATGGCTACTGTAGATGGTGTTACAGCCAGGGCAGAAGTCTTGTACTGTACAGTGGTACCTTGTATAAAGGAATTAATTCGTTCCAAATGAAATTATGTTAAGCAAAATTTCCTTTATACAAATTTCCAATAGGAATGCATTGAAAACAAAGTAGTCCCTAATCACGACCATTTTTATGTTGTACGGATTTGCCCCATAGACGATTCTGATAAGCAAATTTCCCCTATCTCTGGAATTTTTTATGTTGTACAGATTTTATGTTATACAAACTGTTTGTAAAACGACGGTCCACTGTATATGTATGTATGACCTAGGCTCCTTTGTTTGAAGAAAGGGGGTGTGAAACCCAGTACTGTACTTAAGCAGCAGCTTTTACAACTACACTTCCTTCCTCTTACAAGACTTCTGCCCTGGCTGCAACACCATCTACAGATTTTAAGAACATAGATGTTATATCCCATCACGCGCCTTCAATGGACTCCAGCAGCCTTAAGCAGAAAGCCCCAGACCTATAGTGGCCTACAGAATAAATCTGCATTTTCCCCTTGAAACAACATAAACCAAACTGAGGAAAGGGGCCTCGTGGATTTTTTTTTTTCAATTTGCGCTTTCCTCTTCTCTAAAAGGACTTCTGCCAGTTCATTTTACAATGTATAACTCCCAACATTTATAACATAAAACTCCTACATTTGTAATGTATAAATATAAAAGATAAAGGGACGATTTTTTAAAACTTCACAATAGTTGACCTATTAAAATGAGGGCTAGAAATAAAATCGAACCAACTCGAGTTAGAGATCAAATCCAATCAATTATTTCTATGAGATATATTGCCACTTTTAAAAAAATATCCACTGCACTGCTTCAAGGTGCAGCCAATTTCCAAATCTTATTTTGCCAGTTTTTTTGGGGGGGGGGAATTCCTAATTGGCAGTATACTTTTCCCTTATAATTTTTAATTATATCTCATCACCTTGGCTTGTCGGCCCTTAAGCCCAAAAGTCTTCTGCTAGCTGATGTGGAATGCAACCCCAGCCAGAGATCCTGAAATGGGGGCAAAATCTCTCTTTTCCCCAATAAATAAAGGGACTTACCTCTGCCCTCCTGCAGCCTCTTCCTAAAAAAGTATCCTTGCAATGGGAGCCCCAGGCTCTTTGCAGAAGCCCCCTAAACCCGCCCACCCCCGCCTGTCATTCAGGCTCTCCCAGCCAATGGGAGAGGAGCTGGCCTGCCCCCTTTCTTTTGGGACCTGCTGAGAAGCCCCAAAGGCCCCATTGGAGTGGACTGGAGGGGCTTCCACCCCCCCCCCATGGCTCCCCTGCTGGCTGGCTTTTATTTCATGTTATAAATTTGTATGCCACTGACAATGTGGGGACACTAAGCAGTTTACAAGGGTAATAATATACAATTGCCCCAGCCATCAGATATATACTGCTTCTTTAGATGGAGTCTTTTTCCACCATACCTCTTTAAAATATCCACTGCCCTGCTTCAAGGTGCAGCCAATTTCCAAATCTTGTTTTTCCAGTTTGGGGGCCCCATTGGAGTGGACTGGAGGGGCTTCCACCCCCCCCATGGCTCCTCTGCTGGCTGGCTTTTATGTTAAGTTATAAACTTGTACACCACTGGCAGAATAAAATTATATACAGTAATTACCCCCGGCACAAAACAAAAACCCGTAAAATAAATCAATAAATACACCATATAGACTTTCCTTTTAAGTAGGTGGTCCTACTTCAGGCATGTCCCAACTTCGGCCCTCCAGATGTTTTGGACCACAACTCCCACAGTCCAATCTAAGCTTAGAATTCTGGGAGTTGTGGTCCAAAACATCAGGAGGGCTGAATTTGGGACATGCCTGTCCTACTTAAAATACTTCATGAGAAGGCAGCAGGATTCTCTGGGAAAGACCATCATGCTGGTTAAGGAGGACAGGTTAGGAGGAAAAGAGGAAGACCACTCTATTTTTCTACCAGTCATGTGTGGAAAGAGGGGGGGGGGGTAAAAGTCTAATGGCTCCTCCTCCGTTCAACAGATCAAAAATAAAACTACCCTGCCACTCTCACAGCGTTAACCAAAACTCAGCATTTTTTTTGTAAGACAGCCCAGAAGAAGCAGTGCTGTCTCTTTTTTGAAGGCGTGGAGCAGTGGAGGCACACCTTCAACACTCCAGATGTTTTGGACTACAACTCCCACCGTCCTTTGTCACGGGCAATTTGGATGTGGAATTCTGGGAGTTGTGGTCCAAAACATCTGGAGTGCCGAAGGTTCACCACCACTGCCTAGGATAAGGAAGTGAGGGCCTGAATTTCAGAAAAACAAACAAACCTTAGAACGTAGGGGAAAATCTCCCACCCTGGGACCTGAGCTGGTCTCTCAACAACTATCATTTGATGACCCTCTGCCCACTACCCCAGCTTCTGTAGAAAAAGTGGGAGGCAGAAGGCAAGGAGGAAGACCCAAAGCGAGATGGATTGAGCCCAATAAGAAACCCTGGATTTGAGTCTGCAGGAGCTTTTACAGGGTTGTTAAGGACGGGACATTCTGGAGACCACACATTCATCAAACGGTCACCAGATGTTAAACAGAGGTTCAAAACCACTTTCTGACACCAGGCCCTTCGAAACAGATTATCCAGATTTTAAAGAGGCCCAGATATGCAGATACTCTGGACCTGCTCTGCTCATATCCTGAGGACACCCTAGACTACCCGAGTGATAAACAAGTGTGTTTTAGACCCACGATTTTTTATTCTATTTTAGTTGCTTTTAAATTTTCTGTTATCAAAATTCATACTTAACCATGAAGTCATTTAGCAACTGATCCCCTAAGAATGAGTTGAAATCAGGGCAGGATGAGAGTGTCAATTACAGTATCTATCAGGATCAATGGAGGCAGTCTTTCCATATATCAGCAGGGGGTGCAGGCAAGGAAATGGCACCCCTTTGTTTGCCTGGAAGGAGTTACCAGCTTTTGTAAAACTCTTGCTTCCTGTCAGAGTCCCAGGCTAGAGACATTAGCTTTTCTGAACAGGCCCAGAATAACAGATTTTAACATCCCATCATGCTTTTTCAGTGAACTCCAGCAGCCTTAAGCAGAAAGCCCCAGGCATATAGTGGCCTATAGAATAAATCTGCATTTTCCCCTTGAAACAACATCGGCAAACTGAAGAAATGGGCCTCATGGGATTTTATTTGTACTTTTTTCCTATTTATAAATTTATAATGTATATTTATACGTTATAAATGTAGGAGTTATATGTTATAAATGTAGTTTATAAATGTAGGAGTTGTACATTGCAAAGCAAGGGGGCAATGGACAGCCTCCCAGATGCTACAGGGACTCCAAAACCCAGCATTCCTCTATGTTGGGTATGCGGTGTGATGGAAACTGTAGTCCCACCACAAATAGTTGCACTTTCCCCCCAACCTATTCCTCGTTTAAAGAAAAGGGGTTTGCTTCACCTTATCCCATATATTGTATGTCTCAGCTACCACAACCGGGCAAATTCTGGGCAGATTTAATCACAAAACCTAAGGACAGAGGCCTGGCTTCTCAGGAAATAATATGATTTGTTGAAAAACAACGTGAAATGTGAACACTGGATTAGAGAAAAAACAACAGGGGAAAAAGTTTGGGAAATTATTGGACTACAAGTAAGAAATCGCAACCAATTTGATTTTTTGTGCTGTTTAATAAAAAATATAGTAGGACCCCGTATCCACTGATTCATTATCCACTGTTTTTGTTGGCAGGGGGAAAATTAACTAAATAATTCAGCCGCCGCAAAGCAAGCTACTGTCACAAACAGCTGATGTAAAGCAAGCTACAGTCTCAAAACAGCAGCCATAAAGCAAGCTACTGTAACAAAACAGCAGTTTTGGGAATGTTTGGCATTATTATCCACAGTTTTTCATTATCCACTGGAAGGCGTGTAACCAATCCTCGGTGGATACTGGGGTCTTACTGTACTCCATTGATGTTTGTACGTCTATGGGTCTCCATTTGCATTTGCGTTCATGTACATTCAAATCCCATTAAAAACCCACTTCCTGCAAGTTTTGATAACCAGAACTAGGGTAATGTCATATTGGTTCACACACCATGAAGCCAGGACATTGGAAACTCAAGTAGATGTTTTCACAGACAGGCCTAGGAAGGCATCCGTTCTGCCATAATCGTGGTCGCCTAAAACTTCCCCCACGGTGGAGCCACACTTTATGTGGGTCTCTATTCCATCAGATCCTGGCTCAGGTATTAGACGTAGGTGCACTCCAAAGGCACCTGCCAGCCCCAATACCTCACCCCAAAGCCCACCTAGTTTGTAAAAATGGAGGAAAAGTCCATCACAGGTTGCAAACCATGATGGAGATGTGCATAATCTCCAGGCTTAAATCCGGGGTACTTCAAGGGCCAGATGCAGGGGAGTGGTAACAGGAGACAGAGATCTAGTCTCGTGCGCTCCCAGACGCATCTGGTGGGGCCACCTTGAGATACAGGAAGCTGGACTAGATGGGCCTTTGGCCTGATCCAGCATGGCTCTGCGAAGACATCTACTTCTTATGTTCCCATTGCTACCTCCAATGGCCTGTATTGGAGTAGTTTTCACCTGCAGATTTCACCAAACCAGATTTAAGTACAGCGGACCCTTGTATAACAAACAGTTTGTATAACATAAAATCTGTACAACATAAAACATTCCGGAGAGCGGGGAAATTTGCTTAACGTAATTGCCTAAGGGGCAAATCCGTACAACATAAAAATGGGATTACTCCGTTTTCAATGCATTCCTATGGGAAATTTGTACAAAGGAAAATTTGCTTAACATAATTTCATTGGGAACGAATTAATCCCTTTATACCAGGTACCACTGTATTCTCACCTGATTATTATTAACAGATTAAATGCTTGTTCCAGAGGAAATGGCCAACGGATATTCAAAGAGCTGCCATCATTTCAAGAGCACATGAAATTCATGTAGGCTTCCAGGTGGGATATACGGTCATTCAGGATTAAGTGAGAAAATAAACTTGCTTCTTCCGTTCATATTTATGCCACTATCCCACGACTGGTGGAAATCGTGTGTGCAAAGTGCAGCAAGTTGAGAAAGAAATTATCTGTTGGCTTTTAGTTAATTATTTAAACAATTCCTACCTCACCATTTTCCCCTCAGAAGGTCCTGAGGCAGCTTCCGGACGTAGCAACAAACAGGATAAAAATGGGAAATGTTTGACACAGAAAAAGTAGCCCAACTTTTAAGAAAGCAGGTGACTGAGAAAAAGCCCACCGGATGGGACACCTGAAGATACCTCGGAAGCCAGAGTCCCGAATGTGGCTGTATTACAGCGCGTGAATAAAAAGAAATCCTCAATACCATAAAGAGAAGAAAATTAAAGGATTTTGGTCATGTAATGCGCAATAACAAACGCCATCCGCTGCAGGTTATCCTGCAACGAAAAATAGATGAGAAGTGTGACCCAGGGCATAGAAGTACATCCTTAAAAATTTAAGGCAATGGTTTTCAGTGGGCACAGCGTCTCTATTGAGAATAGTTTTGGGTTTTAAATAAGAAATTATTATGCTACTGATCGCCAATGTTCTACCAGGACATGGTACTTAAAGGCGATGGGAAATCTCCTTGCCTGTATTGGCTGTTGTGTGCTGTTAAAGGTATGGCTTGATCTCCCAACCTCCAGCTGTGCAGCCAGAGACCCAAAATGCAGAACTATCTGGTATAGAATCATAGAGTTGGAAGAGACCTCAAGGGCTACTCTGGGCGGTTTACAACATGAAATCACAGGACAAGTTAACAAAGGAATCAATTTAAAAAAATGAAATACAAGGAGCATAATCAAACAAAATATACATAAATCAACAGCAATAAACTAAAATTTTAAGCTAAAAGGAAGATAAAAATAGCAGGAGATTGATAAAACAGGAAAAAGAGAGAAGGTAAGCGGTAAAAAGAATAGAATATAGACAGCCAGCAGTCTTTCTTTATGAAAGGAAAAACAAAACCAACTGCAGAGTTGAGCAACATGAGTTAATGATCCAACATGGGATTTTAGCTAGCTGCTTTATTCCCCTCAGAAGAACATAAGAAGAGCCATCATGCTGGATCAGGCCAAAGGCCCATCTTGTCCAGCTTCCTGTATCTCACAGCGGCCCCAGCAGATGTGTCTGGGAGCGCACGAGACTAGGTCTCTGTCTCCTGATCCCACTCCCCTGCATCTGGTCCTTGAAGTACCCCCGTTTTAAGCCTGGAGATGACACATCATGGTTTGTAACCTGTGATGGACTTCTCCTCCAGGAATCTGTCCAATCCCCTTTTGAAGGTATCCAGGCCTGTGGCAGTGAGTTCCTCAGACTAATAACACACTTGGTGAAAAAATATTTTCTTTTGTCTCTTCTTACTCTCCCAGCCCTCAATTTGAGTGGATGTCCCCTAGTTCTGGTATTTTGTGAGGGAGAAGAGCATCCCTCTGTCCACTTTACTCATGCCCTGCATTATTTTGTACGTTTCAATCATATCCCCCCTCAGGAGCCTTTTTTCCAGACTAAAGAGCCCCAAATGTTTTAGCCTTTCCTCATAAGGGAGGTGCCCCAGCCCAGTAATCATTTTGGTCGCTCTCTTCTGCACCTTTTCCAGTTCCACTATGTCTTTCTTGAGATGCAGAGACCAGAATTGTACACAATACTCCAGGTGTGGCCTTACTATCGTTTTCTATAATGCCATTATAATGTTGGCTGTTTTATTTTCAATCCCCTTTTTGATAATCCCTAGCATGGAATTGGACTTCTTCACCGCTGCCACACACTGGGTAGACACCTTCATGGAGCTGTCCACCAACATACCAGGATCTCTTTCCTGATCCGTCATGGATAGCTCAGAGCCCATGAAGAGGCATGTTGATTTTCGGCGTTTACTTAAAAAAATTTATTACTCTGCTTTGGAAAATATCACATTTACCATTTCAAACAACGTAGAATTTAACATAATAAGAGCATTTTCTGTTGCCTAGGGAAGCCTTTGGATAACTTGTGTGGCATAGTGTGCAGAATGTTGGACAATGACTGAGGAGACCTGGGTTAGAAAAATCTGAAGATTTCTGGAAACTGGTTTTGGAAGCCAAACAAGCAAAAACAAAACAAACAAAAAATCTCACTTCCGTTGAGAGCTGGATTGTCCTCTAGTAGTGGTTAAAAGGAACCATTACATACAAAGTCCTTGTTAAGTGTTGCGCTATAAGATGGCTACAACGGTGCTAACATTCATGTGAGGCATAGGTTAAGTATCACTATAGCTATCAGCTTGAAGTAATCAAAATTATTACAAAACATGGGAATACGAAACAAGAAGATGTTATTGGGGGGAAATAAAAAGATAAAGAAGCAAGACAAGGCGGAACTGTATGTATTTAAAAAAAACAATTTAAACATTGTTGTGGTTGTAGATGTAATCTGCGAGGGCATTACGCACAGACACCCCTTCCCCTTCAACTCTTCCAGCATCCTCCACCACAGGCACGTCGTTTTCAAAATCTTCATTGGATGTGGCATCGCCTTCCCCCTCGGGCAAAATGTGGTTCTTACGTTCACAAATGTTATGTAGTATTACAGCAGCAGCAATAACGGAGTTGATGTTTTCCATATGTACCGCCATACGATCAGAGAGTCTTCGGAACCGTGATTTTAAGCGCCTGAAAGCACGCTCCACCACGTTTCTGCAACGGTTGAAAACCTTGTTGAAATTTCTCTCCCTCTCTGTGATAGGGTTCGGATATGGCTTCATTAGCCAACGGCAAAGAGGGTATGCTCCGTCGCCAATTAAAACCGGTGGAATTGACACCCCACCGTAATTCATTAAGGGGTTTCCTGGGACAAAAGTGCCAGCTTCCATTTGCTTGCACAGCAACGATGACCGGAAGACTTGTGCGTCGTGTGCTACCCCAGGGCGTCCTGCTAGTATCGAGAAAAACACACCATCTGCATCACATGCAGCCTGGAGAACGACAGAGTGGAAGGATTTACGGTTGACGTACTGGGCTTGCTGCACTTTCGGACAAGTTATTGGAATATGAGTGCAATCAATGGCACCAATACAGTTGGGAAAGCCAAGTCGCTGGAATCCGGCTATCACCTGCAGTGCAATGAAATTAAGAGTAGAACAGAAATGAAGCAGCAGAAACCAGTATGGCAGATGTCGTTAGCGCAGGGGTGCCCAAACGTTTTGTAAGGAGGGCCAGATTTGGTGGCTGAGAATGTGTCAGGGGCCGGTTGCTCCCCGACCCTGCCACCCCACTGCAAGCCCCACCCACTTTCTTTTAAAAAAACATGGGGTGAAGGAAGGGGAGGGAAGGGTGGGCCAGCCAGCTGCGGGCCACTCAGAATGGCCTGGTGGGCCGGATTTGGCCCCCGGGCCGGACTTTGGGCAAGCCTGCGTTAGCAGATACAATTTGAAATGCACCGTGCATCAATATCAGTATTCCTAAGTGTGCACAGTAACTATAGAGAGCAATCAATTACATCAGAAATTAATTTAAAACAATAGTGATGATAACTGTAGGTATGTTATAAACAGAAAGCCAAAGGAGGGCAACATACCTTATGGTAGTCTGTTAGTTTAACTTCCTTATGCAGGAGCTTATGTTCCATCGCTAGACAAAATTCTATGACAACCGACGCAATGGAAGAAATGCCTTTTGAAAAAATATCGGCAAGTGTACGATAACAAGACTTGTGGGACAAATAATAGACCCCAATAGCAATGCGTTCTTCCACTGGAATAGCGCTCCGCATCACGGTATCCTGTCTCAGCAGGTACGGTCTTAGCTCATCTGCAATCTCAAAGAGAGTCTGCCTGGACATGCGGAAGTTCTCTAGCCACAGACGTTCATCCCACAATTTTAAGACCACGTTGTGAAACCAATCGGATCGTCCAGGATAAGTCCAGCAAGATCGAGGGGCAGGCGATCCTGCCCGCCAGGCAGCTGTAGCCAAGAACGGGATGACTGATAAAGAGTCATGTAATTGGTCCAAAAGAAAAAACTGGTTCTGTGATGATTGCAAAATTTCTAAAACTGTGCATGCAGCTTGCATAATTGATAGCATAATCTGCATAAGATTCTGCATGGTGATAATTAATGGAAATTGAACCTTCGCACGGCATTTTCTGCAAACAGGAGGCATCGCTGCAGGTAGAACTCTTGACTTCAATTCCTGGAAAGATCCTAGAACAATATATACATACATTAAGGAAGGAATATGCCCCCTTTTTGGCTAACCCAAGAAGTCAAGGGAGCCTCTCACAACCTAGGAAATTACAGATGTCACTCCCAGATAATCCCAGGCAATGCAGTTTGCAGGAAGGTAGATAGTTGCCATCAAGAAGACATTAGACATAAATGCCTCCCAAGCAAAGATCTGGTTGTGGCAGGAAATCACACAAAGGAATCAGCCCATCCCATCCTGCTTCTATCTGCCCAAAGCGATTCCAAGCCAAGGACCACCTTGTATCTCTGGGCCATAAATAAGTCCAGGGAAATACAGGCAGCCCTCCAAGCAAGGGCTCCTCCGCTCTTTGCAGGTCCTTCAGAAAAGATTAAGCCAATTAGCAAAACAATGATCAAGTCAGAAGGAGCAGGTCAAGTAGGCACATGGCTGACAAGGGGAGGGGCTGGCTGCTATTCCTGGTTCAAGTTTTAAAGGGTTTTTAATCATACAACTATTACAGCGTTAACACTTCTTAATGTAGACTCCATTGAGGAGTTGATATTTCTTTTTTAAACACTGTGAGCTACCTCGGGAAGGGTGTCCTATAGAGGAGAGAAAGAAAGAAAGAAAGAAAGAAAGAAAGAAAGAAAGAAAGAAAGAAAGAAAGAAATTATGTATTCTGATTTGGGCTGAGATAATTCCCACCATGGATTAGCAAGAGAATCTGATTTGGGCTATATTTCTCCTGAATGCTCAGTTCTAGCCAAGAGTCCTCTTTTAATGAATGAATGAATGAATAAATAAATAAATAAATAAGCAAGCCACCTATGACTTGTAACGGCCCTATGAATGAGCAATCTCCAAAATGCCACCTTCTTAACAGTCTTGCTTAGTCCCTGCAAACTCAACCCTGTGGTTTCCTTTAAGCAGTTAGTCCATCTCACATTTGGTCTTCCTCTTTTCCCGCTGTTTTCCACCTTTCTCCGCATTATGGCCTTTTCCAGAGACTCCTGGCCTTTCACAAAGGGCCCAAAGTAGGACAGCCTCCATTTCCACATTTCTGCCTCCACAAAGAGAGTTCAGACTCGGTTTTTTCCTAGGACCCGCTTGTCTGTCATTCTGAGAGGCCATGGTAACTACCGAGACTTCTCCGACACTACATTTCAAACAAATAAGGTCGTTGTCACCACCAAATCAGCTTTCTTAACTGCCCATGGTGACTGGAAATACGAACCTGTGGAGGGCACATCCCTTTCACAGGATGATGTTTTCTCATTATTTCACAGATGCTTTTCCTAGTCTTGTGTGCGTAAGATGGCCAGTCAGAAATAAAGTGGTAGGGAAAATTTTATTCATTTGAGCGGTGATGCTGAGCAGGAGCTTTGAGGAGACCCTCTGGCTCCTTGACAAGCACTGGACACAACGATCCATTGGGTCCCCTTCCAGTTTTTTCACTTTCTGAGACAATGAAGTGATTTAAAAGGTCTTTTAACAGGGCCAGCCCTCTTTCTCTGAAGCGTTCCCTCCCTCCCTGATAGACCGGAAGAGTTCGCTGGCTGTTCAAACCTGATGAGAAACACCGGGGAAATAAATAGGGCCTCATAAGAACATAAGAAGAGCCATGCTGGATCAGGCCAAAGGCCCATCTAGTACAGCTTCCGGTATCTCACAGTGGCCCCAACAGATGCCTCTGGGAGCGCACGAGACTAGATATCTGTCTCCTGATCCCACTCCCCTGCATTCTGGTCCTTGAAGTACCCCGGTTTTAAGCCTGGAAATGACACATCTCCATCATGGTTTGTCACCTGTGATGGAATTTTCCTCCAGGAATCTGTCCAATCCCCTTTGGAAGGCATCCAGGCTAGATGCCTGTAGGAATGTTCCCCTGAGAGATATTAGGTATTAATAACCACATCCAGCAAGCTTCCTGTGGGGCATTCTGGGGACAATATTTGACTCTTTCTCCTGCACGGGAAATCCCTGGGAGAGGGGAAATAGAGTCCCTAAGATTAAGATGCAGGAAGCAGATAACTGACTATCTTGTCCTTCCATTCTGGCCACAAGGAACAAAGAGACCATTAATGATTACCCTCACATCATGGGATGGGATAGCAAGCTGCTGGGGTATCAATCATTACCATCCCTCACTAGGTGACATGTCCACGTCACAGAAAGCCCTCCCCGGGAGTCCATCAAGCCAATGACAGGCTGACACCTAGGACACCACACAATATCTGTAACTCCGCCTCTTACAGCTAATAAAGGTGTGCCTTGCAAGCCTGCTCGGAGAAGAGAAGAGCATGGCAGCCTGACACTTGAACCCAACCCCCGTGTCCGTGTAGGTTATTTCCCTACAGATGCCATCACCACCTCTTGTGGCAGGGAGTTCCACAGACTAACAACACGCTGGGTAAAAAAAATATTTTCTTTTGTCTGTTCTCCCTCTCCCAACCCACAGTTTGAGTGGATGTCCCCTAGTTTTGGTATTTTGTGAGAGGGAGGAGAGTGTCTCTCTATCCACTTGACTCATGCCCTGCATTATCTTGTACGTCTCAAGGTTGAAACATTTTCTCTCAAAAGACAAAAAAAAAGGGAACTTTACCCAAAAAGGTGACATGGGCGTGATTCTCCATCATCACTTCCTCGTGCAAGGCTCTTTGGTCCCGATTCAGGAAGGCCCACTCGTCCTCCGTAAAACTCACAGACACCTCTTCAAAAGTGACCAGGCCCTGAAAGGAAAATAAAGTGGGTTTTCCCCCCTCATGGATGCTGAAAAGGGTTCTTCCACAGCTGGTAGGGAAATAATATATGGCGACAGGTCTCGTTCCCTTGCCGGATTTCAATCAAGCCTTTCATGGGCCTTTCCAGTATGAACTTTCAAGAATGAATTTATTTTATTTATGAAGTCCAGAAACAGTGCAAGGAGAAGGCAGACCATGGACATCAACGGAAGTGGGTCAGCCTGTAACTGATGGGCCGAAATCATCTTCTGACAGAAGAGCAACGATTAAAAATGCACACTATTAACAAGTTTAAAATGCCATGCAGTGTCCCTAATATGGAAACCTATATATTAAAACATTTAAATAGGGGTCAGGATGCACGGTATACTTGTGAAGCAGATGATACCAAATTGGGAGGGGTTGCTAATTCCTTAGAGGATAGGATAAAAATCCAAAAGGACCTTGACAGATTAGAGTGCTGGGCCAAAGCTAACGGAATGGGTTTCAATAGAGGGAAATGTAGGGTGCTACATCTAGGTAAAAAGAATGAATTGCACAGATATAGGATGGGAGACACCTGGCTGGAGAATAGTACCCGTGAAAGGGATCTGGGAGTCTTGGTGGGCCACAAATTGAACATGAGTCTGCAGTGTGATGCGGCGGCCAGGAAAGCCAACGCGATTCTTGGTTGCATCAACAGAAGCATAGGGAGTTTATACACAAACCCTAAACTCCGGGGCAAATGGCTCCCAGCTCCGGAGCTTAAAAATGTTTACCCACCAGCTCCGGAGTTAACAGGAAATTAAGTGCGACCACGCCCACTTTAGCACGTCCCAGCACACCTTTCAGGTACCTGCTCTTTGGAGGTGAAAATTATTTGATCCAGTGTAACGATAGTGAGTGCAGGGCTCTCCTTGCTTCTGTTTGTTGTTTTTTGGCTCCCGCCCCTTTAAGAGCTACTTTTACAGAGACGAGAGGCAGAACGAGATGAGCGGCATGCTTTTCTTTCTCTTTTTCTCCCTCCCCTCATGCAGCCAGCAGCCAGGAAGTGCGGAGGGGGTGGGGACACAGGAAGAGCGACGAACCCCTAAGATCTCTGGTCCGAATTTAAGTGGCCAGCGGATCTTAGGGGTCGTGTAAAAAAGGCCCATAGTGTCTAGGTCAAGGGAAGTGACAGTATCACTCTATTCTGCTCTGGTCAGACCCCACCTGGAGTCCTGTGTCCAGTTTTGTGCGCCTCAATTTAAAAAGGATGTTGACAATCTTGAACGGGTCCAGAGGAGGGCGACCAGGATGGTTAAAGGTCTGGAGGAAATGTCTTATGAGGAACAGCTTGGGGAACTGGCAATGTTTAGCCTTTCAAAAAGAAGGTGGAGAGGGGAGATGACAGCTACGTTTTAATATTTGAAGGGATGTCATATTGAAGAGGGGAGTGGTTTGTTTTCCGTGGCTTCAGAGATTCAAATTAAACATTAGGAAGAATTTCATGACAGTTACGAGCTGTTCGGCAGTGGAATAGGCTGCCCCAAAGGAGGGTGGTGGAGTCTCCTTCTTTGGAGGCTTTTAAGCAGAGGCTGGATGGCCATCTGTCGGGAGTCCTGTGATGGGGGTTCCTGCATGGCAGGGGGTTGGACTAGATGGCCCTTGAGGTCTCCTCCAACTCCATGGTTCTATGAAATAACATTCAACAGGCTCTTTTGAAAAAGAGTCACCATGACTCTCTTGCCAGCCTGGGGTTCCCAAAGCCCTGGCCTTTGGCCGGTTGGGCCCTGGGTAGCCGTGCTCGGCCTCCCGGTTGGCGGGTGGGTTTCCCACAGGCCGCAGGTGTGAAAGAGGCCAAGGGAAGGAGGCTGTCCCTTTCAAACCATGGGAGGCAACAGGATCAGCACCCAGGTTGCCCTTTTACTTTTGTCTCAGGGGTCGTCCCTGAAGTCACAGTCACACACACACACACACACACACACACACACACACACACACACACACACACACACACACACATGCACGCACACACGCACACACACCCCAACCTCGAAAGCCACTCCGATTCCATCCTCCACAGCCGCCGATCGAGCTGGAGATGTTCCTGGCACCGTTTCGTCACCTGCGAGCAGGAAATGTTTTAAAAGTGTGGGAGAATGTATTATATTCTTTACATCAGGTATATGTGAAGTTCAGGCAAGGGGCTGCTGCGTACGACACCCTATGACACCCAAGACTTTTCCTGCATCCATCCATCCATCCATCCATCCATCCATCCATCCACCCATCAATTTTCTTTCTTTCTTTCTTTCTTTCTTTCTTTCTTTCTTTCTTTCTTTCTTTCCTTTCTTTCTTTCTTTCTTTCTTTCTTGGACTAGATGGCCCTTGAGGTCTTTTCCAACTCTATGATTCTGTGATTTTTATACTATGCACTCTAGCCCAAAGGCTACTCTGGGCACCTTACAACATTAGGATAATACAGAAATTATAAGCAGTACACAATAACAATAACATCCAGCCTCTTTCAAACCCCCGTTTTGGAGGATTTAACAGCCTCGCCTGCTGCCTGTAGCTTGTTGGCCTGGGAGGGACCTTTCTGGGTTGAGGTACCTGTCCATCTCTCCTGCATTAACCAATCAATCCTCCCTCCTTCTAAATTCAAAGATAGTCCCGCCTCTCTGCAGAGAAATCTAGTGTTCCTTTTATTTAGTCTGTTGGGAGCAGTTTGTGTTGTACGTTTCCTGTTGATCTGCTCGCGACTGGAGTTCATGAAACGTTCTTGTTCTTTCTCCTTAAAATATCTGAAGCGTGAGTGATGAAAAGCTTAATGGCCAGTTAATGAGAAGGGGGTGGACCGTCTGGAGAACTTGTAGCTGTTCTGCTCTCAGGATTCCTGTCCTTCTACGGAGTAGCACAAAGGAACGGAACTAGAAGTGCAAAACGCCACAACTTTTCTGGTAAAAAAAATGTAAATAGATGCTCCTCAAAGCCTCCAGGTGTAGCGATTTGCCTGACAAAATTTCAACAGGGATCTCTTGCACTGCTAAACACACACACACACACAGAGAGAGAGAGAGAGAGAGAGAGAGAGAGAGAGAGAGAGAGAGAGAGAGGGGGGGGGGAGGGAGAGAGGGTGCTTTTACACGACCCCTAAAATCCGAGGCAAAGGGCTCCCAGATGCAGAGCTTAAAATTGTTTTCCCATCAGCTCTGGACTTTTAAAAAAATTAAGTGCGACCACGCCCACCTAAGCGCATCCCATTGCATTTTCCAAGTGCCTGGTCTCTGAAGGTGAAAAATTTCTGATGCAGATGTAAAGCAGTGAGTGCCGGGCTCTCCTCGCCTTGTGTTTGTTCGTTTTTTGCCCCCCACCCCTTTAAGAGACTGGAATGCTTCCTGGGGCAGCTCCCGATGGCAGAGCGGAGGTGAGCCTGCATTCTTTTCTCCCTTTTTTCTCTCCCTCCCCTCACGCAGACAGGAGCAAGGGAGTGCGGAGGGGGTGGGAACACAGCAAGAGTGACAAACCCTCAAGATCTCTGGTCCGAATTTAAGTTGCCAGCAGATCTTATCGGTCATGTAAAAGTGCCCAGAGAGAGAGAGGGGGGGACTTATGGAAAACCAGAATTAGGTAGATTTCCAGGTGCTTCATGAGATTTTTGGTGAGGAGGAGGTGGGTCTTGCGACTTACGGGGGGGCGTGGTGCACTGCAACAACTGAGGCAAGGGCCAACCGAAGCCGATCGGCCCTGCCGTACCCAGATTTTATATTTTAATTGTTGAAAGGAATCAGGCTCCCTCTCCCGAGTTCACTTGAACCGCTGTTGCGCTATGCCAAAATTTTTAATTTTCTGAAACCCTAACTCAGTGTTGGCGAACCTAGGGCATGGATGCCAAAGGTGGCCCTCGGAGCCCTTTCTGTGGGCACACCTTCACAGCCACCTGGATTTCAGATTAAATGGCTGTACTGTATTGGCACTTTGGGAAAAATTAGTGGGTTTTGAATCACAGTTTGGGCACTCGGGTCTCTAACAGGTTCATCATCACTGCCCTGTCTGTTTCTAAAATACAGTGGTACCTTATATAAAAAAATTAAATCGCTCCAAATGAAATTCTGTTAAGCAAATTTTCCTTGATACAAATTTCCCATAGGAATGCATTGAAAACAGAGTAATCCCTAATTGCGACCATTTTTATGTTGTACGGATTTGCCTCATAGATGATTCTGTTAAGCAAATTTCCCCTCTCTCCGAAATTTTTTATGTTGTACAGATTTTATGTTATACAAACCGTTTGTTATACGAGGGTCCACTGTATAGGCCATGACACACATTTTTCTCCCCACCTCTGACCCCTCAGGGAAGGGGCAAAGCAGCCTATAGGTTTCAGCTCCATTCAGTGACACCCCCCCCCCAGTGTAGACTTAAGGACCGGGTTCAAATCCCTGCTCAGCCATGAAAACTCACTGGGGGGAGTGGAACTGGTAAAACCGCTTCTCAGACCACGTTCACTGACTGTGGAAGTCCTGCCCGATGTTGCCATACATCAGTTCCAACTTGACAGCCCAGAACAGGGACCAAGGAGAAGCGGCCTTCCATCATCCTTACCCAGTGGGGCAGCCCCTCCATCATCTTCCGGCTGGTAATTCCTAAAGAGCCCCCTCTGCTCCGTCTGTGGCAGGCCTTCCGCTGCCTTGGGGGTCCTCCCGGTCCCTTCTGGCGGCTCCAACATCTAGGCAGAGGATCGGGGGAAGGAACGGAATGACGACACCCTCCCTCCCTCACAAACCCTTAGCAGAAAAAGTGGCTGGTGTGAATTCAAGAGATTCTTGTCAACTCCAGTGTTGGGGGTAACAATATTTGGGTGCCTCGTCAACACCATCTCGGGCCAGCATACACAGTGGCTGATTAAGAAGAAAAGTAGGTCCCCCCTTCTCTGCCTCTTAGAATGAAAGACTTTTTTTAAAAAAATTGGGACTACATATCCCAGCATCCGCCTGCTAGCATGGCCAGGGGGCTGATTTACGGGAGACATGGGTCATTGTCTGCCCTCGGGAAAAAAATCTACAACGCCCCAGGATCCCCTGGCCACCACGGCCAACTGGACAGGGGACGATGGGCTGTGTGGTCGAAAGACACATATTTCTCCCCACTGGACTCGGAGTTCTCAGGGTGCTCGGGGCTGCCCTCACCTGCTTTTCCTCCTCGTCCTGGCTCAGGAGAAAACCCTCCGCCAGGGCCACCGCCTGGGAAGTGGTCTCGGCCCCGCATTCCCTCACCCAGATGGAGATCTCTGAGGGAAGGATGGTCAAGAACTGGTCCAGGATCACCCGGTCCAGGATCTGAGCCTTGGTGTGTCGCTCCGGCTTCAGCCACTGGCGGCAAAGATGGTGGAGGCGGCTGCAGGCTTCACGTGGCCCGGTAGCCTCCCGGTAGTCGAAGTCTCTGAAGCTCTGGCCCCCGACGCCGGTGCTCAAAGCTTCTCCGTCCGGGGATTTCGACATCCTGGTTAGCTTTTTTCTGGTTAGCTTTTTTTTAGTCTGGTTAGGTTTTTCCAAACAGATGCCCTTTTCCAGCTTTCCCGACTGCTGCGTTTTGGCTTTTCCAGTCCGTACAAGAAAACAGCCTGCAGGTAGAGGTAGAGGCAAAGGATTAAAAATAAGAACCTCCATGTCACTTGGCTTCCTTCTTTCTCAAAGCCAAGATTATAGCAAGGCTATACAAAGCTAAGAGACCCCAGCATGGTAGAGTGGGTGGATCCGGCCTGCAGAGTCCTGGGTTCGAGTCTCCGCTCAGCCATGGAGAGGTGGGAACTGGTGAAACCACCCCTTAAATATCTCAACAATCCATCAGGATTAATGAAGGGAGTCTCTCCATATATCAGCAGGGGGTGAAGGCAAGGAAATGGCACCCCTTCATTTGTGGTTAGTGAGGTGCCTGCTTTTGTAAAACTCTTGCTTCCTGTCAGAGCCCCAGGCTTGAGCCATTAGCTTTTCCAAAGAGGCCCTGAATACCAGAGTTTAACATCCCATCACGCTCCTTCAATGGACTCCAGCAGCCTTAAGCGGAAAGCCCCAGACCTATAGAGGCCTATAGAAAAAAAATGCATTTCCCCCTTGAAACAAAATCATCAAACTGAGGAAATCGGCCTCATGGGATTTTTTTTCTTCAATTTGCACTTTCCTCTTTTCTAAAATGACTTCTGCAAGTCTATTTTACAATGTATAACTCCTAACCATAAAAATGCAACAGCAGATAAATAAATTCTAAAAGGTGCTCAAGAAAATCCTGTTCAAACAATTCTTAAAAAGTATTTCAAAAGATAAAAGGGCAATTTTTTAAAAAAAACTTCACAGCAGTTGACCTATTAAAAACCTTCCTGAAAATAAAATTCTTTGTTAGAGAAAAGGCAGCATCAAGCAAAGACAGCAGGACAAACAGCTAAAGAAACGAAGTAATATGATCATAAAAGCAGACTTTGAAACTTTTATGCTCCGACATCTACAGCCTTTTATGAATTAAACGCAGGAAACAGTAATCGGGCTTAGTTGAAGGGTTAGAGGAGGGTTAGAAATAAAATCAAAACAATTCGAGTTAGTAGAGAGCAAATCCAATTCCATCATTTCCATCAGATATATACTGCTTCTTTAGATGGAGTCTTTTTCCACCATACCTCTTTTTTTTTTTTTTTTTTATATTAAATTTTTTTTTTTTTGCCCATCCTTTTTTTTTTAAAATTTTTTTTATTTTTATTGAACATGAAAAAGAACAAAATAACAATAATAAACAGTAATAGACAATCATAAACAATACAGAGTGCCCCCCACCCCCAAGAAACCGTCCAGTATTCTTGCATCTTCTCTTTCTTCTTCATCTTTTTTTTTTTTCTTTTTCTTCCAATAGGCTTCTTAAGGTCCTTTACGCCAGAACTGTGTTGGGTTATAAGTTGGTTGTATCCCTTTCCCTTTTAATAATACATAATCTATAAATTTCCCCCAAACATCATAGAAAATATCTTTTTTTATTTCACCTCTCAAAACTTTTATATTACAAGATAGTTTATCATTTAACGCTATGTCCCACACTTCCTTATACCATTCAGCAATTTTAAGGTCTGATTTCAATTTCCAGTTCCTAGCAATAATCAGTCTAGCTCCTGTCATAAGATTTGCTATTAATTCTTTAGTTTTCACATCATATTCATTAATAGATGGTAATGATAACAAAGCAATTTCCGGTACACATTTAATATCGGTTTGTATTATTTCTCTTATCTCCTCAAAGATCTCTTGCCAGAACTTTTGAACTATTTCACATTCCCACCATAAATGAAAATAGGTACCTGTCTTTTTTTCGCATTTCCAGCAGAGCTTAGAATATTTTGGATTCATTCTATTCATTCTGACTGGAGTCATATACCATCTTAAAACTAGTTTGAAGTAGTTTTCTTTTATTCTGACTGATAATGACCGTAAAATCCTCAAATTCCAAATTCTTTTCCATTCATCATTATTTATTTCTTTCTCTATGTCTTGTTTCCATAGCTCTCTTATTGTGTCCTGTTCCCTATTCTCAAATGAATCTTGAATTATTTTATATAGTTTACCAACTGTTCCTTTCCCTGTATTTCCTTTCTCTGATTCATATGTTGTCAGAAATTGCTCAAATTTTGTATATCCTCTAAGTTGTGTATTTTTCCTAATCCATTCTTTCGTCCAGCTGTCTAACTGGGCGTAATTCAACCAGGACAATTCCTGAGTTTGCAGAATACGTTTAATTTCTTGTTTTGATGTCATCTTTTTAATCCAATCTTTTAGTCTTGCCACTTTCCTTAATTTAAATAAGTCTCCCAATTTCTTCATGTTCGTGGGGAAATTTTCCTGATCGATCACCGCGCCAAGCGGGGAACCTTCCTGTATCAATTTCTTTCCATACTTTTTCCAAGTGAGCAATAGGGAACTTAGAAGAGGGTTTTTAATTGGGTAACTTTTCCTTTTTGGGGGGAAACTAAATACATATTTATTTATGTCTTCATTTAGTTCCTCTGATTGAAGTTCCCACCATATTAGTTTTTGCGGTTTAAATAGTATTTCCCCCAGGGAACTAATCTGATTAGCTATGTAATACATTCTAAGATTAGGTATACCTATACCTCCCTCTTTTTGAGATCTGTACCATAAGCTTTTATTTATTCTTGCTTTTTTTTTCACCATTGCAAAATTTATTTAAAAGATCTTGATAGACTTTAATTTCAGTTTCTGTGTATTGAATAGGTAACATTCTAAAAAGAAAATTTATTTTAGGAAGTATTTTCATTTTTACCATTGCTATTCTGCCAAACCATGATAAGTTTAATTTGGAGTAATTTTGTAATTTATTTCTAATCTCTTCCTTTATTTTTGTATAATTTCGTTCTTTCGTTTTGCTAATGTCTTTATCTAAAAGTATCCCTAGGTATTTTATACATTTACAAATTTTCAGTTCGTAATTGGAGATCTCTTCCATGTCTCGATTATCCTGATTGAAAAGCATGATTTCTGATTTCTGCCAGTTGACACATAATCCGGTTATTTCACCAAATTCCTTTAGATGAGCTTTTATTCTTAATATAATTTCTGCCGGATTTTTTATTGTTAACAAAGCGTCATCCGCAAATAAACTGATTTTTATCTTGCCTTCCTTACCCATACCTTTAATAAGTTGGTCCTCCCTTATTGCATTAGCTAGTAGCTCTATCACTATGCAAAACAGAACTGGCGATAAAGGGCATCCCTGTCTTGTTCCTCGGCCTAGGGTAATTTTTTCTGTCATCCCATCATTGACAATGATTGATGAGGTGCTATGAGAATAGAGTTGGTTTATTACACTTAGAAATTTTTCGCCAAATCCCCATTTCACTAATAAAAGTTTTAACGCAGGCCATTGGACACAATCAAAGGCTTTAAATAAATCTAGAGACAAAATACATGCTTTATCCTGTGATCTTCCCATCTCATAAAGAACATTCAAGACTCTTCTTACAGTGTCTGACATTTGTCTACCTTTGATAAAGCCCGTTTGGTCTTCCTTAATATATTTGTCTATAAATGTGTACATTCTTTTGGCTAGAATTGCTGTAAAAATCTTGGCATCTTGATTTATAAGTGATATTGGTCTGTAGGATCCAACATCTGTTGGATCTTTATTAGGCTTAAGAATTAAAATAGTTAAGGTATGTTTCCAGGAGGAAGGAACTTGCTCGCCCTCCAATATCTCATTATAAAGTTTCTTTAACTTAGGAATTAACATTGATTTGAATACCTTGTAAAATTCTGGACCCAATCCGTCATCTCCTGGAGTTTTGGCATTCTTTAGCTTATTTATAACATCGTCTATCTCCTCCTCTTTAATAGCTTTTTCCATTTCAAACCTGTCTTCTTCCGCTAGTCTTACTTTTAAATTTTTGTCAATATATTGTTCCATAACTTCCTTACTACTTCTATTAGCTGTATATAAGTTTTGATAAAATTCTTGAATAGCTTTTAATTTTTCTTTCATTTGAGTAGAAATATTACCGCTTAAATCCTTTATCCTTCCTATCATGCTTTTTTCTTTCCTTTTCTGTGCTAATTTTGCTAGCATCTTGGAGTTTTTATTGCTATATTCGAAAAAATTTCTTTTCAAATATAGTAGATTTCTTTGGGTTTGTTGTAGATCTATATCTTCTAATTCCCTTTTCCTAGCCTCAACCTGAATTAAAATTTTTTTGTCTTTGGTTAGAAAGAATTGAGATTCAAGATCTGCTATCGTAGCCTCCAATTTTTTTTTATTTTTGCTGATCTCGACTTTTAATAATAGCACTTTCTTTTATTATGTAACCTCTAGCCGCTGCCTTCAGAGTGTCCCAGATAACTCCTATTTGACCACCACCTTCTTCATTGATATTCCAGGTTTCTAGCCATTCTCTTTGTATTTTTTTGTACTGTATCTGGGGGTTTGAAAAATTCTAGGATTTATTGTCCACCTTCTTGCTTCCTTATAATTCTTCTTATTTTCTATTTCAATAGACATTAGAGCATGATCAGAAATTTTTATCAATTCTATATTTGTATTTACAACTTTAGATAGCAAACTTTGTGAGATAAATATAAAATCTATTCTTGAGTAAGCTTTATGGGCTGATGAATAAAAAGTAAATTTTCTTTCATCGCCCTTTAATTCTCTCCAAACATCCTTTAATCCTGTATTTGCGATGAATTTTGTTAAGATTGTATGTCTAGCCCTGAAGTCTACCTTCCTAGTCATTGTTTTATCTTTTATTTTGTCCATAACCATGTTGAAATCTCCTGCCAAAATCACATGTCCTTTCTGTACCTTTTCTATCTGCTCCCATACCTCTTTGTAAAACAGATTGTGATTAGCATTTGGTGCATAAACATTTATCAGTGTATATTGTTCTAGTCCAATTGTGGCCTGAAGAATAATATATCTACCTTCCAAATCTTTCACAGTTTTTTCAACAATACAATCACAGTGCTTTGATATTAAGATTGCTACCCCCCTTGCTTTTGATGTACCAAAACTTTTCTCATAGATGTTGATGTTGGGTAGTTTCAGTTCGTTTTGGCCATCTTTCGCTTGGTGTGTTTCTTGAAGAAAGACGATGTCCGGTTTATTCTTCTTAATTAATGACTCTATTCTGTTTCTCTTCGTGACAGTTCCTAGACCCTTGGCATTCAATGTAACTAATTTCAACAGTCTACCCATATTTTCATTCTATTATCGATCTGGAACGGTCTCTTTGTGCAGATATACAAACAAACATTACATATAATATAGAAAAAGACAATGATTACCCAAACCCTACCACCTACATTTATTTTCTGTTCTCCCATCCTCTTGGCCCTCATACACTTCCTGTATGCGCCCTAATAGGAGGGAGGGGGAAGGCACCCGTACACTTCCTGATGGCTAAATAATGATTCAGAAGCTCTAAATTAGCGTTAGCACTGTCTAGTCTTATTTACAGTTGTATACGTGATAAGTTGAAAAGAAAGAATGTATTAAAAAGATAACATGATAATATGAATTTTAAGATCCTTCTATTCACCTCCTTTCCTCCCTCAGTCCCCTCCCCCCCAAAAAAAACCAAAAAAAGTAAAAATAAAATAAAAATAAAAATAAAAATAAATAAATAAAAATAGAGAAAAAAAATAAGAGGGAAAAGGAAAGATGTGCTGGGAAAGATAAGGGATAAGGAACAGGAAGGGAGTGGGGAGTTATGGGACGGACAAGTCCAAATATAACCAAATATAACAAAATGGACTAAAGAAAAAAAAAAGGGGAATATAAAAAAAAAAAGGGAGGGAAGGGAAGGGAGAGACAGGGAGAGAGAGAAAAGGAGGGCTGTCTTCTGTAGTGCGATGCTCTTCAAATCGGTCTCCATTTTGCTTGCCCACTGAAAGATTTAAAGAGTTAAAGGGTGACGCTGTCTTCACTGCAGATGCTGAATTTAGAGTTCTCTATTCTTCTTCGATTTGAATGTTCCATGCCTTGAGAAGTTGTTCACCTTCTTCCAAAGAATAGATTTTGTGTAGAGTTGGACCCTTCCACACCTTGAGAAAGATCGGGAAACCCCAGTTGTATCTATAGTTGTTGTTTCTCAGAGCCTTTGTTACAGGTCTCATAGTTTTCCTCCATTCAAAAGTCTCCCTGGAAATATCCTGGTAAACTTGTAGAACTCTTCCCTCACGCTTCAGCAGGTCAGGCTTTGCCCTAAGAGTTGACATCAGTTGTTCTTTCATGGCATAAGAAGTAAATCTAATAAGAATTGGTCTTGGAGTAGCTTTCATGGCACTACCTATATAATGTATCCTTTCAATGTCGGTCTCAGCAAGATGTTGGGGGAGGATAGAATTAAGCCAAATGAGGATTTCTTTCTTCATTTCTTTTTTATCCTGGAGTTCAAAATTAATTAATTTCAGATTAGACCTTCGAGAATAATCCTCCATATAGATGAGCTTCCGCTGTATGGCATCGATCTCTTCTTCATGTGCAGCGATGGCTCTTTCATTCTTGGAGGCTAGAGTTTGAACTTGATTGATTTCTCCTGCTAGTTTTTTCAGTTCAATGCCGTTATTAGACACCTGTGACTGCAGAGTCTGAATTTCTTGTAACAGATCCTTCCTTAGATCTTTATTCTGTGATGATAAGGACTGGAAACGGTCTTCGATAGTAGAAGTTACATCTTTTAGAGCTGATTTGATAAGGGAGCTGACTTCTGCTTTCAAGTTTTTAAAAACTCCCTTGAGAGATCTGGCTGTTGTGCTGGCGCTTTGCCAGAATCAGACGCCATTATGTCAGCTTCAACAACAGCTTCTGCTCTCTCAAGACGGGCTCGTTGATACGTGGCGTCTGAGGGTTTGCATACCCACTTTTTTATCACAGTAGGACCCTTTTTCTTGGGTGGCATGCAGAAAAATCAAGTAAGTAAACTTTTTTTTCTTTCTTTCTAGCCTCAAAGCGAAAAAAACAACATCTCTCACAGTCTCTCACAGTCCGTCTGCCTGGGACGTGACACGGCAGAAAGCGAAAGTAAATCACTGCTTCAGTAATTCATTGTTATCTCTCCCCTTAAAAAAATACACAGTTTTCAGCCTGTCCTCCCCAAAGGTTTATGATCCTTTACTCACGATTTTGGTATCATTAACCGACAGTATTTCAAGTTTTATTCATCACATTAAGCGGAGCTGCCGGATCATCCAGCCATCTCGCCGTGGGCGGAAGTGCCCCCCCCTCCACCATACCTCTTTAAAATATCTACTGCCCTGCTTCAAGGTGCAGCCAATTTCCAAATCTTGTTTTGCCAGTTTGGGGGGGGGGAGTCCGAATTAGCAGGATATACGTTTCCCTTTTAATTTCTTGATTATATCTTATCACCTTGGCCTGTCAGCCCTTAAAGCCCAAAGGTCTTCTTCTAGCTGATGTGGAATGCAGCCCCAGCTAGGGGTCCTGAAATGGGGGCAAAATCCTTCTTTTCCCCCTATAAATAAAGGGACTCACCTCTGCCCTCCTGCAGCCTCTTCCTAAAAAAGTCTCCTTGCAAGGGGAGCCGCAGGCTCTTTGCAGAAACCCCCTAAACCCGCCCACCCCTGCCTGTCATTCAGGCTCTCCCAGCCAATGGGAGAGGAGCTGGCCTGGCCCCTTTCTTTTGGGGCTAGAGGGCAATCCTGCTGAGTAGTCCCAAAGGCCCCATTGGAGTGGACTGGAGGGGCTTCCACCCCCCCCATGGCTCCCCTGCTGGCTTGCTTTTATGTTAAGTTATAAATTTGTATGCCACTGACAATGTGGGGACACTAAGTAGTTTACAAAGATAAAAGTATGCAATTATTCCAGCCACCCAACAAAAACTGTACAATAAAGAACTCCGCCAAATAGGCTTTCCTTTTCTTCTGCCTTGAAAAAGAGGTTCTGGATCCTTCTCCTGCCTTCCAAAGAAAAGGGGATCCTGGATATAACATGAGTTTGCCAAGGGCCTTGTCGATGCCCAGTGTGGGGTAATGGGCAGAGTGAGGAACTAATTCTCCAAACGCCTGGGTTCGAATCTCTGCTCAGCTGCGGGAGGTCGCTGGGGCCTAGGAGGGCAGTCTGGGGAGAAAGTGGGTCCTTGATCAAATTAAGCCTGGACTAACTCTGGAGGAACTTTTTAAAAAAGTGTTCTGTTTATATACCACCCCATAGCACTTCAAATACTCTCTGGGCAATTTACAGTTTAATTATGCAGGCTACACGTCCCCCCCCCCCCCGCAAGTGTGTCTGGCCTCCTGCTTGCAAGAAGAAGAGCTTGGAGGCCTGGCATTGTTAACCCAACAAGATGCATGTATGTAGAATCATTTTCCTACCAAAAAAAAACCATGATGCAAACAGCTGAGCAATATTTACTTAACCACTACTGCGATGTGTTTCATTAAAAAACAGAACATCGCTGCCAGGATGATCAGGAGGCTGGAAACCAAGCCCAAGAAGGAAAGAGTGAAAGTACTTTGAATGTTTAGACCAAGGGTCCTCAAACTAAGGCCCGGGGGCCAGATCAGGCCTACCAGGGGCATGAACCCAGCCCCCTGGCCAATGCAGACCCCCCTCAGTGGTGGAGGCCGGGTGTGAGCCCACTGCAAACATCTTTGGACTGCCCAGTCTGCCTCTTCCTACTTGTGGTGCTTGCGAGTGCGCCGAAGCAGTGCTGCGTCCTCCGCTGCTGCCACCGCCACTACTGTTGCAGGCAGGTGGGTTTATCAGGAGCTCTGAGGCCACACGGCTTCCTCCGCCACCGCCACCACCACCGCCAGGAAATTTTGACAGCCTGGGATCACAGATGCTCAATGGAGGAGTACCCCTGGAAGAGGAGGAAGAGGAAGAGGAAGCCATGCTCCCTGCGTCGCCGACAGACACTTCTGCCAGCCTGCCTTGTCTCCCTAACGAGCCTATTCAGGCCATTGTTCATCTTATGAGCCTAATTCAGACCAGGGTGACAAGAGGTCAAAGCTGACTATAAGATGGAGGACTTGCACTAGCTGTATTCAGACCGATGAAGCTGTTTGGATGAATAGCGTTTCTATCTCTCAAAAAGAAGTCCAGTAGCCATGACTCAACGTCCAGATAAACCCACCTGGATGACTGAGAATCTCCACAGAAAGTTCCTGGTGATGTTCTCAGAAGTCAGGGTGTTTTCTTCTTCTTTTTTCTAGCCATCTTTGACTTCTGATCGCAGCTAGGTATGATGATTTACCTCAGGTAACCAATATGTTGGGATGAGCTTTACGAAGAAACAAGGGACACAAATTATGAATGTTGTGTTCCTCTTCTCTGAACGATGGAGCTTAATAATGGAAACTGTAGGACACCAAGCAATTGAAATATCTGATAGGTTCATGTTTAACTTTAGCCACTGAAATTCAGTGAAACAAAAAATTGAAGGTACATATGTACTGCATTAGTCACATGTGTTTGGTTTTCTCGCAGTCACTCCCTTTATGACAGCACGTCAGCATTAGGACTGGCCTTCACCGCACCAGATAGAATGATTTTTTTACTAGATCTGCAAACAGACCCCAAAAGAAACAAAGGTTCCCCCCCCACCCAAGAAATAACATGGTATAAATGGTATCTTTGCAGTTGTGGAAACAGATTAAGAACATAAGAACATAAGAGCCATGCTGGATCAGGCCAAAGGCCCATCTAGTCCAGCTTCCTATATCTCACAGTGGCCCCACCAGATGCCTCTGGGAGCGCACGAGACTAGATCTCTGTCTCCTGATACCACTCTCCTGCATCATCTGGCCCTTGAAGTACCCTGGTTTTACCCAGGGAGTTCCACAGACTAACAACACACTGGGTACAAAACTATTTCCTTTTGTCTGTTCTTACGCTCCCAGCCCTCAATTTGAGTGGATGTCCCCTAGTTCTGGTATTTTGTGAGAGGGAGAAGAGCGTCCCTCTATCCACTTGACTCATGCCCTGCATTATTTTGTACGTCTCAATCATATCCCCATTCTGGCACATTTTTTTCCAGACTAAAGAGCCCCAAATGTTTTAGCCTTTCCTCATAAGGGAGGTGCCCAAGCCCAGTAATCCTTTTAGTCACTCTCTTCTGCACCTTTTCCAGTTCCACTATGTGTTTTTTTTTTGAGATGCGGTGACCAGAATTGTACACAATATTCCAGGTGTGGCCTTACTATCGTTTTATATAATGGCATTATAATGTTGGCTGTTTTATTTTCAATCCCCTTTTTGATACAAAGAAGAAATCCTGGTGTGCTAAAAGGCCCTCAAGGGTGGGAAGAAGTCTTGGCCATCAACAGATCAGGTGGAAGTGCCTTCTCTCATCCTGGGAATCTTCTTCTGTTGAACACCGTCTTCCTCTGGAACTGTTTCGAATGGCAAGGGTGTTTTCAGGAGAAAGTCCTTCCTGTTGGCGAGGGTCGAGGAAGGAATAAACTGGGAAACAGCTGCGTCTAGAGCAGGGGTCCTCAACCTAAGGCCCCAGGGCCGGATGCGGCCCCCCCCAAGGTCCTGAATCCGGCCCCTGGGACCAATTGCAACCCCCCACCTACCCCCTGTTTTGTGAGCAAGCCAACCTCTGCAGCTGCTTTTGGACTGTGATCCGGCCCCCAGTGGTATCTGGGTGGTGGTGGACCGGCCCGCTGTTTGAAAACTTTGAGGACCCCTGGTCTAGAGGAAGCAGCGAAGGGGTACCGAGAGGTGAGAAAATGATGGAGGCGAGGCTCAGGCAGACATATTTGATCCTGACACCCTCAACCAGAGGCATCCTTTCAAGGGGAGCCTTCAACATGGCCGCACCTTCCCGTGTCTTGACCTTCACGTAAGTCAATGAACTTCTGCACTCCAGAAGTTTTGGACCACAACTCCCAGAATTCCAAGCCTACATTGCCAATGACAAAGGTCTGTGGGAGTTGTGGTACAAAACACCTGAAGTCCTGAAGGTTAGCCATCACTGACCTTGTCAGATATTAGTTAGTGAAATTCATGTATTAGACAAGATGTTCTCTCTCTCTCTCTCTCTCTCTCTCTCTCTCTTTCTTTTATATATATATATATATATATATATATATATATATATATATAATTGATTTAAAGACGGAGTCTGTAAAATTGCAAAGTCACAGTGACTCAATGTATAGTTTTTTTTCTAATGGAGTGCAGATGTTAAGAATTAGCATAATGAATTTTGGCTGATGCAAGGGGTCGCAATAGCTATGAGGTAATGTCATTCATGATTGGGCAGACGTGTGTATAAAAATGTTCTGTAAATCATTGTACATTGGGCCTTCTGTGAGTAAGGCACCCACTTTGTTTCTCTGCCATATATTCTGTTATATGTACTGAATATTGTTATGCTGTTGAACTTTGTATAAGTTCTGTGATGCTGTGATATATATTTTTGTTCATATGGTTTTAAGAAAACTCTGTCTCTGGCTAACTATTTATTCAATAAAGATTTGCTTCCGCTGGTTGATTAAATAGCACAAAACTCTGACACAACTCACAACTCTGAGTTGTGTTTGCGTTGGCAAGGGGAGGTGAGGAGAATGTAACAGGCTAGACTAGAGAAATCATGCACCCTACTCTCTTTTATTACAGGGACCAATACATCCCCTGATCCTGGATTTCCACAGAACATAACTGCAACTTCTACAGTTGTATATGAAGTGCTTGGAAGGCAGAGATTACGGAGAAAGATCTGCACCGTTCTTGGCGGCACGGATTTTTTCATGACCCGTAAATGGCATCCCCTCCCCGGTGGCCTCTGCACACTCCACAAACGCCCACAGAATCTCCCTCTCCCGGTGGGTTTCGAGATGAACCGTGAGGTGGGCCCGCTGACTGAAGCTCTTCCCGCATTGCAAGCACGCAAACGGCTTCTCCCCCGTGTGGATCCTCATGTGAGGGGCCAGGGCCGTGCTGTGGCTGAAGCTCTTCCCGCACTCCAGGCATTTGAAGGGTTTCTCCCCCGTGTGGCTTCTCATATGGCGGGCGAGGTGCGTCCTCTGGTTGAAGCACTTCCCGCATTCCAAGCAGGCGAAGGGCTTCTCGCCCGTGTGCATGATCATATGGTACTTCAGACTCGTGTTATGGCTGAAGCTCTTCCCACATTCCACGCATTTAAACGGTTTCTCTCCGGTGTGCTTTATCGTGTGGTACTTCAGACTCGTGCTGTGGCTGAAGCTTTCCCCACACTCCGAGCATTTAAAGGGTTTCTCGCCCGTGTGGATCCTCATATGGGAAGCTAGGTAGGTGCTCTGACTGAAGCTCTTTTCGCATTCGAGGCAGGTAAACGGTTTCTCCCCGGTGTGGGTTTTCTTATGGCAAGCGAGTTGCGAGCTCTGGCTGAAACACTTGCCGCATTCGGCGCATTTAAACGGCTTCTCGCCCGTGTGGGTTCTCAGGTGGGACGCGAGGCTCGAATTTTGCCGGAAGTTCTTCCCACATTCCACACACTGGAAGGGCTTTTCCCCCGTGTGGATTCTCATGTGAGCGTGAAAGCTTGCGCCCTGGCGGAAACTCTTCTCGCAGTGCATGCATTTGAAGGGTTTCTCCCCCGTGTGGATTTTCATATGCAACAGGAGGCTGTATTTATACCCGAAGCTGTTCCCGCATTCCGAGCAATCGAAGAGCTTCTCTCCGGTGTGGATTTTCCGATGGCAACGGAGGTTCTTTCTCTCCCGGAATCTCTTCCCGCATTCGGCGCATTCAAAGGGTTTCTCGCCGGTATGGGTTCTTGCGTGGGAGCGAAGAGTGGCCTTGTCCCGAAAGCTCTTCCCGCAATCGGAGCACTCAAATGGCTTCTCTTGCGTGTGGATTCTTTCGTGGGAAAGGAGGGTATCTTTACGGGTGAAGCTCTTCCCGCATTCCAAGCAGGTGAAGGGTTTCTCTCCGGTGTGGGTTTTCATGTGGGAAACCAGGTATTTGCACCGCCGGAAGCACTTCCCGCATTCTGGGCATCGAAAGGAGGTCAGGTCGGGGTGGACTCTCAAATGGCGAGCCAGGTCGGTGCTCTCGCCGAACTTCTTTTCGCATTCCGAGCATTCGAACAGCTTCTCCTCTGGGTCAGTTCTCCCACGAGAGGCGTCCATACCCCGAGCGAAGCCCTTTTCGCAGTTCCAGTATCTAAACGAGGCCTGTTCTCTCGGCCTCACCAGATCTCTCTCGGCGGGCAACGCGTCACAAAAATCTTCGCAGTAATCTGAAGATTCCATGACGTCCCTCCCTCTGTGGCTCTCCCGGGGCTCATTTAGACTGGCTTGAGAAGTGAAGGTTTCCTCGCACGCAGAGCCCATGAGACGTTTGCTGTTTGGGCCGATTGCGTCTTGGGCCGAATGTTCAGAGAATTTTCCATCTGGCAAAGGAAAGGATGCACCACTCTTCTCTTCGCTTTCTGTTTTCGTCCCCTGGAGTTTCTCTTCCCCGGTGGCTTTTTCAAAGCCCACTTGAAGTGGTTCTTCCTTAAACCTGCTTCCCGTCACACCTGCGGCTGAAAGAAAACAGGAAAAAAACCCTGGCTGCAGTGAAAATGGAACCTCATAAGAACATAAGAAGAGCCCTGCTGGATCAGGCCAAACGCCCATCTAGTCCAGCTTCCTGTATCTCACAGTGGCCCCACCAGATGCGTGTGGGAGCGCATGAGACTAGATCTCTGTCTCCTGATACTACTCCCCTGCATCTGGCCCTTGAAGTACCCTGGTTTAAAGCCTAGAGATTACACATCTCCATCATGGTTTGTAACCTGTGATGGACTTTTCCTCCAGGAATCTATCCAATCACCTTCTGAAGGCATCCAGGCCAGATGCCATCACCACATCCTATGGCAGGGAGTTCCACAGACTAACAACGCGCTGGTTGAAAAAACTATTTTCTTTTGTCTGTTGTCACGCTCCCAGCCCTCAATTTGAGTGGATGTCCCCTACTTCAATACAAAGCAAAAGGCCAAATGTGCTGCTTATATGACACCCCATAGTGCTTAAAGCAGTCTTTTGGGTGGTTTACAAGTAATTATGCAAGCTACACATTGCGCCCCCCCCCCCCCGAGCAAGCTAGGTTCTCATTTTACTGACCACGGAAGGATGGAAGGCCGAGTAAACCTTGAGACGGCTACCTGGGATTGAACCGCAGGTAGTGAGCATTGTTATAGCTGCAGTACAGTGGAACCTTGACTTACGTCATTAATCCGTTCCAGAGGTCTAGACATAAGTCAAACATGCCTTAAGTCAAATGAACTTTTCCCATAGAAAGTAATGGGAAAGTGGATTAATCCGTTCCAGATGATGAAAAAGACCCCGAAAACAGCACTTTAACACAAATTTGACTGGGATAGGAGATTCCTTCTGGGGATGTAAATGAAATGTCTCTTCAAAGAGAGGAGGAGGCAGTGGAATTATAGTCCACAAGTTATACGCCTCCACTTTTTAATGTTCATAGCAACAATGTCTAACATTTAAGTTTTACTGATTTTTAACCTGACGTTCCAAGTTCTGAACAACGCTATGCTTAACATCAGAGTCCCACAACTGTACAGCTCCCCAACTAAAATGCTTCCATTGTGGACCAGACTTCTGCAGCCAGATTTTTTACAAGACTGAGCCGACTGTCTAACCAGCAAGGCCAGCCCCGAGCTCCCGGCCCTTCTTCTCCTCCGGTGGCAGCGGTGGCTTCAGCGAGGCCGAGGACCAGCTTCAGGTGCTCGGAGCTGGCCTCGCTGAAGCCACCGCCGCCGGAGGAGAGGAAGAAGGCAGGAGCAGTTTGGAGGCGGCAGCCGCAATGCTGGGTCGTGGCTGCCGCCCGATTCCGGGGCCTTGCGCCGGGGCTCCGAGATGTAAGTCAGAGCCCGCGGCGTAAGTCAAACAGGCCCCTTCTTGATGCAAGTCAAGCGGCATGTAAGTCAAGGTTCCACTGTACAGCAATTTAATCACTGTGCCACAAGGGAGAAAATACAATTAACCAGAAATGTATCATTTACAGAGGACCTTTGATTCCACATCCAGACACCCTTGAGGAGAAAGCATCAAGAGGATGTATATTTATTTATTTTTATTCATTTCTGCATTTCTAGATTGCTCCGATTTCCCCAAAGGGTCTCTGGGTGGTTTACACGAAAGCCAAATAAATAATAAAAATTAAAATCAAAACCCAAACTGAAAACATATAAGCCCGATGAACCAAATGCATCAGACAAGCACACCAAAACCTGGCAAGAGGCAGAAAGCTAATGGTAGCCGGAAAATACAACAGACAAACACAACGCTACATAAGGTGGTGCTGTTTTGCTCCTCATAAATTGGTTTCATGGGCTGGACTTTAATTTATTGTAAAGCCTTTAAAGACTTTTTGTGTGTGGTTGCAAGCCACTTCTTCGGACATACAATCAGGTAGATTGCTGCCCGCGACAGCCGAATCGGAAACAAATTTGCTGCATTTGTTACAGTAATCCCCCACCTATCGCAGGGGTGAGGGACCCGACCTGATCCGCAATAATGGAAAATCCACAATATGCAGATGCTGGGTCAGGTCGGGACTGGGCGGGCTCTCTGGGGGCTCTTGTAATTACCCCAGGCCTGGCACTGCCCCAAACGGGCCTCCAAGGGGCTTTCCAGTCCCCCAGGGGCCCCAAAAGTGCTTTCTAGTGATCTGGAGGTCACTTTTGGTTTACCGGAAGTCACTTCTGGTTTACCGGAAGTCACTTCCGGTTTGTGGGGAAGCACTTTTGCGCCTCCGTCGGGCCTGGGAAGGCCTTTCCACTGAGCCTCGTGGCGCAGTGGTTAAATGCCTGTACTGCAGGTAAAACTGTGCTCACGACCTGGGTTCAATCCCTGGTAGCAGGCTCAAGGTTCACTCAGCCTTCCATCCTTCCGAGGTCGGTAAAATGAGTACCCAGCTTGCTGGGGGGGCAATGTGTAGCCTGCACACTGTAATCAAAATTGTAAACCGCCCAGAGACTACTTGTAGTGGTATGGGGCGGTATACAGTATAAGCAGAACACTTTGCTTTGCTTTAACCCAGGGGTCTTTTTTTTCCCTATACTGCGGATTCGCGATATACCGGGACCGCAGTATATGAACCGCGAAAGGGAGGGGAACATCTGTACCATTCTTCCCTTGGTGTTTTATTTTGGCAGCCAACGACCAGCACACCCGTCTCTCTGAAAAACAGCTACAATGGAAAAAAAAGGGGGGAATGCTCACCCAGAGATGCCACATGGGCCAAATTCTCCTTCATGACCTCCCGGTGCAGGGCCTTTTGGCCCAGATCCAGCAGAGCCCACTCCTCCTCCGTGAACCACACGGCGATGTCCTCGAAAGTGACTGGGCTCTGAAACGAAAGGCAGTTTCTTACCCTGACAAGGTGGCCCAATTCTTCAGACCTTTGAAAGCACTGGAGACAACAAACGTCTCTAAGCCAGGCATGTCCAAACGTTGGCCCTCCAGATGTTTTGGACCACAAGTCCCGCAGTCCTTTGCCACTGGAAGTACAGGCTTGGAATTCTGGGAGTTGTGGTCCAAAACGTCTGGCAGGCCGACGTTTGGACATGCCTGGTCTAAGGCCCTTCGTGTCTCACTTCCCCGAGATTTCTTCCCTTTGCTTTGACAGCATTTTGTGGCAAAAGCAAATCCAATGGGGGAAAGATTCTTTTAACCCCACGGAGGAAACTGGGGGACCGGGGTCTCTCCCCATCTCATCTTCTCCTTCGTTTCCCCCTACCTGTTCTGGCTGCACAGGCTCCGTTTCCCTTCGTCTACAGAGAGACGAGCAAGGAGCAGTCTCCAGGGTCTTTCCAGGGTCTGCAAAGGACAACAAAGGTCGCGAGAGGTTTGTTCTTCATAAACATTTTATAGTAGGGCCCCCCCATATCCACTGATTCATTATCCACTGATTCATTATCCACTGATTCAGTTATCCAAGGTTGGCAGAGGAAAAATAAATAAATAATTCAGGAGCCGCAAAGCAAGCAACGGTCACAAAGAGCAGCTGTAAAGCAAACTACTGTCATAAAATAGCAGCCGTAAAGAAAGCTACCGTCACAAACAGCAGCTGCAAAGCAAGTTACTATCACAAAACAAGCAGTTTTGGGGACATTTTGGTGTTCTCTCTTATCAACGGTTTTCATTATCCACGGGAAGGCTTGGAACCAATTCCCAGCGCATACTGGAACCCTACTGTATTCTTTTCTGATGTTAGAATCATGGAATCATAGAGTTGGAAGAGACCTCCAGGGCCATCTAGTCCAACCCCCTGCCATGCAGGAACCCCCATCACAGGACTCCCAACAGATGGCCATCCAGCCTGTGCTTAAAAACCTCCAAAGAAGGAGACTCCACCACCCTCCTTTGTGGCAGCATATTCCACTGCCCGACAGCTCTAACCATTAGAAAGTTCTTCCTAATTTTCAGATACAATCTGTTTTCCTGTAGTTCACTACCCCAAGATCTTGTCTCAAGCCATGGAAAACAAACCTGTTCCCTCTTCAATATGACATCCTTTCAGATACAGTGGACCCTCGTATAACATGTGGTTTGTTTAATAGAAAATCTGCTTAAAGGAAAAAATTTCTGGAGATAGGGGGAAATTGCTTAACAGAATTGCCTATGGGGTGAATCCATGCAACAGAAAAAAGGTTGTGATTAGGGATTAATCCAGTTTTCAATGCATTCCTATGGGAAATTTGTACAAAGGAAAATTTGTTTAACATAATTTCATTTGGAAGGAATTAATTCCTTTATACATCGTACCACTTCCTGTTTGGACAACAAAAGCTGAAATACCGGTCTGAACGAGAGGACCTAAAACTGAACCCATCAGTGTGGAAGGAATAGAGCAGAAGGAATCAAACGCATGATGACAAATTGGAACAAATTCAGAGGAGTGACGGCTAGAAACCAAGCCAGTCTGAAGAAAGAAAGTGGGTATATTTTTAGCCTTGAGAAAAGAAGACTGAGGGGCGATTTGATGGCACTTTTCAAATATGCGAAGGGCTGTCATAGAGAGGAGGGGCAGAACTTCATGACAGTGAGAGCTGTTCGGCAGTGGAATAGGCTGCCACAAAGGAGGGTGATGGAGTCTCCTTGTTTGGAGGTTTTTAAGCAGAGGCTGGATGGCCACCTGTCGGGAGTCCTGGGATGGGGGTTCCTGCATGGCACGGGGTTGGACTAGATGGCCCTCGAGGTCTCTCTTCCAACTCTATGATTCTATTATTCTGTTCTCTATCATCGCAAAGTGCAGGATGTGCAACTCTGGGCTCAAGTGATGAGAGCCCAGCTTTTGGTGGAATATCAGGAAAAAAACGTCCTGACTGTTAGAGCGGTACAGCAATGGACCCAATGGCCTCAAGAGATGGTGAGCTCTCCCTACCAGAGGAGGTGGTGATGGCATCTGGCTTGGAGGCCTTCCAAAGGGGATTGGACAGATTCCTGGAGGAAAAGTCCATCACAGGTCCCAAACCATGAGGGAGATGTGGAATCTCCAGGCTTAAAACCGGGGTCCTTCAAGGGCCAGAGGCAGGGGAATGGTGCCAGGAGACAGAGGTCTAGTCTCATGCGCTCCCAGAGGCATCTGGTGGGGTCATTGTGAGATCCAGGAAGCTGGACTAGATGGGCCGTTGGCCTGATCCAGCAGTGCTCTTCTTATGTTCAATACTGGAGGCGTTCAAGACGAATTTCGACCGCCATCTGCCAGACATCCTTTGATTTGTATTCCTGCATGGAGTTTGGGAGGTGGGGTTTGGACTTGATGGCGCCGTAGGCCCTGTTCCAAATTCACTATCCTATGATTCTATGAATATGCAAGTTTTCTTACCTAAAAGGGCAGATCCTCCGCTTGTCTCCTTCTCCTCCTTCACAAGGAGAGGCCTCTGGGTTGGCTCTGTTGGACCTCCCATTGCCTGAGGGAATCCGGAGAATAATCCCCAAAATCCCTGCATTGAAAACAAGATTTCAAGGTGGGCTACACAGGGCTTGTTTTGTATGGTAGTGTTTCAATTATTACACCCACCCCTTTTTGTATAAATGTTGTTCTATGTTTTGTAAAGCAAAGTGTTCTGCTTATATACCGCCCCATACCACTTCAAGTAGTCTCTGGGTGGTTTACAGTTTTAATTACAGTAATGAAGGCTACACATTGCCCACCCCACCCCCTAGCAAGCTGGGTACTCATTTTACCGACCTCGGAAGGATGGAAGGCTGAGTGAACCTTGAGCCAGCTATCCGGGACTGAACCCCAGGTCGTGAGCATAGTTTTACCCGCAGTACAGGCATTTAACCACTGCGCCACGAGGCTCCTATTGTATTGTAGTTTTATAATCATAACGAAATTTAAAAATATATTTTAAAAAAAAGCAAAAGAAAAGATCTTGACAGCCAACGGAGGAATAAATATTTGGCATTCCGCAGGGAAAAGAAATCAAAGAACAAACAGGAAACAAGGTCAGCTTTAAGAAGAAAGGGGGACACACTTTGGTTAGATAAATTTCATTAAACATTGCTCACTTGAAGGAAGACCGGAACTCTCACCGGCTTCTCCTCCGGCTTCTTCTCCGCTCTCTGGCTCAGGAGGAAACCTTCTGCCAGAGACACCGCCTGAGAAGTAGATTCCGGTCTACATTCCTTGACCCAGATCCCCATCTCTGACGGGAGGACAGCCAGGAACTGTTCGAGGACGATCAGGTCCAGCATCTCAGCCTTGGTGTGTTTCTCTGGCTTCAGCCACTGACGGCAGAGGCGGTGGAGTTGGCTACATACCACCCGGGGTCCCTGGTCCTCCTGGCAGCAGGACTCCCGGAAATGCTGGCCGTAGACTTCTGGGCTGAGAAATGGCCTCCAGAGGCTGGTCTGTGCTGGTCTTTCTGGGAGGTCCCTATTGCTCCAAATGCCCGTGTTATCCAGCTGTTCCCCAGCTGCATCACCGGCCGAGTCTGGCACATTTGCCTTCTGGAAAAGAGCCGAAGAAATGGGAGGGAATGAAGCTTCTTCTCTCTGGAAAAGACACAACCCTCAGAACAATTCTGCGTAACCTTCATCGGTTACCAGTTGCTACCCGAGCCCAATTCAAAGTGCTTGCTTTGACATATAAAGCCCTACACGACTTTATGGTCTAAAAATGGTCTGAAGCTCAACATAAAAAAACTAAGATCATGGCCACCGGTCCCATCACCTCCTGGCAAACAGAAGGGGAAGAAATGGAGGCAATGACAGAGTTTATTTTCTTGGGCTCCTTGATCACTGCAGATGGCGACTGCAGCAACAAAATAAAAAGACGCCTCCTTCTTGGGGGGAAAAGCAATGGCAAATCTAGATAGCATCCTAAAGAGCAGAGACATCACTTTGCCAACTAAGGTCAGGATAGTCAAAGCTATGGTTTTCCCAGTAGTGGAATATGCTGCCGCGGAAGGTGGTTGAGTCTCCTTCTTTGGAGGTTTTTAAACAGAGGCTGGATGGCCATCTGTCGGAAATATTGTGATGGGGTTCCTGCATGGCAGGGGGTTGGACTAGATGGCCCTTGAGGTCTCTTCCAACTCTATGATTCTATGATTCTATGATGTATGGAAGTGAAAGCTGGACTATAAAGAAGGCTGATCGCCGCAGAATCGATGCTTTTGAGCTGTGGTGCTGGAGGAGAGTCTTGAGAGTCCCCTGGACTGCAAGGAGATCAAACCTATCCATCCTGAAAGAAATCAACCCCGAATGTTCACTGGAAGGACAGATTTTGAAGCTGAGGCTCCAGTACTTTGGCCACCTCAGGAGGAGAGAGGAGTCCTTGGAAAAGCCCCTGATGTTGGGAAAGATTGAAGGCAAAAGGAAAAGGGGACAGCAGAGAATGAGATGGTTGGACGGTGTCATCGATGCAACCAACATGGATTTGACCAAACTCCAGGAGGCAGTGGAAGACAGGAAGGCCTGGCAAGCTCTGGTGCAAGGGGTCACGAAGAGTCGGACATGACTGAACAAACGACTTAGGACCTAGATACCTGAAGGACCGCCTCCTTCCATACGAACCTACCTGGCAATTAAGATCGAGCCAGGGGGCCCTCTTCAAAGAGCCATCCCTCAAGGAGGTGAGAGGGATGGCTGATAGACATAGGGCCTTCTCGGCAGCTGCCCCCTGTTCCAGAAGTTTTTTAATTAATACAATATAGACTGTGGGTCCTCTGATGACAATTTTAGTGTAATCATTTTAGTGTAAGGTTTTTATTATTGCTTTGATTATTTATGGATATTCTATTTTTAACTATTTTTAACTGTTTTAATTCTTTTGATTGTAAGCCGGCCAGAGACCTTTGGGTAGTAGGCGGCATATAAGTTGAATAAACAAACAAACAAACAAACAAACAAACAATCTGAGAAGAATTCACCTCTGCCCTGTTAGCTCAGCTATGAATATGTATGAAGGAATATGTTTAGCCAATCTAATATCCTGTAGGCAAGGCTGAAGAGTACAGTGGCAGCTCGACTTAAGAGCAGCTCGACTTAAGAGCGGAAAACTGTTGCCGTTTTAACTGCCGCCTTACAAATTTTAGATATGGTCTGCTTGACTTACAATTTATTTTATTTATTTTTTCATTTTTAACTTATTTTTTCAAATTTTTAGATAGGTTCCCTGACTTAAGAGTAGTTTGACTTAAGAGCATGCATTCAGGATGGATTAAATTGGTAAGTTAAGGTAACAGTGTATATATAAACAAGTGTGTCCAGAACTGACAGTGAGAGAGGGTCTGGATAGGAAATGTTTAGGGCGCTGGCCGTTTGTGGCCTCTGCAGCATGACCCGGGCAGTGCTGGTACAGCGGCTCCCAACAAAAGCAAATGGGGAATTTTGCTTTCCTATATGAGTATTTGATTTATGAGCATGGCTACGGAACTGATTATGCTCGTAAACCAAGGTACCACTGTATACGGATGAGAATCCCATTGGCATTTTCCGGTTTGTGGGACTTTCAAAGATAAGTGGAAACTTAGCCAAAGCATAAGGCAGGTGACCAGAAATGTAAAATTTCTGGAAATTTTGAAGTCATGGGAGGATAATAATAATAATAATAATAATAATAATAATAATAATAATAATAATAATAATAATAATAATCCAGTGTAGATAGCTGTGTGGTTAATAATAATAATAATAATAATAATAATAATAATAATAATAATAATAATAATAATAATAATAATAATAATAATTTCTTGTCATTGTGTGTATATACACAGTACACACATACAACAAAATTCAGATACGCAGAGACCAGATTCAACACACGCACACACACACACACACATGCACACACACAAATCCCCGAACACTCTCACACACATAAAAAAATCCCCAAACACTCCCCCACCCACCCCACCCCCCAAAAAACACAAGCATCTACACAACAGGCTAGTTAATACTGTCCAACTGCTCACTGCTGGTGGTGCTTGAGTTCATAATTAAGTGTAATTATAGCTCTGGGATATATGGAGAAAATAGGGGGTGGGGACAGGTTAGCTTGGGTTTTTTTGTCTTTTCCCAAAGTTTCCAGAAACTTAACATTTCTACTAGTCATGCACCATATCAGGCACCTGACATATGCCCCAGGAACTCATCAAAAAGAAATTTAAAAATAAAATAAATGCTGGCATTAAGGATGGAAGGGGTGGGGACATGCTTTGGATAAACAATTTTCTAAAAAGGGCAGACACATGGAGGAGGAGGAATTGACCTTCCGGAAGACCTGAGCTCTCACCCATTGCTCCTCCTGGTTTTTCTCCGCTTTCTGGGCCAGGAGCAAACCTTCCGCCAGGGACACCGCCTGGGAAGTGGATTCCGGCCTGTAGTTTCTGATGCAGCTCCCTGCCTCCGATGGAAGGATGGCCAGGAACTGTTCAAGGACAATCAGGTCCAGCATTTCAGCCTTGGTGCGTTTCTCTGGCGTCAGCCACTGATGGCAGAGACGATGGAGTTGACTACAACCCCCCCGGGGTCCTTCATCTTCCTGGTAGCAGAAACTATGGAAAGGTTGGCCCAGGACCTCTGGACCAAGAAAGTCCCCATGGAGGAGATTTTGTTCCATTTTTTCTGGGACGTCCTTGTGGCTCCACATCAACATGTCATCCAGCTGTTGTCCAGCTTCCGTGCCTACTGAATATTCTACCTTCATGTCCTCTGAAAGACCCACAGGAACAGAAAGGAACGAGGGTTCTTCTCTCTAGAAAAAAGACACACAACGCTCATAACAATTCAGCAAGGAGGCACCTCTGTCCAATCTGCTCACAGCCAGGAGCCTCCACCCTTGAATGTCTGTGAGGATTCTCAGTCCTCCAAGTGAGCTGATCTGGAAGTTGAGTCATGGCAAGGGGACTTCTTTTCTTGAGAGATCGAACTGTTTCGCTACTCCTCCAAGCAGCTTCATCAGTTTGAGAAAAGTTAAAGTCAGTCAGACTGATGAAGCTGCTTGGCTTTGCAGCCTTGGATCCTTTTCCAAGGAGAAAGGTGGAGTAAAAATACGATCGATCGATCGATAGATAGATAAGAGGGAAGGAAGGAAAGAGTAGATATAGATAGATAGATAGATAGATAGATAGATAGATAGATAGATAGATAGATAGATAGATAGATAGATAGATAGATAGATAGATAGATAGATATGAGGGAAGGAAGGAGTGGATAGATAGATAGATAGATAGATAGATAGATAGATAGATAGATAGATAGATAGATAGATAGATAGATAGATAGATAGATAGATATGAGGGAAGGAAGGAGTGGATAGATAGATAGATAGATAGATAGATAGATAGATAGATAGATAGATAGATAGATAGATATGAGGGAAGGAAGGAGTGGATAGATAGATAGATAGATAGATAGATAGATAGATAGATAGATAGATAGATAGATAGATAGATAGATAGATAGATATGAGGGAAGGAAGGAGTGGATAGATAGATAGATAGATAGATAGATAGATAGATAGATAGATAGATAGATAGATAGATAGATAGATAGATAGATAGATATGAGGGAAGGAAGGAGTGGATAGATAGATAGATAGATAGATAGATAGATAGATAGATAGATAGATAGATAGATATGAGGGAAGGAAGGAGTGGATAGATAGATAGATAGATAGATAGATAGATAGATAGATAGATAGATAGATAGATAGATAGATAGATAGATAGATAGATAGATAGATAGTCCGCTGCTGGTAGGAAAACAATTTTATGCTCCGCATCTGCGAGCATTTTGCAGCGGATTTTAGGGGTCGTGTGAAAGCAGCCTTTAGGAATGTCCTGAGAAGGAAAACCCATCAAGGGTGTGATTTAGAACTTATAGAAGAGAGTTGATGTTACTGCGGTGCAGAAGAATCATTGTTACACAGGATGATCTTTGGAAAGTGGACCCGTTCTTCAGCATCATATTCCCAAAAGGAACTACACCACCTTTCTCAAGTCCTAGCAGGCAACTTGTCTTCACCCGGAAGCCAATGCACAAAAGATAATAATATTTTCACACCCTTGATCTTTGGCATGGACACCCGACCAAGCCATGGTCGAGGTTCTCAGGAGAAACTGTGGAACCTTATCACACAACTTTGTTAGTCTGTGGAACTCCCTGCCACAGGAGGTGGTGATGGCATCTGGCCTGGATGCCTTCAAAAGGGCAGAGGACAGATTCCTGGAGGAAAAGTCCATCACAGGTGACAAACCATGATGGAGATGTGTCATCTCCAGGCCTAAAACCGGGGCACTTCAAGGGACAGATGCAGGGGGGTGGGATCAGGAGACAGAGATCTAGTCTCGTGCGCTCCCAGACGCATCTGGTGGGGCCACTGTGAGATACAGGAAATGGGACTAGATGGGCCTTTGGCCTGATCCAGCAGGGCTCTTCTTATATTCTTATGTTCTTGACTTAGTCCCGATGACCAGGGACAGAACCACAGCCTAAGGTTAGCCTAAGGAAACAGCCCAGCCGAAGAGAATATCTTTAACTGGGAACAGGGAAATTCTCACTGGCACATACTGTAGCTAGCTACCCATGGTACACCTCATGTCCTAATCTTTTCCACCACTGCTTCTTTTATTGGTTTTTTTCCAACCAATTTCATTGGTTTGTTTTTTAAAAAAAATTGTTTGCACTTGTTTTACTGTTTTTGATGCGAACCACTCAGAGTGACCTCGTACCTAGATGTGTCACTCTCTAAATTTAGATTTAAAAAATACCTACTGGAAGTTCAGTCATGGCAACCGGAATGGGAGACTGAAACGTTTCGCTGCTCATCCAAACCGCTTCGTTAAGTCTGTTTCGTGAGACTGTTTGGATGAGCGGTGAAACGTTTCGGTCTCTCAAGAAAAGTAGTTGAGTTGCCATGACTGAACTTCCAGTAGGTATTTTTTAAATCTAAATTTAGAGAGTATGTATTTATGTATTTAAAATTAGAGTGACACATTTTTTTGTTTTTTTTGCTAATCCAAGAACTCAAGGGATCCCCCTCACAACCTAGGAAATTACAGGAGATGAAACTCCCAGATAATCCCAGGCAATGCAGTTTGCAGGAAAGTAGATAGTTGCCATCAAGAAGACATTAGACATAAATGCCTCCCAGGCAAAGATTTGGTTGTGGCAGGAAATCACACAAAAAAGGAATCATGCCCATCCCATCCTGCCTTTATCTGCCCAAGGACCACCTTGTATCTCTGGGCCATAAATAAGTCCAGGGAAATACAGGCAGCCCTCCAAGCAAGGGCTCCTCCGCTGTTTGCAGCTCCTTCAGAAAGATTAAGCCAATTAGCAAAACAATGATCAAGTCAGAAGGAGCAGGTCAAGTAGGCACATGGCTGACAAGGGGAGGGGCTGGCTGCTATTCCTGGTTCAAGTTTTAAAGGGTTTTTAATCATACAACTATTACAGTGTTAACACTTCTTAATGTAGACTCCATGGAGGAGTTGATATTTCTTTTTTAAACACTGTGAGCTACCTCGGGAAGGGTGTCCTATAGAGGAGAGAAAGAAAGAAAGAAAGAAAGAAAGAAAGAAAGAAAGAAAGAAAGAAAGAAAGAAAGAAAGAAAGAAAGAAAGAAAGAAAGAAAGAAATTATGCATTCTGGTGTGGGCCAACATAATTCCCACGTGGGATTAGCAAGAGAATCTGATTTGGGCTATATTTCTCCTGAATGCCCAGTTTTAGCCAAGAGTCCGATTTTAATTAATTAATTAATTAATTAATTAATTAATTAATTAATTAATTAATAAATAAACAAGCCACCTCTAACTTGTAACGGCCCTATGAATGAGCAATCTCCAAAATGCTATCTTCCTAACAGCCTTGCTTAGTCCCTGCACACTCAACCCTGTGGCTTCTTTTAGGGAGTGAGTCCATCTCACATTTGGTCTTCCACTTTCCCTGCTGCTTTCCACCTTTCTCCCCATTACGGCCTTTTCCAGAGAATCCTGGCCTTTCACAAAGGGCCCAAAGTGGGACAGCCTCCATTTCCACATTTCTGCCTCCACAAAGAAGGTTCAGGCTTGGTTTGAAACAATAAACAGGGCCTCGTTGAGACATTTTCTCCCAAAGGACAAAAAAAGGGAACTTTACCCAAGAAGGTGACATGGGCGTGATTCTCCATCATCACTTCCTCGTGCAAGGCTCTTTGGTCCCGATTCAGGAAGGCCCACTCGTCCTCCGTAAAACTCACAGCCACCTCTTCAAAAGTGACCAGACCCTGAAAGAAAAATAAAGTGGTTTTTCCCCCCCTCATGGACGCTCAAAAGGGTTCTTCCACAGCTGGTAGGGAAACATTATACAGTGGTGCCTTGTATAAAGGAATTCATTCGTTCCAAATGAAATTATGTTAAGCAAATTTTCCTTTATACAAATTCCCATAGGAATTCATTGAAAACGGAATGATCCCATTTTTATTTTGTACGGATTCAAACTGTTTGATCCGTTATTTGTTCAGTCAATGAGTCGACCCCAGGTCTAAAAATCAGCAGTGAGCAGCCATTATTGGGAGTCTAAAAAGTCATTATCCATGTCCAGCATTATAATCTCAATTTCTGTTTTTAATATCATAGTTAATAAAAAAGGTAAAAGGCAAAGGTTCTCCCCCCCCACAGGCGTGCTAGCCGTGTCCGACTCTAGGGGGCGGTGCTCATCTCTGATTTCAAGCCGAACAGCCAGTGTTGTGCAAGTCCGTGGCCACGTGGCCATCATGGCTGCAAGGAAACACTGCTTTACCTTCCCGCTTTTTGCGGCGGTACCTATTTATTTACTTGCATTGACATGCTTTTGAACTGCTAGGATGGCAGGAGGTGGGGTGATCAGCAGGAGCTCACTCCGCTGCGTGGCACCCGGGATTCGAACCGCCGAGCTGCCAACTTTGCAGTTAAAACTTTTGGAGCCTTAGTCCGCTGAACGGCCACACCCCCTTTACGAGAAAGGAAGGGTATAAAATATTTTATTCGATAAAAACAAATCATATTAATTGGCTTCTTTGTTTCAATTTATTCCTATGCTGCCTGACTTCCCTTAGGGGTCCCAAGGTGACTCGCCACAATCAAAACTGCACAATTCGAAGTTTAAAATGCCACGCAGTGTCCCTAATTTGGAAACCTATACAGTGGACCCTTGTATAACAAACAGTTTGTATAACATAAAATTTGTACAACATAAAAAAATTCCGGAGATAGGGGAAATTTGCTTAACAGAATCGCCTATGGGGCGAATCCGTACAACATAAAAATGGGATGACTCTGTTTTCAATGCATTCCTAGGGGAAATTTGTATAAAGGAAAATTTATTTATTTATTTATTTATTTATTTGACTTATATGCCGCCCACTACTTAACATAATTTCATTTGGAACGAATTAATTCCTTTATACAAGGTACCACTGTATATGAAAAACATTTAAATAGGGGTCAATATGCACGGTACATTTGTGAAGTGTAAATAACATTCACTTTGCTCTTTTTGAAAAGGGACTCTTGGTCACAAATGACTCTCTTGCCAGCCTGGGGTTCCCAAAGCCCTGGCCTTTGGCCGGTTGGGCCCTGGGTAGCCGTGCTTGCCCTCCCGGTTGGCGGGTGGGTTTCCCACAGGCCCCGGGTGTGAAAGAGGCCAAGGGAAAGAGGCTGTCCCTTTGAAACCACGGGAGGCAACAGGATCAGCACCCAGGCTGCCCTTTTACTTATGTCTCAGGGGTCCTCCCTGATATCAGACTCACACACACACACACACCAACCTCGAAAGCCACTCCGATTCCATCCTCCACAGCCGCCGATCGAGCTGGAGATGTTCCTGGCACCGCTTCGTCGCCTGTGAGCAGGAAATGTTTAAAAAGTGTGGGAGAGTGTATTACAGTGGTACCTCAACTTACAAATTTAATCCGTTCCGAATAGATGCTCTTAAGTCGAACTACTCTTAAGTTGGGATACCTATCTAAAAATTGAAAAAAAAAAGTTAAAAATCAAAAAATGGAGGGGGGGAAAGGAAGTCGAGCAGACCATATCTAAAATTTGTAAAGTGGCAGTTAAAATGCCTAAAGTTTTCTGTCTTAAGTCGAATTGCTCTTAAGTCTACAGTTTAACATATTCATATGGGGTATATATACTGTAGCTTCTCTTTATATTTCTTTTTATATACAAATTTTTAGTGTAATATTTGTATATTGGGTTTCTTATTTTATTTAATCTCTATTAGCTATTTTGTTTATTCTCTCACACACTTTACACTTTTTTGTGCACCTAGCTATCTTTACTTGTTTTTTATATTGGGAGCTGTGTAACAAGTAAATTTCTCCAGATGTGGGATCAATAAAGATTTATCTTATCTTATCTTATCTTATCTTATCTTATCAAGCTGCTCTTAAGTTGGGGTACCACTGTATATTCTTTACATCAGTTATAGATGACGTACAGCCAGGAGGGTGCAACGGGCAACACCCTATGGTACCCAAGACTGTTTCTGCACACCTATTGTTTGTTTGTTTGATTGATTGATTGATTTTTATACTGCACACTCCAGCCCAAAGGCTACTCTGCGTGGCTTACAACATTAGGAAAATACAGAAATTATAAGCAGTAAAAAACAACAATAATAACCTCCCAGCCTCTTTCAAGGGAAGGGGCCTCATCTCACCTCCTTCACTGCAGGAGGGAATGCCGAGCGAGGGGGCAAATCAGGCCGGGCCCTCGCTCCTCCCCCCCTCGAAGCTGTGGGGAGATGCCACGGCAGTGCGGGCCCGTCAGGACAGGTGGGCCACGACAGGTGCGGTGGGGAGGGTAGCCAGTAGGCCCTCCCTTACCTCCCAACTTCACCTTGGCAGGATGAGTGACGTGGGCCCAGTTCCTGGAAACCACAGGCGTCCTACCATGTTTCCCCGAAAATAAGACACTGTCTTATATTTATTTTTTTTCCCAAGAAGGTACAACTAGGGCTTATTTTTGGGGTAGGTCTTATTTTCGGGGAAACAGGAACTGCAAGCAAACATGCTACAAAGTATGGTAACTTTGGTGGCCGAAGCGAACCGGGGGGGGGGGGGAAGTACCATGGGTGGAAAGGGAGGGGAACATGTGTGTGTGTGTGTGTGTTTGTGTGTGTGTGTTTGTGTGTGTGTGTTTGTGTGTGTGTGTGTCTGTGTGTGTGTCTGTTGTTATTATCAGGGTAGGGCTTATATGTAACAAATGCATAGAATCCTGCTAGGGCTTATTTTTGGGGTAGGTCTTATTTTCGGGAAAACAGGGTACTAATTTTTCGTCCTAAGGAGCAGACGGTCTTACAAGGTTTTACTGTATAGGCAATGACACACACTTTTCTCCCCACCTCTGCCCCCTCAGGGAAGCGGTAAAACAGTCTATAGGTTTCTGCTAAAATTCAGTGACCCCCCCCAAGTGTAGACTAAGGACTGGGTTCAAATCCCTGCTCAGCCATGAAAACTCACTGGGGGAGTAGAACTGGTAAAACCACTGCTTTTTGCTGTTCAATATCTTTATTAATGATATTGCTATTCAATATCTTTATTGTTGCTATTCAATATCTTAATTAATGATTTGGAGGAAGGAATATAGAGTATGTTAATTAAATTTGCAGAGGATACCAAATTGGGAGAGGTTGCTAATTCCCGAGAGGATAGGATGGAAATCCAAAAGGACCTTGACAGATTAGAGTGCTGGGCCAAAGCTAACGGAATGGAGTTCAACAGAGGGAAATGTAGGGTGCTGCATCTAGGTAAAAAGAATGAATTGCACAGATATAGGATGGGAGACACCTGGCTGGAAAATAGTACCTGTGAATGGGATCTGGGAGTCTGGGTGGACCACAAATTGAACATGAGTCAGCAGTGTGATGCGGCAGCCAGGAAAGCCAATGTGATTCTTGGTAGCATCAACAGAACCATAGTGTCTTGAATGATCAAGGGAAGTGATAGTGCCACTCTATTCTGCTCTGGTCAGACCCCACCTGGAGTCCTGTGTCCAGTTCTGTGCGCCTCAATTTAAAAAGGATGTTGACAGTTTTAAACCAGTCAAGAGGAGGGCGACCAAGATGATGGACGGTCTGGAAGAAATGTCTTACGAGGAACGGCTTAGGGAGCTGGGAATATTTAGCCTTACACAAAGAAGGCTGAGGGGGGATATGATAGCTAAGTTTAAATATTTGAAAGGATGTCATATTGAAGAGGGAACAGGTTTGTTTTCCATGGCTTCAGAGACTAGGACTCGGGGCAGTGGCCTCAAACTACAGGAAAAGGGATTCCATTTGAACATTAGGAAGAACTTCATGACAGTTAGAGCTGTTTGGCAGTGGGATAATAGGCTGCCCCAAAGGAGGGTGGTGGAGTCTCCTTCTTTGGAGGTTTTTAAGCAGAGGCTGGATGGCCACCTGTCGGGAGTCCTGTGATGGGGGTTCCTGCATGGCAGGGGGTTGGACTGGATGGCCCTAGAGGTCTCTCTTCCAACTCTATGATTCTATGATTCTAACCACGTTCACTGACTATGGAAGTCCTGCCCGATGTTGCCATACATCAGTTCCAACTTGACAACCCAGATCACGGACAAAGGAGAAGCAGCCTTCCATCATCCTTACCCAGTGGGGCAGCACTTCTATCATCTTCTGGCTGGTCATTCCTGAAGAGCCCCCTCTGCTCCATTTGTGGCAGGCCTTCCGCTGCCTTGGGGGTCCTCCCGGCCCCTTCCGGCGGCTCCAACATCTAGGCAGAGGATCGGGGGAAGGAACGGAATGAGACAAACGCACGCTTGTGACGACACCCTCCCTCCCTCACGAACCCTTAGCAGAAAAAGTGGCTGGTGTGAATTCAAGAGATTCCTGTCAACTCCAGTGTTGGGGGTAACAATTCGTGGGTGCCTCGCCAACACCACCCCGGGCCAGCATAGACAGTGGCTGATTAAGAAGAAAAGTAGGTCTCCCCTTCTCTGCCCCTTGGAATGAAAGACTTTTTTTTAAAAAATTGGGACTACATATCCCAGCATCCCCCTGCTAGCATGGCCAGGGGGCTGATTTACGGGAGACATGGGTCATTGTCTGCCCTCGGAAAAAAAAATCTACAACGCCCCAGGATCCCCTGTCCACCACGGGCAACTGGCCAGGGGACGATGGGCTGTGTGGTCGAAAGACACGTATTTCTCCCCACTGGACTCGGAGTTCTCAGGATGCTCGGGGCTGCCCTCACCTGCTTTTCCTCCTCGTCCTGGCTCAGGAGAAAACCCTCCGCCAAGGCCACTGCCTGGGAAGTGGTCTCTGCCCCGCATTCCCTCACCCAGATGGAGATCTCTGAGGTAAGGATGGTTAGGAACTGGTCCAGGATCACCCGGTCCAGGATCTGAGCCTTGGTGTGTCGCTCCGGCTTCAGCCACTGGCGGCAAAGATGGTGGAGGCGGCTGCAGGCTTCACGTGGCCCGGTAGCCTCCCGGTAGTCGAAGTTTCTGAAGCTCTGGCCCCCGACGCCGGTGCTCAAAGCTTCTCCGTCCGGGGATTTCGACATCCTAGTTAGCTTTTTCCAAACAGATGCCCTTTTCCAGCTTTGCTGGCTGCTGAGTTTTGGCTTTTCCAGTCTGTACAAGAAAACAGCCTGCAGGTAGAGGTAGGGGTGGAGGATGAAAAATAAGAATTTCCATGCCATTTGGCTTCCTTCTTTCTCAAAGCCAAGGTTATAGCTAGGCTATGCAATGCTAAGAGACCCCAGCATGGTAGAGTGGGTGGAATCGGCCTGCAGAGTCCTGGGTTCGAGTCTCCGCTCAGCCATGGAGAGGTGGCAACTGGTCAAACCACCCCTTCAATATCTTGAATATCTCACAGTATCTCAAAAGCCTTATTAGGGTCACCTGGAAGGGTACATTGCACACATACAAAACGCAGATGAACCTGAGGGCAACATTTTTTTAATTAATTTATTTGTTTTTGAGTATTTTTACCCCCCCCCTTTCTCCTTGGAAAAGGACCCCAGGTGGCTTACAGTAAGGAGAGACAATATACAGCGGTACCTTGTATAAAGGAATTAATTCGTTCCCAATGAAATTCGTAGTGTCAGTGCAATCCCGCAAGGAGAAATATAAACACAAAGTTATAAATGGTTATATAAACACAAAGTCTGTGTAGCCATGTATGGTAGATGCATAAAAAGACACAGTAGGTAGTCCATCATTCAGGGAAAGCTTGCCTGAAGAGAAAGGTCTTTGCCTGTTTCCAGAAATACAGCAGAGATGAGGCAATCCTGGCCTCCAGTGGGAGGGAGTTCCAGAGTCTGGGCCTAGCAGCAGCCAAGAAGACCGTTTCATGGGTTCCCACCAGACGTACCGGTGACGGTGGCGGGATGGAGAGAAAGGCCTCTCCAGATGACCTTAGCACCTGAGCAATTTCATACTGTGAGATTCAATAGCTAGGACCCAGGTCGTGAAGTGCTTTGTAGGTTAAGGCCAGCACTTTGAATTGTGCCCGATAGCTTATTGGTTGCCAGCGGAGCTGTTTTGGTAGGGGTGTAATGTGGTCTCTGTACCCCACCCGTCAACAAACTGGTTGCTGCATTTTGGACCCATGAGACTTTTCATCAGTAGCCCCACATAGAGCGCATTACAGTAGTCTGTAATGTACATTCTTCGCCATCACTTTCCAAAAAACAGTTTTCATACAAGGTGACAATTCCACTCGTGTTGGAGATATTTCTCATTTTGGTGGCAAACCTTTGGCACTACAGATGTTCTGGACCACAACCCCCATCCCCACCCCTCAAACTCTGTATGCTACAGCCAATGAATATCTGGTATGAAACATATATTCCATCGCATATTATATGGCACACCTTATTCTGCTGCTATATGTCTCAAGAAATGGACGTGTCCACGAAACGTTACATTAAAATATGAAAGTTAGTCTTTAAGGTGCCACATGTTTTGTTTTGTTTTTCTTTGATGTTTGCCTGTCATTGACAATGGGGGCTTAGAATTCTGGGAGTTGTGGTCCAAAACATCTGTAGTGGTGAAAGTTCACCACCACGGGCTCTAGATAAGATATGCAGATGCCCTAGAAATATGCAAATGCCGTGAGCCTGCTCTGCTCATAACCTGAGGACACCCTAGACTGCCCGAGAGATAAACAAGTGTGCTTCAGACCCATGATTTTTTTCTTCTATTTTACTTGCTTTTAAATTTTCTGTTATCAAAATTCATACTTAACCATTCAGTCATTTAGCAACAGACCCCATAAGAATGAGGTCAAATCAGGGCAGGATGAGAGAGGGTCAATTATTTATCTGGATTAATTGAGGGGTCTTTCCATATATCAGCAGGGGGGGGCAGGCAAGGAAATGGCACCCCTTCATTTGCGGTCAGTGAGGTACCTGCTTTTGTAAAACTCTTGCTTCCTGTCAGAGCCCCAGGCCTGAGCCATTAGCTTTTCCATTAGGTCCTGAATACCAGATTTTAACATCCCATCACTCTCCTTCAATGGACTCCAGTAGCCTTAAGCAGAAAGCCCCAGACCTATAGAGGCCTATAGAAAAAAACTGCATTTTGCCCTTGAAACAAAATCATCAAACTGAGGAAATCGGCCTCAAGGGATTTTATTTTTTCCAATTTGCACTCTTCTCTAAAATGACTTCTGCAAGTTCATTTTACAATGTATAACTCCCTTTATAAACTACATTTATAACCTATAAATCCCACATTTATAATGTATAAATGCACAATGTTAGTTAATGAGGTGTTAGTTGTGCTTCTAGGGGCACACCATCAACGTAAGCATGAGTTAATCACATATAGTGAACCCAGTGTGGTGTTGTGATGATGGAGAAGCTCAGGAGTCCTGGGTTCAAATCTGACCTCAGTGGAAACTAATTAAGAGAGTGGAACTGGTAAAACTACTACTCCTTAAATATCTCATTTAATTTGAAAGCCCTATTAGGATCAGTATAAATCAGATCCGGCAGCACATAACTAATTACAGTAGGACCCCTACTGATTTTTTGTGCTGTTTAATTAAAAAAAAAGTAGGAACCTCGTATCCAGTGATTGATTATCCACTGATTCAGTTATCCACAGTTGGCAGAGGAAAAAAAGTTTAATAATTCAGCAGCCACAAAGCAAGCTATTGTCACAAACAGCAGCTGCAAAGCAAGCTACTATCTCAAAACAGCAGTCATAAAACAAGGTACTGTTAGGAAGCAGCAGTTTGGAGGTGAGTGGGCAGGTGTTCTCTCTTATCCACTGTTTTCATTATCCACAGGAAGGCCTGGAACCAATCCCCAGTGGATATGGAGGTCCTACTGTAATCACCGACTGGCTTCTGGCCATTTCTCCAGAGTTCATGTATTTATTTTTTTAAAAAATAGAACTATAATTTTTGAAAGCCCTGGCATCTAGTATAAACCTGAAGCCTCAGGTTTATTTATTTCCCTAACTTCTAAACCATCTTTCTCCCAGTAGAATGGATCTCCATGCTGCTTTACAAATGATTTAATGCTACAAACATTAACACTGTATATTTTTCGCTTTGGGGAAAGTCGGATGGTCCTTAAATGTACATAATAAATAAATAAATTATAGATAGATAGACATCACACTATGATTTATAACTCGACATATTTATTGGAAAGCAGCATAAAAATGCAAAAGCAGATAAATAAATGCTAAAAGGTATTCAAGAAAAAATCCTGTTAAAACAATTCTAAAAATGTATTTCAAAAGATAAGAGGACAATTTTTTTAAACCTTCACAGCAGTTGACCTATTAAAAACCTTCCTGAAAATAAAGTTTTTTGTCTGCTAAAGAAGAGACAGCATCAAGCAAACACAGCAGGACAAGCAGCGAAAGAAATGAATACCAGCATAAAAGGTGACTTTGAACCTTTAATGCTCAAGGCATATATAGTACAGTACGGCCTTTTATGAATTAAAACCAGTGAAACAGGGATTGAGCAGAGGTGAAGGGTGAGATGAGGTTTAGAAATAAAATCAAACCATCTCGAGATCAAATCCAAACAATTATTTCCATCAGATAGACTACCTCTTTTAAATATATTCATTGCATGCTCCAAGGTGCAGCCAATTGCCGGATGTTATTTCGATTTCCACTGCATGTATTCTAGAAGGCTTTCACTGCCAGTATCTGATAATTTTCACTTTTTTGAGCTGCTTGGCCATGTTCTAGACGCTTATATTCTAGTCTAGCATAACATCAGGAAGAAAAACTTCCAGAACATGGCCAAACAGCCTGAAAAACTCGCAACGATCCATCGCACTGCTTCAAAGTGCAGCCAATTGCCGGATCTTATTTTGATTTCCTCCAGTTTGGGAACAATCTTCCTAATTGGCACAATAATTACACGTTTCCCTTTTAATTTCTTAATTAAATCTCATCACCTTGGCTTGTCAGCCCTTAAAGCCCAAAGGTCTTCTACTAGCTGATGTGGAATGCAACCCCAGCCAGGGATCCTGAAATGGGGGGAAAATCTCTTTTCCCCCTATAAATAAAGGGACTCACCTCTGCCCTCCTGCAGCCTCTTCCTAAAAAAGCCTCCTTGCAAGGGGAGCCCCAGGCTCTTTGCAGAAACCCCCTAAACCCGCCCACCCCCGCCTGTCATTTAGGCTCTCCCAGCCAATGGGAGAGGAGGTGGCCTGCCCCCTTTCTTTTGGGACCTGCTGAATAGCCCCAAAGGCCCCATTGGAGTGAACTGGAGGGGCTTCCACCACCACCACCCCATGGCTCCCCTGCTGGCTGGCTTTTATTTCATGTTATAAATTTGTATGCCACTGACAATGTGGGGACACTAAGCAGTTTACAAGGGTAATAATATACAATTGCCCCAGCCACCCCACAAAACCCGTAAAATAAATAACTCCACCAAATAGGCTTTCCTTTTCTTGTGCCTTGAAAAGGAGGTTCTGGATCCTTCTCCTGCCTTCCAAAGAAAAGGGGGATCCTGGATATAACATGAGGTTGCCAAGGGCCTTGTCGATGCCCAGTGTGGGGTAATGGGCAGGGTGACAAACTAAGTCTCCAAAGGCCTGGGTTCGAATCTCTGCTCAGCCCTGGGAGCTCGCTGAGCCTGGACTAACTCTGGAGGCAAAAATGTTCCAACTAAGGAGATCCTATTTTAGGCACTTCAGGAGAAGGCAGGATTCTCTGGGAAAGACCATCAGGCTGGGAAAGGGGGACAGGTTAGCAGGGAAAGAGGAAGATCAAATAGGAGATGGACTGGCCCCTTAAAGGAATCCACTGGCTTGATTTTACAAGAGCCAAGCAGGGCTGTTGAATGTGTAGCCTTGCCACAAGCCGGACAAGGGGTGTGTTGGCTCAGTGGACTAAAGGCTCCGAAAACTGTCGACTGCAAAGTCAGCAGCTCGGCGGTTCGAATCCCGGATGCCACGCAGCAGAACGAGCTTCCCGCTGATCACCCCAGCAGCTCCTGCCAACCTAGCAGTTCGAAAGCATGTAAAATGCAAGTAGATAAATAGGTACTGCCATCAAAAGCAGGAAGGTAAAACAGTGTTTCCTTGCAGCCATGACGGCCACGTGGCCGTGGACTTGCACAACACTGGATCTTCGGCTTGAATACGGAGATAAGCACTGCCCCTAGAGTCGGACACGACTAGCACGCATGTGCGCGGGGGGGGGGGCTTTACCTTTACCTTTTACACGAGCCAGAAACAATGCATTTAGCCCATAGCAACCAAGATGTGGTGCAGTTTGTTTATTTATTTATTTAAAATATTTTCACTCCACCTTTCTCCTAAAAAAGGACACAAGGCGGTCAGACATCATTAAAAGACAATAATTAAAAGCTGAAACCTAATATCTGTTAAGCGTACAAATATTTAAAAAGGATTGAACTAATGACGTACTGGAACCAGCAAGCCATTCCAGTATTCCTGCCAAGAAAAACTCCATGGACATGGAGTCACGAAGAGTCGGTCACGACTGTAACGACACAACTTCCATTAAAAAGATTCTATATTGTTAATTTTCAACCAGTCTTGTGTGGGAAGGGGGTGGGCAAGAAGTCTAATGGCTGCTCTCTCATTTAACAATTTAAAAAGAAAGACAAAATTAAAAAAAACTGCAACACTCATAGCATTAAGCAAAACACAGCATTTCTCTGTGAGACAGCCCGGGAAAAGCACTATGGACTGTCTCTTGGAAGGCCTAGAGCAGTGGTGGTGAACCTTCAGCACTCCACCACATCTCCCACGGTCCTTTGTCATGGGCAATATGGGCTTGGAATTCTGGGAGTTGTGGTCCAAAACACCTGGATTACTGAAGGTTTACCACCACTGGCCTAGGATAATGAAGTGAGGGCCTGAATTTCAGAAAAATAAACAAACCTTAGAACGTAGGGGAAAATCTCCCGCCCTGGGACCTGAGCTGGTCTCTGAGCAACTATCATTCTGCCCACTACCCCAGCTTCTGTAGAAAAATTGGGAGGCAGCAGGAAATGTGGAAGACTCAAGGTGAGATGGAATGAGCCCATCAAAGAAACCCTGGATTTGAGTCGGCAGGAGCATCTACAGGGCTGTTGAGGACGGGACCTTCTCTGCACATTCATCATAGGTTCATTGGATGTTAAACAGAGGTTCAAAACCACTTTCTGACACCTGGCCCTTCGAAATAGATTATCCAGATTTTAAATTGGTCCAGATATGCAGGTACCCTGGACCTGCTCTGCTAATATTCTGAGGAGATCCGGGACTGCAGGAAAGATGAACAAGTGTGTCTTAGACCAAGCATTGTTCTTCTATTTTATTTTAAAATTTCTGTCATCAAAATACATGCCTAACTGTTAGAAACGGGTTCAAGATATTACCACGCCCCAGGGGTGACAGAAGAAAGAATTCCTTCAAGGCTTTTTCAGAAGCAAAGAAAGGTTTATTTTTACAAAGGCTCTACCTGTCCTCAGCCGATCATTCAGAAAGTCTGAGGCCACAAACAATAGGAGACAGGAACTTTTATCTACTTCCATTCTGCTCTTCCCCCCCCCTCCATGTAAAGAGATAACATGTGTTGCAGGTGCATGTTAACAAAGAGAAACAGTTCTAGCTTTAAGAAACAATTATTCTTGTAGAACAGTGCCCCCTACCATAGTCATGCTTGCATTAAGACGCTCTCTGCTTATCATACAGTACCTCATTGTTCCAAAGAAAGATCCATGTAGTCTTGGCTTGGTGCTATTTCAGTAAACATGAGAATGGAATGTCAAGGCACTTGGCTGTTGTCAGCCTTTTACTTATCGGAGTTGGGAGGGGGAAGGTGCAATGGAAGACGGAGACAGAAATGCTTTTCTTGAATCAGATTCCAGCTATTTCTTTTATGCTTTATGGCTTATTAAAAGGTATGTATATATATATATATATTAATAGCCATGCACTTTATCTACTGTGACTGCTCACTGATTACTATGTTATCTACAATGACTTGCTTTTCTGAGTGTTAAGGCAGGATATATGAGTGTATTGGGTCTATTTGATTATAGCCCCTTTATTGGCAGTGGCTATTTAAACTATATTTGAATACAATACCTATCATAACCAGTCAAGGTTAATGAGATCAAATCCGAGCAGAATGAGAGTGTCAATGATCTATCTGGATCATAGAATCATAGAATCATAGAGTTGGAAGAGACCTCAAGGGCCATCTAGTCCAACCCCTTGCCATGCAGGAACCCCATCACAATATTTCCGACAGGTGGCCATCCAGTTGAGGGAGTCTTTCCATATATCAGGGGGCGTTGGCTACAAAGTTGAATCCCGGGGTGCCAAGCAGCGGAGCGAGCTCCCGCTGATAACCCCACCTCCTGCCAACCTAGCAGTTCGAAAGCATGTAAATACAAGTAGATTAAATAGGTACTGTGGCATCAAAAGCGGGAAGGTAAAACAATGTTTCCTTGCAGCTATGCGAGCCACAAGGCCACGGACTTGCACAACACTGGCTCTTCGGCTTGATTAGGGAGATCAGCACCACCCTTAGCATCCGGCAGGACTAGCAAGCATGTGTGTGGGGGGGTGTACCTTTACCTTTACCTTTTCCATTTATCAGCAGGGGGTGCAGGCAAGGAAATGGCATCCCTTCATTTGCATTCAAGGAGGCAACAGCTTTGTTAAAACTCTTGCTTCCTGGCAGAGCCCCAGGCATGAGCCATTAGCTTTTCCGAATAGGCCCTGAATACCAGATTTTAACATCCGATCATGCTCCTTCAATGGACTCCAGCAGCCTTAAGAAAAAAGCCCCAGACCTATAGTGGTCTATAGAATAAATCTGCATTTCCGCCTTGAAACATGGCCAAACTGAAGAAATGGGCCTCATGGGATTTTTTTTTTAATTTGCTCTTTCCTCTTTTCTAAAATGGCTTCTGCAAGTTCATTTTACAATGTATAACTGCTACATTTATAACATATAACTCCTACATTTATAATGTATAAATGTACTGTACAAAAAGGGGATTGAAAATAAAACAGCCAACACTATGCCATTATACAAAACGATAGTAAGGCCACACCTGGGCACCTCCCTTATGAGGGAAGACTAAAACATTTGGGGCTCTTTAGTCTGGAAAAAAGGCGCGGGGGGGATATGATTGAGACGTACAAAATAATGCAGGGCATGAGTAAAGGGGATAGAGGGAAGCTCTTCTCCCTCTCACAAAATACCAGAACTAGGGGACATCCACTCAAGTTGACGGCTGGGAGAGTTAGAAAAGAGAAAATAAAATATTTTTCACCCAGTGTGTTAAGTCTGTGGAACTCCCTGCCACAGGAGGTGGTGATGTCATCTGGCCTGGATGCCTTCAAAAGGGGCTTGGACCGATTCCTGGAGGAAAAGTCCATCACAGGTGACAAACCATCATGGAGATGTGCATAATCTCCAGGCTTAAAACCAGGGTACTTCAAGGGCCAGATGCAGGGGAGTGGGATCAGGAGACAGAGATCTAGTCTCGTGCGCCCCCAAACGCATCTGGTGGGGCCACTGTGAGATACAGGAAGCTGGACTAGATGGGCCGTTGGCCTGATCCAGCATGGCTCTTCTTATGTCCTTATGTTCTTACAGTTAATGAGGTGTTAGTTGAGTTTCTAAGGGCACACCATAAACGTAATCACCAACCGGCTTCTAGTCATTTTCTCCAAAGTTCGTGTATTTATTTTTAAAAATAAGAATTGCATTTGTATTATTGAAGGCTTTCATGGCCAGGATCCGATAGTTGTTGTGAGTTTTTCGGACTGTGCTCTGTAACTGAAGAACGTAGTTAGAACTGTTAACAACAATACAGTATCACCTAAATGTTAATCTGTTAGTTATCATTAGCAACAATGCTTTTAATCCTAGGGGGTATTTTTAACTTGGAAACCTATTAAGCATTGGTGCAGTAACAAACAGCCATGAGAAAAGGGTATCTGTGGAGGTTTAACTTGGACCTCATTGTGCAATAACCAAAATATGAGAAAGATAAAAAATGTGTTGCATGGGTCTACCAGAGCTGGAAAAACATCTAGTTCTATATCGAACAGTCCTGTTTTCCATAGTTTGTCTAATTGGTTGTCCTCCCTGAATTACTATTGGTGATTCATAGGAAATAAGATGAACAAAAGGTACTAATGATACATTTTATTACTCTTTGAAGTACAGTGGTACCTTCTATAAAGGAATTAATTCATTCCAAATGAAATTCTGTTAAGCAAAATTTCCTTTATACAAATTTCCCATAGGAATGCATTGAAAACAGAGTAATAATCCCTCATCGTGACCATTTTTATGTTGTGCGGATTCGCCCCCTAGACGATTCTGTTAAGGAAATTTCCCCTCTCTCCGGAATTTTTTATGTTGTACAGATTTTATGTTATACAAACCGTTTGTTATATAAGGGTCCACTGTAGTTACATTCTTAGGGTTCAATCCCAGGTAGCCGGCTCAAGGTTCACTCAGCCTTCCATCCTTCCGAGGTCGGTAAAATGAGTACCCAGCTTGCTGGGGGGGGGGCAATGTGTAGCCTGCACACTGTAATTAAAATTGTAAACCGCCCAGAGACTACTTAAAGTGGTATGGGGCGGTATATAAGCAGAACACTTTTACCGTGCTCTTCAGGAAGATTACCACAAAGGCACCACAGTCGTTGCATAATCGGAAATCTTATGGAGCGATCATGTCGAGGTGGTTGGCAGTCCCCGTCGATCATCCTTTGGTGAAAATCTTGGTGCATTACCTTTAGCAGATGTTTTCACAGCCACTTTGATGAACTGAAGAGGCAGATTAAATCTGGGATCCCAGTATCAAAAACAGATTAGTTAACTGGGAAATTGTACAACCCCCCCTGCCCCCAGTTTTCGGCATATTGAAAGACTGCTAACATTAGAACAGGGGTCCTCAACCTAAGGCCCTGGGGCCGGATGCGGCCCCAAAGGTCCTGAATCTGGCCCCTGGAACCAATTGCAACCCCCCACCTACCCCCTGCTTTGCAAGCAAGGCAGCCTCCGCAGCTGCTTCTATTGCTGAGGCAGTTCAAAGCATTGTCGGCCTTTTTTTTTACTGTGGTCTGGCCCCCAGTGGTGTCTGGGGCGTGGTGGACCGGCCCACTGTTTGAAAACATTGAGGACCCCTGCATTAGAACATAAGAAGAGCCCTGCTGGAACAGACCACAGCCCATCCGGTCCAGCATTCTGTCTCCCACAGTAGCTCACCATTGGCTTCAGGGTATTCCCAAGCAGATGTCTTCAACTGCTTACGATTCCCTGCCAATGGCATTGAGAGATATCCTGCCTCTCTCTCCAACCCAGAGGTTGTCCTTAGGCGTCCATCATGATAGCCACTGATATCCTTGTTCTCCGTGAACCTGTCCAATCCTTTCTTAAAGCCGTCAAGGTTGACAGCTGTCACCACTTCTTCTGGCAGGGAGTTCCACAGACCAGTAATCCTTAGGGTGAAAAAGTACTTTCTCTTATTTGTTTGAGATCGAGCATCCAAAAGTTTCATGGGGTGCCCCCTAGTTCTAGTGTGGTGTGATAGGGAAAACAGCTTTTTCTTATTTACTTTGTCCACACTGTGTACGATTTTATAAACTTCAATCAGGTCACCGTCGTTCAAGAGTGAAGAGGCCCAGCCGTTGCTGCCTCAGATGGTAAGGAAGGTGTTCCAGTCCTCTAATCATTCTGGTTGCCCTCCTCTACATTTTTTTCCATTTCCAGAATATCCTTCTGGAGGGATGGGGACCAGAACTATACACAGTAATCCAGATGGGACCTCAACATAGATTTATCAAGAGGCAAAATGACAGTGGCTGCCTTATTTTCTATCCCCTTCCCTTCCTAAGGAAGAAAAGATTTAAAATGGCCTTCTCTTCCCCGGTTTAGCCTTTTTGTTTTGGTTGGTACATCTCCAGTAGGATGTTCTGATTCTTATCCATACTGGAGTGTCCTTTGTTAGTAAATAACCAATGAAATTGCAGTATACCTGATTTCAAATCTATCCCTGGTAGTTAGTTGTGTGTGTTGTGTCATTACAGTCGTGACCGACTCTTTGTGACCCCAGGTCCATGGAGTTTTCTTGGCAGGAATACTGGAGTGGCTTGCCAGTTCCTACTCCAGGCCCCTACAGCACCTGGTATTCCCTGGTGGTCTCCCATCCAAGTACTAACCAGGGCCGACCCTGCTTAGCTTCCGAAATCAGGCGAGATCGGAGGTGCTCAGGGCATCTAGGATACCTGTGGTAGTTAGTAGGACTACCTAATAGCTGCATTTGCACCATGGGAAGTGTAGTGTAAAGATGGTGGTTTCCACACTTGGAAAACCAATGTTAGGACCTGCAGCTTATCAACTGACAACGGATCCACTGTGGGGACATCAAGTTTTTCGGGCAACTCCATTTTCAATTTTTATAACGCATATGACAGAAGAACAATGACATGCCTAAGTTGTTTAAAAAGAATACAGAGAACCATCATTACATCTTTTAATTTATACTGATTTATCCAGTGTGTCCGTTTATTCCGCCTATGTGACCCCTCAGGGCATAAAACTCTGCTTTACACCATTTCCCAAAACCGGAAGCTGGAGATGGTGAAGTCTGTGTTGGTTGTGGTTCCATGTGTGTGTGTGTGTGTCACTGTGCATGTGTGTGCATGCATGTGTGCGTGTCTTCATTAGTGAGTGACTGTGTGAGTGCGCGTGGAACATGATGGTTGCTGTGATGGAAGTCCAAAAAAAAAAGAGGAGAGAGAAAATATTGAATAATGGAAAGGGAACCTTTGGGTCATCTAGCCCAGTGTTCCCCAACCCCCGGGCCGCGGACCGGTGCCGGTCCGTGGATGAATCGGCACCGGGCCGCCGCCGCGCCACCCCCCCGCAATCGCCCCCCCCGCCGCCGTGACCCCCGCAATCGTCCCTGCCCCCGCCACCGCTGCCCCCCCGCAATCGTCCCCGCCGCCACCACCGCAATCGCCCCCGTCCCGCTGCCGCCGCCACGACCCCCAGCAATCGCCCCCGTCCCGCCGCCGCCGCAACCCCCTTGCCGCAGCAATCCCCCCCGCAATCTCCCCCCGCCCCGCCCCGCCCCCGCTGCGACCCCCCCGCAATCGTCCCCGCCACCGCCGCCGCAATCGCCCCCGTCCCGCCGCCGCTTCCGCGACCCCCCCGCCGCAGCAATCCCCCCCGCAATCGGCCCCGCCCCGCCGCAGCTGCACCCCCCTGCCGCCGCAATCCCCCCCGCCCCGCCGCCGCCGCCGCGACCCCCCCGCAATCCCCGCCGCCGCCGCCGCAATCGCCCCCGTCCCGCCGCCGCTGCCACGACCCCCCGCAATCGCCCCCGTCCCGCTGCCGCGACCCCCCCCGCCGCCGCAATCCCCCCCGCAATCGCCCCCGCCCCGCCGCCGCAGCCACGACCCTCCGCAATCGCCCCCGTCTCGCCGCCGCCGCGACCCCCCACCCGCCGCCGCCACAATCGCCCCCCCCCCGCAATCGCCCCCCCCCGCCGCCGCCGCCGCAATCGCCCCCCCCGCAATCGCCCCCCGTCCCACCGCCGCCGCAACCCCCCACAATCGCTCCCCGCAATCGCCCCCGTCCCACCATCGCCCCCGCGGCTGCGACCCCCCGCAATCGCCCCCGCCCCGCCAGAAAGAAAGAAAGTAAGGAGGGAGGGAGGGAGGGAGGGAGGGAGAAAGAAAGAAAGAAAGAAAGAAGGGAGGGAGGGAGGGAGGGAGGGGGGGAAGAAAAGGGAAAGAAAGAAAGAAAGAAATAAAGAAAGAAAGGAGGGAGGGAGGGAGGGAGGGGGGAAGAAAAGGGAAAGAAAGAAAGAAAGAAAGAAGGGAGGGAGGGAGGGAGGGAGGGGGGGAAAGAAAAGGGAAAGAAAGAAAGAAAGAAAGGAGGGAGGGAGGGAGGGGGGAAGAAAAGGGAAAGAAAGAAAGAAAGAAAGAAAGAAAGAAGGGAGGGAGGGAGGGGAAGAAAAGGGAAAGAAAGAAAGAAAGAAAGAAAGAAAGGAGGGAGGGAGGGAGGGAGGGAGGGGGGAAGAAAAGGGAAAGAAAGAAAGAAAGAAAGAAGGGAGGGAGGGAGGGAGGGAGGGGGGGGAAGAAAAGGGAAAGAAAGAAAGAAAGAAAGGAGGGAGGGAGGGAGGGGGGAAGAAAAGGGAAAGAAAGAAAGAAAGAAAGAAGGGAGGGAGGGAGGGGAAGAAAAGGGAAAGAAAGAAAGAAAGAAAGAAAGGAGGGAGGGAGGGGGGAAGAAAAGGGAAAGAAAGAAAGGAGGGAGGAGAGGGAGGGAGGGAGGGAGGGAGGGGGAAAGAAAGAAAGAAAGAAAGAAAGAAAGAAAGAAAGAAAGAAAGAAAGAAAGAAAAGAAAGAAAGAAAGAAGGGACGGAGGGAGGGGGGAGGGGGGGAAGAAAAGGGAAAGAAAGAAAGAAAGAAAGAAAGAAAGAAGGAAAGAAAGAAAGAAGAGGGAGGTAGGGAGGGAGGGAAGAAAAGTGAAAGAAAGAAAGAACGAAAGAAAGAAAGAAAGAAAGAAAAGAAAGAAAAGAAAGAAAAGAAAAGAAAGAAAGAAAGAAAAAGAAAGAAAGAAAGAAAGGGAGGGAGGGAGGGAGGGGGGAAGGGAAGAAAGGGAAAGAAAGAAAGGAGGGAGGGAGGGAGAAAGAAAAAGAAAGAAAGAAAGAAAAAAGAAAAAGAAAGAAAGAAAGGGGGAGAAGGAGGAAGGGAGAGAGAGAGAGAAAGAAAAAGAAAGAAGGGAGAAAGGAAGGAAGGGAGGGAGGGAGGGAAGGGAGGAAGGAGAGGAAGAGGAAGGAACAAAGAAAGAAAGAAAGAAGGAGGGAGAAGGAGGAAGGGAGGAAGAAAGTAAGTAAGTAAAGGAAGGAGGGAGGGAAAGAAAAAGAAAGGGAGAGAAGGAGTGAGGGAGAGAGAGGAAGAACGAAAGGAGGAGGAGGAAGGAAGAAAGAAAGAAAGAAAATGAGGAAGAAAGGAAGAAAAAGAAAGGGAGGGAGGGAGGGAAGGAAGGAAAAAAAAAAGAAAGAAAGAAGGGAGAGGAGAGGAGAGAGGAAGAAAGAAAAAAGAAAAGGGGGAAAAGAAGAAGAAAGGAGAGTGGGAGGGAAGGAAGGAGAGAAGGAGGGAGGGAGAAAGAAAGAAAGAAAGAAAGAAAATGAGGAAGGAAGGAAAGAAAGAAGAGAAGGAAGGAGGTAGAGTAGGAGGGAAGGAAGGAAGGAAAGAGAGGGAGGGAGGGAGAGGGAGAGAAATAAAGAAAAAAGAAAGAAGGGAGAGGGAGGGAGAGAAAGAAAGAAAGAAGGGAGAGAAAGAGGAAGGAAGGAAGGAAGGAGAGTGGGAGGAAAAAGAAAGAGGGAGGAAGGGAGAGAGAGAAAGAAAGAAAAGAAAGAAGGGAGAGGGGGAGGGAGGGAGAAAGAAAAGGGAAAGAAAGAAAGAAAGAAAGAAAGAAAGAAGGGAGGGAGGAAGAAAGAAAAGGGAAAGAAAGAAAGTAAGGAGGGAGGGAGGGAGGCCTCATGTCAAGGAAGGGCAAAGGGTCCCAAGACCTCACGGCGGCTGGGTAGCCCCCGGGGGAAAAATGCGAGGAAGTAAAAACAGTGTTTCCTTGCAGCGATGCCAAGGACTCATCGCACAACACTGGCTCTTCGGCTTGAGTACGGAGATAAGCACCGCCCCGTAGAGTGGGAAACGACTAGCACGCATGTGCGTCAGCGGCGGGGGGGGGCATTTACATTTTTTATTAAATCAAGACAAGCGGGCCAGGGAAAAATTATCAAGCATTTACCGGTCCACGGTGATAAAAAGGTTGGGGAGCACTGATCTAGCCCACCCCAGACATGGCTGCTTATTTGAAACCAGGCAGGCGTAAGCCAGTTACTACCCACCCTCCGCCACCCTTAACCATGCTCCTAACTACATTGGATGTAGTACAAAGAGACTTCATAAAGCAGTGGTATCCAAACGTTGGCCCTCCAGATGTTTTGGGCCACAACTCCCACAGTCCTTTCTCATTGGCAGTACAGGCTTGGAATTCTGGGAGTTGTGGTCCAAAACATCTGGTGGGCCGAAGTTTGGACATGCCTGTCATTAAGGCTATTTAGCAAGGGGCTAAACTGGTAAGTTTTAGGCATTGGAAGCCAAACTTTCTAGCACAGAACACCACATCCTGTTGATCAAACAATGTTTCTGCCTTAAGCAGTGTACTGTATATGGTTCACGCAGTGAATATGTTAACCAGCGGAACTACCTGCTACCTGATGATACCTTGGGAACCGAGTAAACTGTTCAGTAAAATGTCTTTGTACCAAAAATGAGTATCTTTTTCATTTTTTATTACTAATAAATAACCACTGTACAACTTTTTTACATAAAATTTATTATTGTTATCTACAGGATTTCCTAATTCTATTTGGTATTAATACTTCGGTTCAGAAACAGTAATTGCTGCTGTACTACTTTGAAATATAGGACTACTCCTCATTTTTACACCTTTAATTGGTTACTTTCATTTCCAAGTTTTATGAAAAAAACATATATGACTCAAAAGTAGGCAGTTTTAAACATTACATTGACCTATGATTCATAGTAGGATACTCTATGCGGATGGGTAACCATAAACAAAGTAATCGATGCAACACATGTCACTGGGCCTGTACATTTATAAACTGGTAAATGTGATTATAGTACATAATAGTAACTTGCTAATTTGTTATTTTTCAAATATGGTAATAAAAATGTTAATGTGTTACAGAAAGTTCAGATAATGTCATTAACAAGTCATCCTGTATGCTAAACCTATTTCGTTACAGTTATGTTAAGAAATGTTGATATTATGCAATGCCATAAGCTTTATTCATAATATGACTATATACTGATAGGTATCACTGAGGTCAGAATACTTGTTTTGATTTGTGTACATGCTTTCTTGGAGTGACTTTTATCACCTGTCTGTGAGGAACCTCTTTTTCCTGCTTCACAACTAAGTACGGATCTTTAACAGCATCTACTTCAATACTTGGGTTTCTTGTTTAATACATGTTCATATTTCCCACCCCTAATCCCTTTACGGTCTGTAGACTCCTCATCCGTTCTTGCCGTCCTGTGTTCTGCTTTTGGAGTAACGACAGTAATCTTATGTTTTGAAGGATTTTTACCGGTAGGTGTTGCCAAAAGGGAAACTGAACTATTGAGATTACATCCTGACTCTGAAACTACTTCAGCATGTCTTATATTATCTGCTTGTTTTATTTTAGGAGCACTAGTACCAACGGATGGAATATTACTGCTTTCTGCTGGACAATCAATTTGCTTGACCGTATCTGTTGAATCATTTTCTGGTGCCGTTTTGCAGGAAATCCTTTTGGCGGTCATTCTACGAACAGTACTCAAACCACTAGGTGAACCCTGGGCGTCAGAGAATGCATTGATTTTAGGTATGCTACTGACAGACTTTTCAAGAGAATCCGGTCCATCCGCGCAACTGCAAGACATATTGGACACAAAATTGGACACCTGGCGAATGGCAGAAGCGGCCGACTCCAACGAATTGCAAATCTGATTGATCACCGCATACTGCTTCTGGACAGCATTCGAGTGCAGCTGTCTTTTCCTCTCGCTGTCAAACTTCACCCACTGCATATACTTGGATAATGTGCTGTTGAGTTGAGCTGCTGCAGACGCCCGCTGCTTCCGCTTCCGCATGAAAGCTAGTCTTCTCGCAGGCTCCATTGCAGCCTCAGGGTCGCAGGATGCACTACCTGAAAAGGGAGGGGGCGGCGGAAGAAATAACATTGCTTAATCTGATTGTTTAAAGAAAGTAGGGTAGTGCATCTAGGTAAAAAGAATGAATTGCACAGATATACGATGGGAGACACCTGGCTGGAAAATAGTACCTGCGAAAGGGATCTGGGAGTTTTGGTGGACCACAAATTGAACATGAGTCAGCAGTGTGATGCGGCGGCCAGGAAAGCCAATGCGATTCTTGGTTGCATCAACAGAAGCATTGTGTCTAGATCAATGGTTCTCAACCTGTGGGTCCCCATACGTCCTGGACTGCAACTCCCAGAAACCCCTTCCAGCACAGCGAGTGGTGGAGGCTTCTGGGAGTTGCAGTCCAGGAACATCTTGGGACCCACAGGTTGAGAACCACCGGTCTAGATCAAGGGAAGTGATAGTACCACTCTATTCTGCTCTGGTCAGACCCCACCTGGAGTCCTGTGTCCAGTTTTGTGCGCCTCAATTTAAGAAGGATGTTGACAACTTCGAGCAGGTCCAGAGGAGGGCGACCAGGATGACTGAGGGTCAGGAAGAAATGTCTTATGAGGAACGGCTTAGGGAACTGGGAATGTTTAGCCTTACAAAAAGAAGGCTGAGGGGGGATATGATAGCTATGTTTAACTATTTGAAAGGATGTCCTATTGAAGAGGGAACAGGTTTGTTCTCCATGGTTTCAGAGACTACAACTTGGGGCAATGGTTTCAAACGACAAGAAAAGAGATTTCATTTGAACATTAGGAAGAACTTCATGAGGGTTAGAGCTGTTTGGCAGTGGGATAATAGGCTGCCACAAAGGAGGGTGGTGGAGTCTCCTTCTTTGGAGGTTTTTAAGCAGAAGCTGGAAGGCCATCTGTCGGAAATACTGTCATGGGAGTTCCTGCATGGCAGGGGGTTGGACTGGATGGCCCTTCAGGTCTCTTCCAACTCTATGATCCTAATTAATTTACTGATTAAACACACTGCTATCAAAATGGAACATTGAACATTTCATTGTTCAATGAAATGTTGAACATAATCAACATTTATAAAATGGAGCATTTCAGTTTACCAAGGGAATGAACTCCCGTAGTTTCATATCCTCTGTGTGTCATCAATGAACATCCATATTCTAAATGTCCTTCTTGTATATCTGTGGTAGACATTTGCACAATCCTAATTTTTAAATTGATTAATATAGAGGTCTTCACTTTAAAAATAGTAGTATTATACCTGGAACTAAAACCGCAGAATCAGTATCCTTTGCTGAGCCCTCCGCAGCAAAGTCAATTTCTTCCTCTGTAACAACGTTGTCTATGAAAAAAATAGCCAAAATTTAAATGTCAGTTTTTAATTAGTAATCAAGTATGCAGCAAAACACTTGTAGGTATTTGCAGCCATTATCAAAATGGCCGCAGCATGTCAGTCCTCTGAGGAATGACCAGTCTCTGTTCTATTTGTATTTGTATTTTTTAATACCCCCATATTAGTATTATTGTATTTAGTTGTATTTTCTCATTATTTGTATTCTGTTTGGGTATGTTAGTGGTTGTTGATCTGGGCAGTTGCTGTTTTTGTGTAATGTGCTGTACACCTCCCAGAGTGCCCATGGGAAAATCGGGTGGTCAATAAGCATATAAATAAATAAATAAATAAATAAATAAATAAATAAATAAATAAATAAAAGGGAGAGGGTGTAGGATTTTTAAAATACATAGGTTTTTAAGTGAAGTCGTTAGGCAGTATTTAAAGGTGTATAGTAAGAATTCTAATGAAAGTTAGCTGGTACTACTTTTTATCATTGTAATAGTAATTTATTTTGTGGCAGCCACATTCCTGCGGTTAAGGCAGATTTGAAGCCTGAGCATCCCCAGTGCCTCTTTTTCAACACATGGGAAATAATTGATTGGGTATTGATAGACAATGTAGGCGAGCGCTGTTAAGGATGCTTCCGCGAGTGATCGTAAAAATTAGGCAATAATGCACTATTCTGAATTAAAAAGAAGAACAAATGGCTACGCAATTTGGGGACGGGATCAAGCCATAAGGGAACCAACTTTATCAGAAAACAAGTTTGGTTCCGTTACAAGATGTTCTACAGATGGCATCTCTCCCCTCATCGTTTATCTAAAATGTATAACTGTTCCTCAAGATGCTGGAAATGTAAACATGACAGTGGTACTTTTTATCATATGCGGTGGCCTTGTGTAAAGAGGCAAATATATATTGGAGAATGGTAAAGCTATTTATAGAGAGATCGTTGAAGATTAAATTAAGAGTTTAGACCAGAACTCTTTTTATTGAATATAACTGATATGAATATTTCTCATGATCCAAAGTATGTATTACACCCTGGAATTCTTGCAGCAAGGATTTTGTACGCACAATTTTGGAAGCACCCTGAAGCATCAAGGGAGAGAAATTTCTGCGAAAAGATAAGAGAATGTATCGAAATCGATAAGACTTTCTGGACATCTGAAAGGAGACTACGAAGAGACCACCAAAAGAAGATGGCAAGAAGTAGTAAATTTATATGATTGAGATGTACAAAATAATGCAGGGCATGAGTAAAGTGGATAGAGGGACGCTCTTCTCCCTCTCACAAAATACCAGAACTAGGGGACATCCACTCAAATTGTGGGCTGGGAAAGTAAGAACAGACAAAAGAAAATATTTTTTCACCCAGCGCGTTGCTAGTCTGTGGAACTCCCTGCCACAGGATGGGGTGATGGCATCTGGCCTGGATGCCTTCCAAAGGGGATTGGACAGATTCCTGGAGGAAAAGTCCATCACAGGTTACAAACCATGATGGAGATGTGTAATCTCCAGGCTTAAAACAAGGGTACTTCAAGGGCCAGATGCAGGGGAGTGGTGTCAGGAGACAGATATCTAGTCTCGTGCGCTCCCAGAGGCATCTGGTGGGGCCACTGGGAGATACAGGAAGCTGGACTAGATGGGCCTTTGGCCTGATCCAGCAGGGCTCTTCTTATCCTTTCCTCCTTCCCTTTCCCCTTAAAACTAATAAAACTTTTCATTAAAAAAAACAAGTTTTGTGTTGCCAATGGATGAAAGAATACAGGATAGTAACGTGGCTTTTAGAGATCACAGGTGGTTTAACAGTCTACCAAATGCAAACAGGAAGTCTATTGAGTGGCTAGATTAATTTTCTGCACTCCCTAATAGCATTCAAAGGTTGCAAACATAAGGGAGCGCATGTTAACTAAAAATGATCCAAACTCCAATCCCCACGAGGCAAAAGTCATATATGATTTTTTTGTCATTAAATACAGCAACCATTTGCTTGACTCAAGTTTGAGATAAACTGATTATCTCAACGATGCGAATGAATGAACAACTTAAAAATAATTATCAAAAAAATGATTGAAAGTGCAGTTTCTGAATACCTGCGGTATCCAAATTTAAGAAATTATTATCATCATAGGTCTGCAAGCTTGACACCAACACATTAGTACTTGCCGTTGCATTGTGGAGCTTCACTGTCAGTTGTTCTCAGCGGCTCTATGGAAGGGTCCCCGCGGAAATTTCTATCCATTTCTTTCATCCACGGAAATGATGACTGTGCACTCCCGGATTTGTTGTTTTTAGAAAGAGCAAGCTTGTATATACTTCTGAGACTTTTCGATTTTCTTTGGGACCTCTGTATATGCCTATTTTCGTGAGGTCTGCTTATATATCTGAAAAAAATATGGAAGTAATGAGGAGCTTGGGAGGAGAACTTTTTCAGACTGCTGTGGATTTTTCCTGTGAGCATGTGAGTTGGAGCTTGGAGGTTGGGGAAAGTCAGGCAGTATAAATGTAAATAATAAATAAACACACACACACACACACACACACACATATATATACGAAAACAAATATATATATATATATATATATATACACACACACAAAACAAATCACTATGATCTTTAACTTGACATATTTATTGGAAGAAAGGCAGCATAAAAATGCAAGAGCATATAAATAAATGCTAAAAATGTATTTCAAAAGATTAAAGGACAATTTTTTTAAAAGCTTCACGGTAGTTGAACTATTAAAAACCTTCCTGAAAATAAAATTCTTTGTCTGCTAGAGAAGAGGCAGCATCAAGCAAAGACAGCAGGACAAACAGCGGAAAAAACCCATTAATACCAGCATAAAAGCTGGCTTTGCACTTTTTATGCTCATATGCTGCCTTTTATGAATTGGGCCTTTATACACGACCCCTAAGCTCCGCAGGAAATGGCTGCAAGGTCCGGACCTTACAAGTGTTTTCCCACCAGCTCCGGACTTTGCAGACAATTAAGTGCAACCCCGCCCACCTAAGCGCAACCCACTTTCTTGTACCTGCTTGAGGTGGGTGAAAATCCCCAGGTCCGGATTTAATCTGGTCAGTGCGGGGCTCTCCTGGCTTCTGCTTGTGTTTTTTTTTCCTCCTGCCCCTTTAAGAGAAGAGGTGGGAGGGAAAAAAGCAAGCAGAAGAGAAATGGAAGAGAAATGGAGCTCCAGGAAGCTCCTCCAGGTGAGCTGCATTTCCCCCCCTCTTTCTCTGGTGGGGAGGAAGGAAGGGCAACGAACCCCTAAGATCTTTGGTCCGAATTTAAGGGACCAGAGGATCTTAGGGGTCGTGTGAAATGAAATAAAATCAAACCAATTTGAGTGAGATATGAAACCTAGTCAATTGTTTTCATCAGGTATACTACCTCTTTTAAAAAATATCCACTGCACTACTTCAGGGTGCAGCCAATTGCCAGCTCTTATTTTGATTTCCTCCATTTTTGGAAAAGTTTTCATGATTAGCAGGATAGACACGCTTTTTCCTTTTAATTTTTTAATTACATCTCATCACCTTGGCTTGTCAGCTTTTAAGCCCAAAGGTCTTCTACTAGCTGATGTGGAATGCAACCCCAGCCAGGGGTCCTGAAATGGGGGCAAAATCTCTTTTCCCCCTATAAATAAAGGGACTCACCTCTGCCCTCCTGCAGCCTCTTCCTAAAAAAGTCTCCTTGCAATGGGAGCCCCAGCCTTTTTCCAGGGAACCCCCTGAACCCGCCCACCCCTGCCTGTCATTCAGGCTCTCCCAGCCAATGGGAGAGGAGCTGGCCTGGCCCCTTTCTTTTGGGGCTAGAGGGCAATCCTGCTGAGTAGCCCCAAAGGCCCCATTGGAGTGGACTGGAGGGGCTTCCACCCCCCCCCCCATGGCTCCCCTGCTGGCTGGCTTTTATGTTAGGTTATAAATTTGTATGCCACTGGCAGGGTGGAGACAACTAAGTGGTTTACAAGGATAAAAATATGCAATTACCCCAGCCACCAGGCAAAACCCATCAAATAAATTACTATGCCAAACAGGCTTTCTTTTTTCTTATGCCTTCAAAAGGAGGTTCTGGATCCTTCTCCTGCCTTCCAAAGAAAGGGGGATCCTGGATGTAACAAGGGGTTGCCAAGGGCCTTTGTTGATACCCAGTGTGGGGTAATGAGCAGATGGACGAAATAAGTCTCCGAAGGCCTGGGTTCGAATCTCTGCTCAGCCGCGGGAGGTCGCTGGGGCCTAGGAGGGCACTCCAGGGAGCAAGTGGGACCTCGATCGAATTAAGCCTGGACTAACTCCGGAGCCAAAAACGTTTAAGCCGCTTGAGTCCTTTTCCAATATTAAAGATGGGTTATAAATAAATAAATAAATAAATAAATAAATAAATAAATAAATAAACAAACTGAGGTGGTTCTACTTTTAGGCACTTCATGAGGAAACAGGATTCTCTGGGAAAGACCATCAGGCTGAGAAAGGGAGAAACAGCAGGGAAAGAGGACATCGAAATGGGAGATGGACTGGTCCCCTAAAGGAAGCCATAGTCTTGATTTTACAAGAGCAAAGGAGGGCTGTTGAATCTGTAGCCTTGCCACAAGCCGGAATCAATGCATTTAGCCCATAACAACCAAGATGGGGTGTAGTTTATTTATTTATTTAAAATAAGTTTACTTTACCTTCCTCCTTAAAAAGCACCCAAGGCCACATATGACATCATTAAAAAACAGTATTTAAAAGCTAAAACATAATATCTGTAAGTGTACAAATATTTAAAAAGGATTCAACAAATGCCACACTAGAAAATGGTAAATAAATATATAAAATTGACCTTCGAAGCAACAAGCCCGCTACTGTACTTCCCTTTAAAAGATTACATTGTTGTTTTTCAACCAGTCTTGGGAAGGGGGGGGAGTCTAATGGCTGCTCTCTCATTTAACAATTCAAAAACAAAGATAGCTCACAGTGTTAAGCAAAACTCAGCATTTATTTGAGAGGGAGCCCAGAAAAAAGCAGGGGGTTGGTTGACTGTCTCCTTGAAGGCCTAGAACACTGGTAGCGAACCCTCGGCACTCCAAATGAAATGTTTTGGACCACAACTCCCACAGTCCTTTGTCATGGGCAATACGGGCTTGGAATTCTGGGAACTGTGGTCCAAAAACATCTGGAGTGCCAGCGGTTCACCATGCCCTAGGACAGGCATGTCCAAATTTTGGCCCTCCTGATGTTTGGGACCACAGGAGAAAACCCTCCGCCAGGGCCACCGCCTGGGAAGTGGTCTCGGCCCCGCATTCCCTCACCCAGAGGGAGATCTCTGAAGGAAGGATGGTTAGGAACTGATCCAGGATCACCCGGTCCAGGATCTGAGCCTTGGTGTGTCGCTCCGGCTTCAGCCACTGGCGGCAAAGATGGTGGAGGCGGCTGCAGGCTTCACGTGGCCCGGCAGCCTTCCGGTAGTCAAAGTTTCTGAAGCCCTGGCCCCCGACGCCGGTGCTCAAAGCTTCTCCGTCCAGGGCTTTCGACATCCTGGTTAGCTTTTTCCAAACAGATGCCCTTTTCCAGATTTGATGGCTGCTGAGTTTTGGCTTTTCCAGTCTGTACAAGAAAACAGCCTGCAGGTAGAGGTAGGGGTGGAGGATGAAAAATAAGAATTTCCATGCCATTTGGCTTCCTTCTTTCTCAAAGCCAAGGTTATAGCTAGGCTATGCAATGCTAAGAGACCCCAGCATGGTAGAGTGGGTGGATCCGGCCTGCAGAGTCCTGGGTTCGAGTCTCCGCTCAGCCATGGAGAGGTGGGAACTGGTGAAACCACCCCTTCAATATCTTGAATATCTCACGGTATCTCAAAAGCCTTATTAGGGTCACCTGGGAGGGTACATTGCACACATACAAAACGCAGATGAACCTGAGGGCAACATTTTTTTTTAATTTATGTATTTGTTGATGAGTATTTTTACCCCACCTTTCTCCTTGGAAAAGGATCCCAGGCGGCTTACAGTAAGGAGAGACAATATACAGCGGTACCTTGTATAAAGGAGTTAATTTGTTCCCAATGAAATTTGTAGTGTCAGTGCAATCCCGCAAGGAGAAATATAAACACAAAGTTATAAATGGTTATATAAACACAAAGTCTGTGTAGCCATGTATGGTAGATGCATAAAAAGACACAGTAGGTAGTCCATCATTTAGGGAAAGCTTGCCTGAAGAGAAAGGTCTTTGCCTGTTTCCAGAAATACAGCAGAGATGAGGCAATCCTGGCCTCCAGTGGGAGGGAGTTCCAGAGTCTGGGCCTAGCAGCAGCCAAGAAGACCATTTCATGGGTTCCCACCAGACGTACCGGTGACGGTGGCGGGATGGAGAGAAAGGCCTCTCCAGATGACCTTAGCACCTGAGCAATTTCATACTGTGAGATTCAATAGCTAGGACCCAGGTCGTGAAGTGCTTTGTAGGTTAAGGCCAGCACTTTGAATTGTGCCCGATAGCTTATTGGTTGCCAGCGGAGCTGTTTTTGTAGGGGTGTAATGTGGTCTCTGTACCCCACCCGTCAACAAACTGGTTGCTGCATTTTGGACCCATGAGACTTTTCATCAGTAGCCCCACATAGAGCGCATTACAGTAGTCTGTAATGTACATTCTTCGCCATCACTTTCCAAAAAACAGTTTTCATACAAGGTGACAATTCCACTCGTGTTGGAGATATTTCTCATTTTGGTGGCAAACCTTTGGCACTACAGATGTTCTGGACCACAACCCCCACCCCCACCCCTCAAACTCTGTATGCTACAGCCAATGAATATCTGGTATGAAACATATCTCCCATCGCATATTATATGGCACACCTTATTCTGCTGCTATATGTCTGAAGAAATGGACGTGTCCACGAAACGTTACATTAAAATATGAAAGTTAGTCTTTAAGGTGCCACATGTTTTGTTTTGTTTTTCTTTGATGTTTGCCTGTCATTGACAATGGGGGCTTAGAATTCTGGGAGTTGTGGTCCAAAACATCTGTAGTGGTGAAAGTTCACCACCACGGGCTCTAGATAAGATATGCAGATGCCCTAGAAATATGCAAATGCCGTGAGCCTGCTCTGCTCATAACCTGAGGACACCCTAGCTAGACTGCCCGAGAGATAAACAAGTGTGCTTTAGACCCATGATTTTTTTCTTCTATTTTACTTGCTTTTAAATTTTCTTTTATCAAAATTCATACTTAACCATTCAGTCATTTAGCAACAGACCCCATAAGAATGAGGTCAAATCAGGGCAGGATGAGAGAGGGTCAATTATTTATCTGGATTAATTGAGGGGTCTTTCCATATATCAGCAGGGGGGGCAGGCAAGGAAATGGCACCCCTTCATTTGCGGTCAGTGAGGTACCTGCTTTTGTAAAATGCTTGCTTCCTGTCAGAGCCCAAGGCCTGAGCCATTAGCTTTTCCATTAGGTCCTGAATACCAGCTTTTAACATCCCATCAAGCTCCTTCAATGGACTCCAGTAGCCTTAAGCAGAAAGCCCCAGACCTATAGAGGCCTATAGAAAAAAAACTGCATTTTGCCCTTGAAACAAAATCATCAAACTGAGGAAATCGGCCTCAAGGGATTTTATTTTTTTTCAATTTGCACTCTTCTCTAAAATGACTTCTGCAAGTTCATTTTACAATGTATAACTCCCTTTATAAACTACATTTATAACCTATAAATCCCACATTTATAATGTATAAATGCACAATCTTAGTTAATGAGGTGTTAGTTGTGCTTCTAGGGGAACACCATCAATGTAAGCATGAGTTAATCACGTATAGTGAACCCAGTGTGGTGTTGTGATGATGGAGAAGCTCAGGAGTCCTGGGTTCAAATCCGGCCTCAGTGGAAACTAATTAACGAGAGTGGAACTGGTAAAACTACTACTCCTTAAATATCTCATTTAATTTGAAAGCCCTATTAGGATCAGTATAAATCAGATCCGGCAGCACATAACTAATTACAGTAGGACCCCTACTGATTTTTTGTGCTGTTTAATTAAAAAAAAAGTAGGAACCTCGTATCCACTGATTGATTATCCACTGATTCAGTTATCCACAGTTGGCAGAGGAAAAAAAGTTTAATAATTCAGCAGCCACAAAGCAAGCTATTGTCACAAACAGCAGCTGCAAAGCAAGCTACTGTCTCAAAACAGCAGTCATAAAGCAAGCTACTGTAACAAAACAGCAGTTTTGGGAATGTTTGGCACTATTATCCACAGTTTTTCATTATCCACTGGAAGGCGTGTAACCAATCCTCGGTGGATACTGGGGTCTTACTGTACTCCATTGATGTTTGTACGTCTATGTACAAGGTACTGTTAGGAAGCAGCAGTTTGGAGGTGAGTGGGCAGGTGTTCTCTCTTATCCACTGTTTTCATTATCCACGGGAAGGCCTGGAACCAATCCCCAGTGGATATGGAGGTCCTACTGTAATCACCGACTGGCTTCTGGCCATTTCTCCAGAGTTCATGTATTTATTTTTTTAAAAAATAGAACTATAATTTTTGAAAGCCCTGGCATCTAGTATAAACCTGAAGCCTCAGGTTTATTTATTTCCCTAACTTCTAAACCATCTTTCTCCCAGTAGAATGGATCTCCATGCTGCTTTACAAATGATTTAATGCTACAAACATTAACACTGTATATTTTTCGCTTTGGGGAAAGTCGGATGGTCCTTAAATGTACATAATAAATAAATTATAGATAGATAGACATCACACTATGATTTATAACTCGACATATTTATTGGAAAGCAGCATAAAAATGCAAAAGCAGATAAATAAATGCTAAAAGGTATTCAAGAAAAAATCCTGTTAAAACAATTCTAAAAATGTATTTCAAAAGATAAGAGGACAATTTTTTAAACCTTCACAGCAGTTGACCTATTAAAAACCTTCCTGAAAATAAAGTTTTTTGTCTGCTAAAGAAGAGACAGCATCAAGCAAACACAGCAGGACAAGCAGCGAAAGAAATGAATACCAGCATAAAAGGTGACTTTGAACCTTTAATGCTCAAGGCATATATAGTACAGTACGGCCTTTTATGAATTAAAACCAGAGAAACAGGGATTGAGCAGAGGTGAAGGGTGAGATGAGGTTTAGAAATAAAATCAAACCATCTCCAGTTAGAGATCAAATCCAAACAATTATTTCCATCAGATAGACTACCTCTTTTAAATATATCCATTGCATGCTCCAAGGTGCAGCCAATTGCCGGATGTTATTTCGATTTCCACTGCATGTATTCTAGAAGGCTTTCACTGCCAGTATCTGATAATTTTCACTTTTTTGAGCTGCTTGGCCATGTTCTAGACGCTTATATTCTAGTCTAGCATAACATCTGGAAGAAAAACTTCCAGAACATGGCCAAACAGCCTGAAAAACTCGCAACGATCCATCGCACTGCTTCAAAGTGCAGCCAATTGCCGGATCTTATTTTGATTTCCTCCAGTTTGGGAACAATCTTCCTAATTGGCACAATAATTACACGTTTCCCTTTTAATTTCTTAATTAAATCTCATCACCTTGGCTTGTCAGCCCTTAAAGCCCAAAGGTCTTCTACTAGCTGATGTGGAATGCAACCCCAGCCAGGGATCCTGAAATGGGGGGAAAATCTCTCTTTTCCCCCTATAAATAAAGGGACTCACCTCTGCCCTCCTGCAGCCTCTTCCTAAAAAAGTCTCCTTGCAAGGGGAACCCCAGGCTCTTTGCAGAAACCCCCTAAACCCGCCCACCCCCGCCTGTCATTCAGGCTCTCCCAGCCAATGGGAGAGGAGCTGCCCTGGCCCCCTTTCTTTTGGGACCTGCTGAATAGCCCCAAAGGCCCCATTGGAGTGGACTGGAGGGGCTTCCACCACCACCACCCCATGGCTCCCCTGCTGTCTGGCTTTTATGTTAAGTTATAAATTTGTATGCCACTGGCAGGGTGGGACACTAAGCAGTTTACAAGGGTAATAATATACAATTGCCCCAGCCACCCAACAAAACCTGTAAAATAAATAACTCCACCAAATAGGCTTTCCTTTTCTTGTGCCTTGAAAAGGAGGTTCTGGATCCTTCTCCTGCCTTCCAAAGAAAAGGGGGATCCTGGATATAACATGAGGTTGCCAAGGGCCTTGTCGATGCCCAGTGTGGGGTAATGGGCAGGGTGACAAACTAAGTCTCCAAAGGCCTGGGTTCGAATATCTGCTCAGCCCTGGGAGATTGCTGAGCCTGGACTAACTCTGGAGGCAAAAATGTTCCAACTAAGGAGATCCTATTTTAGGCACTTCAGGAGAAGGCAGGATTCTCTGGGAAAGACCATCAGGCTGGGAAAGGGGGACAGGTTAGCAGGGAAAGAGGAAGATCAAATAGGAGATGGACTGGCCCCTTAAAGGAATCCACTGGCTTGATTTTACAAGAGCCAAGCAGGGCTGTTGAATGTGTAGCCTTGCCACAAGCAGGACAAGGGGTGTGTTGGCTCAGTGGACTAAAGGCTCCGAAAACTGTGGACTGCAAAGTCAGCAGCTCGGCGGTTCGAATCCCGGATGCCACGCAGCAGAACGAGCTTCCCGCTGATCACCCCAGCAGCTCCTGCCAACCTAGCAGTTCGAAAGCATGTAAAATGCAAGTAGATAAATAGGTACTGCCATCAAAAGCAGGAAGGTAAAACAGTGTTTCCTTGCAGCCATGACGGCCACGTGGCCGTGGACTTGCACAACACTGGATCTTCGGCTTGAATACGGAGATAAGCACTGCCCCTAGAGTCGGACACGACTAGCACGCATGTGCGCGGGGGGGGGGGCTTTACCTTTACCTTTTACACGAGCCAGAAACAATGCATTTAGCCCATAGCAACCAAGATGTGGTGCAGTTTGTTTATTTATTTATTTAAAATATTTTCACTCCACCTTTCTCCTAAAAAAGGACCCAAGGCGGTCAGACATCATTAAAAGACAATAATTAAAAGCTGAAACCTAATATCTGTTAAGCGTACAAATATTTAAAAAGCCATTCCAGTATTCCTGCCAAGAAAAACTCCATGGACATGGAGTCACGAAGAGTCGGTCACGACTGTAACGACACAACTTCCATTAAAAATATTCTATATTGTTAATTTTCAACCAGTCTTGTGTGGGAAGGGGGTGGGCAAGAAGTCTAATGGCTGCTCTCTCATTTAACAATTTAAAAAGAAAGACAAAATAAATAAAAAACTGCAACACTCATAGCATTAAGCAAAACACAGCATTTCTCTGTGAGACAGCCCAGGAAAAGCACTGTGGACTGTCTCTTGGAAGGCCTAGAGCAGTGGTGGTGAACCTTCAGCACTCCAGATGTCTTGGACCACATCTCCCACAGTCCTTTGTCATGGGCAATATGGGCTTGGAATTCTGGGAGTTGTGGTCCAAAACATCTGGATTACTGAAGGTTTACCACCACTGGCCTAGGATAATGAAGTGAGGGCCTGAATTTCAGAAAAACAAACAAACCTTAGAACGTAGGGGAAAATCTCCCACCCTGGGACCTGAGCTGGTCTCTCAACAACTATCATTTGACCCTCTGCCCACTACCCCAGCTTCTGTAGAAAAAGTGGGAGGCAGAAGGCAAGGAGGAAGACCCAAAGCGAGATGGATTGAGCCCAATAAGAAACCCTGGATTTGAGATGGAGTGACTCTATCAAAGAAACCCTGGACTTGAGTCTGCAGGAGGTTTTGCAGGCCTGTTCAGGATGGGACATTCTCCACACATTCATCATAGGTTCATCGGATGTTAAACAGAGGTTCAAAACCACTTTCTGACACCCGGCCCTCCAAAGCAGATTATCCAGATTTTAAAGAGGCCCAGATATGCAGGTACCCCGGACCTGCTCTGCTAATATTCTGAGGAGACCCTAGACTGCCAGAAAGATAAACAAGTGTGTCTTAGACCAAGCATTGTTCTTCTATTTTATTTTAAAATTTCTGTCATCAAAATACATGCCTAACAAGTCAAGGTTAATGAGATCAAATCCGAGCAGAATGAGAGTGTCAATGATCTATCTGGATCATAGAATCATAGAATCATAGAGTTGGAAGAGACCTCAAGGGCCATCTAGTCCAACCCCCTGCCATGCAGGAACCCCATCACAATATTTCCGACAGGTGGCCATCCAGTTGAGGGAGTCTTTCCATATATCAGGGGGCGTTGGCTACAAAGTTGAATCCCAGGGTGCCAAGCAGCGGAGCGAGCTCCCGCTGATAACCCCACCTCCTGCCAACCTAGCAGTTCGAAAGCATGTAAATGCAAGTAGATTAAATAGGTACTGTGGCATCAAAAGCGGGAAGGTAAAACAATGTTTCCTTGCAGCCATGCCAGCCACAAGGCCACGGACTTGCACAACACTGGCTCTTCAGCTTGAATACGGAGATGAGCACCACCCTTAGAGTTGGGCACGACTAGCAGGCATGTGCGCGGGGGGGTGGGGGTGGGGGGGGAACAATTACCTTTACCTCTTCCATCAATCAGCAGGGGGTGCAGGCAAGGACATGGCACCTCTTCCTTTGCATTCAAGGATGCAACAGCTTTTGTAAAACTTTTGCTTCCTGGCAGAGCCCCAGGCATGAGCCATTAGCTTTTCCAAATAGGCCCTGAATACCAGATTTTAACATCCCATCATGCTCCTTCAATGGACTCCAGCAGCCTTAAGAAAAAAGCCCCAGACCTATAGAGGCCTATAGAAAAAAAATGCATTTCCCCCTTGAAATAAAATCGTCACACTGAGGAATTAGGCCTCATGGGATTTTTTTCAATATGCACTCTTCTCTTCTCTAAAATGACTTATGCAAGTTCATTTCACAATGTATAACTCCTACATTTATGACATATACATCCTACATTTATAATGCATAAATGTACTGTAAGATGTTAGTTAATGAGGTGTTAGTTGAGTTTCTAGGGGCACACCATCAACGTAATCACCAACCGGCTTCTGGCCATTTTTCTCCAAAGTTCATGTATTTATTTTTAAAAATAGAACTGCATTTGTATTCTCGAAGGCTTTCATGGCCAGGATCCGATAGCTGTTGTAAGTACAGTGGTGCCTTGTATAAAGGAATTAATTCATTCCAGATGAAATTCTGTTAAGTAAATTTTCCTTTATACAAATTTCCAATAGGAATGCATTGGAAACACATTAATCCCTAATCGCAACAATTTTTATGTTGTACAGATTCGCCCCATAGGCGATTCTGTTAAGCACATTTCCCCTATCTCCGGAATTATTTTATGTTGTACAGATTTTATGTTATACAAACATAACATAAAATGTTTATTGCTGTTTTTAAATTGTTGCTTTTTATCTCACTGTAAAGCGCCCAGAGTTCGGTTTCGGAAAATGGGCAGTATATAAATTAAACAAATAAATAATAAATAAATAAACAATTACCAGGGTCCATTGTAGTTACATTCTTACCTGCGGGGAAACTGTGCTCTATAGGATAATTATCACAAACGCACCACAATCGTCGCATAATTGCAAATGTTATGGAGCGATCATGTCGAGGTGGTTGGCAGCCCCAGTCAATCATCGTTTGGTGAAAATCTTGGTGCATTACCTTAATTTTTGATTGGATCTGAGAGGCAGCTCACTCATTTTCTCATAAACTTTCTTTAGCAGATGTTTTCTCCGCCACTTTGATGAACTGCAGAGGCAGATTAAATGTGGGATCCCAGTATCCAAAACAGATTGGCTAACTGGGAAATTGTCCACCCCCCACCCCCCACCTCTAGTTTTCGGCATACTGAAAGACTGCTAACATAAGAACATAAGAACAGCCTTGCTGGAACAGGCCCCAGCCCATCCAGTCCAGTGTTCTGTCTCACACAGCGGCTCACCATTGGCTTCAGGGTATTCCCAAGCAGATGTCTTCACCTGCTTATGATTCCTTGTGAATGGCATTGAGAGATATCCTGCCTCTCTCTCCAACCTGGAGGTTGTCCTTAGGTGTGCGTCATGATAGCCATTGAGACCCTTGTTCTCCATGAATCATAGAATCATAGAATCATAGAGTTGGAAGAGACCTCAAGGGCCATCCAGGCTCTGCTTAAAAACCTCCAAGGAAGGAGACTCCACCACCCTCCTTTGTGGCAGCTTATTCCACTGCCGGTCAGCTCTAACCATCATGAAGTTCTTCCTAATGTTCAAATGGAATCTCCTTTCCTGTAGTGAACTTGTCCAATCCTTTCTTAAAGCTGTCAAGGTTGACAGCTGTCATAACTTCTTCTGGCAGGAAGTTCCACAGACCAGAAATCCTTAGGGTGAAAAAGTACTTTCTCTTCTTTGTTTGAAATCTAGCACCCAAAAGTTTCATGGGGTGCCCCCTAGTTCTAGTGTAGTGCGATAGGGAAAACAGCTTTTCCTTATTTACTTTGTCCACACTGTGTACGATTTTATAAACTTCAATCAGCTCACCGTCTTCAAGAGTGAAGAGGCCCAGCCGTTGCTGCCTCAGATGGTAAGGAAGGTGTTCCAGTCCTCTAATCATTCTGGTTGCCCTCCTCTACATTTTTTTCCATTTCCAGAATATCCTTCTGGAGGGATGGGGACCAGAACTATACACAGTAATCCAGATGGGACCTCAACATAGATTTATCAAGAGGCAAAATGACAGTGGCTGCCTTATTTTCTATCCCCTTCCCTTCCTAAGGAAGAAAAGATTTAAAATGGCCTTCCCTTCCCCGGTTTAGCCTTTTTGTTTTGGTTGGTACATCTCCAGTAGGATGTTCTGATTCTTATCCATACTGGAGTGTCGTTTGTTAGTAAATAACCAATGAAATTGCAGTATACCTGATTTCAAATCTATCCCTGGTAGTTAGTTGTGTGTGTTGTGTCATTACAGTCGTGACCGACTCTTTGTGACCTCAGGTCCATGGAGTTTTCTTGGCAGGAATACTGGAGTGGCTTGCCAGTTCCTACTCCAGGCGCCCACAGCACCTGGTATTCCCTGGTGGTCTCCCATCCAAGTACTAACCAGGGCCGACCCTGCTTAGCTTCCGAAATCAGGCGAGATCGGAGGTGCTCAGGGCATCTAGGATACCTGTGGTAGTTAGTAGGACTACCTAATAGCTGCATTTGCACCATGGGAAGTGTAGTGTAAAGATGGTGGTTTCCACACTTGGAAAACCAATGTTAGGACCTGCAGCTTATCAACTGACAACGGATCCACTGTGGGGACATCAAGTTTTTCGGGCAACTCCATTTTCAATTTTTATAACACATATGACAGAAGAACAATGACATGCCTAAGTTGTTTAAAAAGAATACAGAGAACCATCATTACATCTTTTAATTTATACTGATTTATCCAGTGTGTCCGTTTATTCCGCCTATGTGACCCCTCAGGGCATACAACTCTGCTTTACACCATTCCCCAAAACCGGAGGCTGGAGATGGTGAAGTCTGTGTTGGTTGTGGTTCCATGTGTGTGTGTGTGTGTGTGTGTGTGTCACTGTGCATGTGTGTGCATGCGTGTGTGCGTGTCTTCATTAGTGAGTGACATCATGGAACATGATGGTTGCTGTGATGGAAGTCCCCCAAAAAGAGAGAAAATATTGAATAATGGAAAGGGAACCTTTGGGTCATCTATCCCACCCATGACATGGCTGCTGCATTGACACCAGGCAGACGTAACCCCGTTACTGCCCACCCCTCTGCCACCCTTAACTGTGCTCCTAACTACATTGGATGTAGTACAAAGAGACTTCATAAAGCAGTGGTGTCCAAACGTTGGCCCTCCAGATGTTTTGGACCACAACTCCCACAGTCCTTTCTCATTGGCAGTACAGGCTTGGAATTCTGGGAGTTGTGGTCCAAAACATCTGGTGGGCCGAAGTTTGGACATGCCTGTCATTAAGGCTATTTAGCAAGGGGCTAAACTGGTAAGTTTTAGGCATTGGAAGCCAAACTTTCTAGCACAGAACACCACAAATGTTTCAGCCTTAAGCAGTGTACTGTATATGGTTCACGCAGTGAATATGTTAACCAGCGGAACTACCTGCTACCTGATGATACCTTGGGAACCCAGTAAACTGTTCAGTAAAATGTCTTTGTACCAAAAATGAGTATCTTTTTCATTTTTTATTACTAATAAATAACCACTGTACAACTTTTTTTACATAAAATTTATTATTGTTATCTACAGGATTTCCTAATTCTATTTGGTATTAATACTTCGGTTCAGAAACAGTAATTGTTGCTGTACTAATTTGAAATATAGGACTACTCCTCATTTTTACAACTTTAATTGGTTACTTTCATTTCCAAGTTTTATGAAAAAAACATATTATATGACTCAAAAGTAGGCAGTTTTAAACATTACATTGACCTATGATTCATACTAGGATACTCTATACGGATGGGTAATCATAAACAAAGTAGTTGATGCAACACATCAACGGGTCTGTACATTTATAAACTTGTAAATGTGATTATAGTACATAATAGTAACTTGCTTATTCTTTATTTTTCAAATACGGCAGTAAAAAAATATTTATGTGTTACAGAAAGTTCAGATAATGTCATTAACAAGTCATCCTGTATGCTAAACCTATTTTGTTAGTTATGTTAAGAAATGTTGATATTATGCAATGCCATAAGCTTTATTCATAATATGCCTATATACCGATAGGTATCACTGAGGTGAGAATACTTGTTTTGATTTGTTCACATGCTTTCTTGGAGTTCACATGCTTTATCACCTGACTGTGAGGAACCCCTTTTTCCTGCTTCGCAACTAAGTACAGATCTTTAACAGCATCTACTTCAATACTTGGGTTTCTTGTTTAATACATGTTCATATTTCCCACCCCTAATCCCTTTACGGTCTGTAGACTCCTCATCCGTTCTTGCAGTCTTGTGTTCTGCTTTTGGAGTAACGACAGTAATCTTATGTTTTGAAGGATTTTTACCAGTAGCTGTCGCCAAAAGGGAAACTGAATGATTGAGATTACATCACGACTCTGAAACTACTTCAGCATGTCTTATCTCATCTGCTTGTTTTATTTTAGGAGTACGAGTACCTACTGATGGAATATTACTGTCAGAGAATGCATTGATTTTAGGTATGCTACTGACAGACTTTTCAAGAGAATCTGGTTCATCCGCACAACTGCAAGACGTACTGGACACAAAATTGGACACCTGGCGAATGGCAGAAGCGGCCGACTCCAACGAACTGCAAATCTGATTGATCACCGCATACTGCTTCTGGACAGCATTCGAGTGCAGCTGTCTTTTCCTCTCGCTGTCAAACTTCACCCACTGCATATACTTGGATAATGTACTGTTGAGTTGAGCTGCTGCAGACGCCCGCTGCTTCCGCTTCCGCATGAAAGCTAATCTTCTCGCAGGCTCCATTGTGGCCTCGGAGTCGCAGGATGCACTACCTGAAAAGGGAGGGGGCGGAGGAAATGACAATGCTTAATCTGATTGTTTAAAGAAAGTAGGGTGGTGCATCTAGGTAAAAAGAATGAATTGCACAGATATAGGATGGGAGACACCTGGCTGGAAAATAGTACCTGTGAAAGGGATCTGGGAGTTTTGGTGGACCACAAATTGAACCTGAGTCAGCAGTGTGATGCATCAACAGAAGCAGTGTCTAGATCAATGGTTCTCAACCTATGGGTCCCCGGATGTTCCTGGACTGCAACTCCCAGAAACCCCTTCCAGCACAGCGAGTGGTGGAGGATTCTGGGCCTTGCAGTCCAGGAACATCTGGGGACCCACAGGTTGAGAACCACTTGTCTAGATCAAGGGAAGTGATAGTGCCACTCTATTCTGCTCTGGTCAGACCCCACCTGGAGTCCTGTGTCCAGTTCTGTGCGCCTCAATTTAAAAAGGATGTTGACAACCTCGAGCAGGTCCAGAGGAGGGCGACCAGGATGGTTGAGGGTCTGGAGGAAATGTCTTATGAGGAACGGCTTAGGGAACTGGGAATGTTTAGCCTTACAAAAAGAAGGCTGAGGGGGGATATGATAGCTTTGTTTAAATATTTGAAAGGATGTCATATTGAAGAGGGAACAGGTTTGTTCTCCATGGCTTCAAAAACTAGGACGCGGGGCAATGGTTTCAAACTACAGGAAAAGAGATTACATTTGAACGTTAGGAAGAACTTCATGACAGTTACAGCTGTTCGGCAGTGGAATATGCTGCCACAAAGGAGGGTGGTGGAGTCTCCTTCTTTGGAGGTTTTTAAGCAGAGGCTGGATGGCCATCTGTCGGAAATACTGTCATGGGAGTTCCTGCATGGCAGGGGGTTGGACTGGATGGCCCTTGAGGTCTCTTCCAACTCTATGATTCGAATTAATTTACTGATTAAACACACTGCTATCAAAATGGAACATTGAACATTTCATTGTTCAATGAAATGTTGAACATAATCAACATTTATAAAATGGAGCATTTCAATTTACCAAGGGAATGAACTCCCGTAGTTTCATATCCTCTGTGTGTCATCAATGAATATCCATATTCTAAATGTCCTTCTTGTATATCTGTGGTAGACATTTGCACAATCCTAATTTTTAAATTGATTAATATAGAGGTCTTCACTTTAAAAATAGTAGTATTATACCTGGAACTAAAACCGCAGAATCAGTATCCTTTGCTGAGCCCTCCATAGCAAAGTCATTTTCTTCCTCTGTAACAACGTTGTCTATGAAAAAAATAGCCAAAATTTAAATGTCAGTTTTTAATTAGTAATCAAGTATGCAGCAAAACACTTGTAGGTATTTGCAGCCATTATCAAAATGGCCCCAGCATGTCAGTCCTCTGAGGAATGACCAGTCTCTATTCTATTTGTATTTGTATTTTTTAATACCCCCATATTAGTATTATTGTATTTAGTTGTATTTTCTCATTATTTGTATTCTGTTTGGGTATGTTAGTGGTTGTTGATCTGGGCAGTTGCTGTTTTTGTGTAATGTGCTGTACACCTCCCAGAGTGCCCATGGGAAAAAATCGGGTGGTCAATAAGCATATAAATAAATAAATAAATAAATAAATAAATAAATAAATAAATAAATAAATAAATAAAAGGGAGAGGGTGTAGGATTTTTAAAATACATAGGTTTTTAAAGTGAAGTCGTTAGGCAGTATTTAAAGGTGTATAGTAAGAATTCTAATGAAAGTTAGCTGGTACTACTTTTTATCATTGTAATAGTAATTTATTTTGTGGCAGCCACGTTAAGGCAGATTTGAAGCCTGAGCATCCCCAGTGCCTCTTTTTCAACACATGGGAAATAATTGATTGGGTATTGATAGACAATGTAGGCGAGCGCTGTGAAGGATGCTTCCGCGAGTGATCGTAAAAATTAGGCAATAATGCACTATTCTGAATTAAAAAGAAGAACAAATGGCTACGCAATTTGGGGACGGGATCAAGCCATAAGGGAACCAACTTTATCAGAAAACAAGTTTGGTTCCGTTACAAGATGTTCTACAGATGGCATCTCTCCCCTCATCGTTTATCTAAAATGTATAACTGTTCCTCAAGATGCTGGAAATGTAAACATGACAGTGGTACTTTTTATCATATGCGGTGGCCTTGTGTAAAGAGGCAAATATATATTGGAGAATGGTAAAGCTATTTATAGAGAGATCGTTGAAGATTAAATTAAGAGTTTAGACCAGAACTCTTTTTATTGAATATAACTGATATGAATATTTCTCATGATCCAAAGTATGTATTACACCCTGGAATTCTTGCAGCAAGGATTTTGTATGCACAATTTTGGAAGCACCCTGAAGCATCAAGGGAGAGAAATTTCTGCGAAAAGATAAGAGAATGTATCGAAATCGATAAGACTTTCTGGACATCTGAAAGGAGACTACGAAGAGACCACCAAAAGAAGATGGCAAGAAGTAGTAAATTTATATGATTGAGATGTACAAAATAATGCAGGGCATGAGTCAAGTGGATAGAGGGACGCTCTTCTCCCTCTCACAAAATACCAGAACTAGGGGACATCCACTCAAATTGTGGGCTGGGAGAGTAAGAACAGACAAAAGAAAATATATTTTTTCACCCAGCGCGTTGCTAGTCTGTGGAACTCCCTGCCACAGGATGGGGTGATGGCATCTGGCCTGGATGCCTTCCAAAGGGGATTGGACACATTCTTGGAGGAAAAGTCCATCACAGGTTACAAACCATGATGGAGATGTGTCATCTCCAGGCTTAAAACTGGGGGTAATTCAAGGGCCCGATGCAGGGGAGTGGGATCAGGAGACAGATATCTAGTCTCGTGCGCTCCCAGAGGCATCTGGTGGGGCCACTGTGAGATACAGGAAGCTGGATTAGATGGGCCTTTGGCCTGATCCAGCAGGGCTCTTCTTAGGTTCTAATGTTCTTATATTAGTTAACTGATATGATATTAGATTCTGATATGTATAATCTTTGACTTGAGATTCAATGTAATCCTTTGTGTTTTAGTTTCTATCCTTTCCTCCTTCCCTTTCCCCTTAAAACTAATAAAACTTTTCATTTTTAAAAAAAAAACAACTTTTGTGTTACCAATGGATGAAAGAATACAGGATAGTAACGTGGCTTTTAGAGATCACAGGTGGTTTAACAGTCTACCTACCAAATGCAAACAGTAAGTCTATTGAGTGACTAGATTAATTTTCTGCACTCCCTAATAGCATTCAAAGGTTGAAAACATAAGGGAGCGCATGTTAACTAAAAATGATCCAAATTCCAATCCCCGCGAGGGAAAAGTAATATATGATTTTTTTGGTCATTAAACACAGCAACCATTTGCTTGACTCAAGTTTGAGATAAACTGATTATCTCAACGATGCGAATGAATGAACACCTTAAAAATAATTATCAAAAAAATGATTGAAAGTGCAGTTTCTGAATACCTGCGGTATCCAAATTTAAGAAATTATTATCATCATAGGTCTGCAAGCTTGACACCAACACATTAGTACTTGCCGTTGCATTGTGGAGCTTCACTGTCAGTTGTTCTCAGCGGCTCTATGGAAGGGTCCCCGCGGAAATTTCTATCCATTTCTTTCATCCACGGAAATGATGACTGTGCACTCCCGGATTTGTTGTTTTTAGAAAGAGCAAGCTTGTATATACTTCTGAGACTTTTCGATTTTCTTTGGGACCTCTGTATATGCCTATTTTCGTGAGGTCTGCTTATATATCTGAAAAAAATATGGAAGTAATGAGGAGCTTGGGAGGAGAACTTTTTCAGACTGCTGTGGATTTTTCCTGTGAGCATGTGAGTTGGAGCTTGGAGGTTGGGGAAAGTCAGGCAGTATAAATGTAAATAATAAATAAACACACACACACACACACACACACACACACACACACACACACATATATATATATACGAAAACAAATATATATATATATATATATATACACACACAAAACAAATCACTATGATCTTTAACTTGACATATTTATTGGAAGAAAGGCAGCATAAAAATGCAAGAGCATATAAATAAATGCTAAAAATGTATTTCAAAAGATTAAAGGACAATTTTTTTAAAAGCTTCACGGTAGTTGAACTATTAAAAACCTTCCTGAAAATAAAATTCTTTGTCTGCTAGAGAAGAGGCAGCATCAAGCAAAGACAGCAGGACAAACAGCGGAAAAAACCCATTAATACCAGCATAAAAGCTGGCTTTGCACTTTTTATGCTCATATGCTGCCTTTTATGAATTGGGCCTTTATACACGACCCCTAAGCTCCGCAGGAAATGGCTGCAAGGTCCGGACCTTACAAGTGTTTTCCCACCAGCTCCGGACTTTGCAGACAATTAAGTGCGACCCCGCCCACCTAAGCGCAACCCACTTTCTTGTACCTGCTTGAGGTGGGTGAAAATCCCCAGGTCCGGATTTAATCTGGTCAGTGCGGGGCTCTCCTGGCTTCTGCTTTTTTTTTTTTTGCCTCCTGCCCCTTTAAGAGAAGAGGTGGGAGGAAAAAAAGCAAGCAGAAGAGAAACAGAAGAGAAACAGAGCTCTGGAGCTCTGGGAAGCTCCTTCAGGTGAGCTGCATTTTCCCCCCTCTTTCTCTGGTGGGGAGGAAGGAAGGGCAACGAACCCCTAAGATCTTTGGTCCGAATTTAAGGGACCAGCGGATCTTAGGGGTCGTGTGAAATGAAATAAAATCAAACCAATTTGAGTGAGAGATGAAACCTAGTCAATTGTTTTCATCAGGTATACTACCTCTTTTAAAAAATATCCACTGCACTACTTCAGGGTGCAGCCAATTGCCAGCTCTTATTTTGATTTCCTCCATTTTTGGAAAAGTTTTCATGATCAGCAGGATAGACACGCTTTTTCCTTTTAATTTTTTAATTACATCTCATCACCTTGGCTTGTCAGCTTTTAAGCCCAAAGGTCTTCTACTAGCTGATGTGGAATGCAGCCCCAGCCAGGGGTCCTAAAATGGGAGGGGGAAATCTTTCTTTTCCCCTATAAATAAAGGGACTCACCTCTGCCCTCCTGCAGCCTCTTCCTAAAAAAGCCTCCTTGCAAGGGGAGCCCCAGGCTCTTTGCAGAAACCCCCTAAACCCGCCCACCCCCGCCTGTCATTCAGGCTCTCCCAGCCAATGGGAGAGGAGCTGGCCTGGCCCCTTTCTTTTGGGGCTAGAGGGCAATCCTGCTGAGAAGCCCCAAAGGCCCCATTGGAGTGGACTGGAGGGGCTTCCACCCCCCCCATGGCTCCCCTGCTGGCTGGCTTTTATTTCATGTTATAAATTTGTATGCCACTGGCAGGGTGGAAACAACTAAGTGGTTTACAAGGATAAAAATATGCAATTACCCCAGCCACCAGGCAAAACCCATCAAATAAATTACTATGCCAAACAGGCTTTCTTTTTTCTTATGCCTTCAAAAGGAGGTTCTGGATCCTTCTCCTGCCTTCCAAAGAAAGGGGGATCCTGGATGTAACAAGGGGTTGCCAAGGGCCTTTGTTGATACCCAGTGTGGGGTAATGAGCAGATGGACGAAATAAGTCTCCAAAGGCCTGGGTTCGAATCTCTGCTCAGCCGCGGGAGGTCGCTGGGGCCTAGGAGGGCACTCCGGGGAGCAAGTGGGACCTCGATCGAATTAAGCCTGGACTAACTCCGGAGCCAAAAACGTTTAAGCCGCCTTGAGTCCTTTTCCAATATTAAAAACGGGTTATAAATAAATAAATAAATAAATAAATAAATAAATAAATAAATAAATAAATAAACTGAGGTGGTTCTACTTTTAGGCACTTCATGAGAAAACAGGATTCTCTGGGAAAGACCATCAGGCTGAGAAAGGGAGAAACAGCAGGGAAAGAGGACATCGAAATGGGAGATGGACTGGTCCCTTAAAGGAAGCCATAGTCTTGATTTTACAAGAGCAAAGGAGGGCTGTTGAATCTGCAGCCTTGCCACAAGCCGGAATCAATGCATTTAGCCCATAACAACCAAGATGGGGTGTAGTTTATTTATTTATTTAAAATAAGTTTACTTTACCTTCCTCCTTAAAAAGCACCCAAGGCCACATATGACATCATTAAAAAACAGTATTTAAAAGCTAAAACATAATATCTATAAGTGTACAAATATTTAAAAAGGATTCAACAAATGCCACACTAGAAAATGGTAAATAAATATATAAAATTGACCTTCGAAGCAACAAGCCCGCTACTGTACTTCCCTTTAAAAGATTACATTGTTGTTTTTCAACCAGTCTTGGGAAGGGGGGGGGAGTCTAATGGCTGCTCTCTCATTTAACAATTCAAAAACAAAGATAGCTCACAGTGTTAAGCAAAACTCAGCATTTATTTGAGAGGGAGCCCAGAAAAAAGCAGGGGGTTGGTTGACTGTCTCCTTGAAGGCCTAGAACACTGGTAGCGAACCCTCGGCACTCCAAATGAAATGTTTTGGACCACAACTCCCACAGTCCTTTGTCATGGGCAATACGGGCTTGGAATTCTGGGAACTGTGGTCCAAAAACATCTGGAGTGCCAGCGGTTCACCATGCCCTAGGATAGGCATGTCCAAATTTTGGCCCTCCTGATGTTTGGGACCACAACTCCCAGAATTCTCTAAGGACTGTGGGAGTTGTGGTCCAAAACATCTGGAGGGCCAAAGTTTGGACATGCCTGCCCTAGGATAAGGAAGTGGGGGCCTGAAATTCAGAAAAACAAACTTAAAACCTTAGAACGTAGGGGAAAATCTCCCACCTTGGGACCTGAGCTGGTCTCTGAGCAACTATCCTTTTGTGGCCCTCTGCCCACTACCCCAGTTTATGTAGAAAAATTGGGAGGCAGCAGGAAATGAGGAAGACTCAAGGTGAGATGGAGTGACCCCCTCAAAGAAACCCTGGACCTGAGTCGGCAGGAGCATCCACAGGGCTCTTGAGGACGGGACCTTCTCCGCACATTCATCATAGGTTCATCGGATGTTAAGCAGAGGTTCAAAACCACTTTCTGACACCTGGCCCTTCAAAGCAGATTATCCAGATCATAGAATCATAGAATTCTATGATCTGGATAATCTGCTTTGAAGGATCTTAAAGAGGTCCAGATCTGCAGGTATCCCGGACCTGCTCTGCTAATATCCTGAGGACACCAGGGACTGGCAGAAAGATGAACAGATTTGTCTTAGACCCAACATTTTTCTTCCATTTTGTCAAAGCAAAAAGCGGGCGTGAGCCACGTGGCCATCACAAAACACAATTGCAAAAACAGGTTCCAGGCGATACCCTTATAGGCCACAATTAAAAATTAAAAATTAAAAAATTAAAAACAAGGAACATTGTAAGCTTTTGAGTTTAAATAACTCTTCTTCAAAGCAAGTCCCAGAAGTTCAGACATGGTAAAAAACGTGCTTTACCAGGATGTAACTATTAGATGTCCTTAAAATCCATGGCTACTGTAGATGGTGTTACAGCCAGGGCAGAAGTCTTGTACTGTACAGTGGTACCTTGTATAAAGGAATTAATTCGTTCCAAATGAAATTATGTTAAGCAAAATTTCCTTTATACAAATTTCCAATAGGAATGCATTGAAAACAAAGTCATCCCTAATCACGACCATTTTTATGTTGTACGGATTTGCCCCATAGACGATTCTGATAAGCAAATTTCCCCTATATCTGGAATTTTTTATGTTGTACAGATTTTATGTTATACAAACTGTTTGTAAAACGACGGTCCACTGTATATGTATGTATGACCTAGGCTCCTTTGTTTGAAGAAAGGGGGTGTGAAACCCAGTACTGTACTTAAGCAGCAGCTTTTACAACTACACTTCCTTCCTCTTACAAGACTTCTGCCCTGGCTGCAACACCATCTACAGATTTTAAGAACATAGATGTTATATCCCATCACGCGCCTTCAATGGACTTCAGCAGCCTTAAGCAGAAAGCCCCAGACCTATAGTGGCCTACAGAATAAATCTGCATTTTCCCCTTGAAACAACATAAACCAAACTGAGGAAAGGGGCCTCGTGGATTTTTTTTTTCAATTTGCGCTTTCCTCTTCTCTAAAAGGACTTCTGCCAGTTCATTTTACAATGTATAACTCCCAACATTTATAACATAAAACTCCTACATTTGTAATGTATAAATATAAAAGATAAAGGGACGATTTTTTAAAACTTCACAATAGTTGACCTATTAAAATGAGGGCTAGAAATAAAATCGAACCAACTCGAGTTAGAGATCAAATCCAATCAATTATTTCTATGAGATATATTGCCACTTTAAAAAAAATATCCACTGCACTGCTTCAAGGTGCAGCCAATTTCCAAATCTTATTTTGCCAGTTTTTTTTTTGGGGGGGGGAATTCCTAATTGGCAGGATACTTTTCCCTTATAATTTTTAATTATATCTCATCACCTTGGCTTGTCGGCCCTTAAGCCCAAAAGTCTTCTGCTAGCTGATGTGGAATGCAACCCCAGCCAGAGATCCTGAAATGGGGGCAAAATCTCTCTTTTCCCCAATAAATAAAGGGACTTACCTCTGCCCTCCTGCAGCCTCTTCCTAAAAAAGTATCCTTGCAATGGGAGCCCCAGGCTCTTTGCAGAAGCCCCCTAAACCCGCCCACCCCCGCCTGTCATTCAGGCTCTCCCAGCCAATGGGAGAGGAGCTGGCCTGCCCCCTTTCTTTTGGGACCTGCTGAATAGCCCCAAAGGCCCCATTGGAGTGGACTGGAGGGGCTTCCACCCCCCCATGGCTCCCCTGCTGGCTGGCTTTTATTTCATGTTATAAATTTGTATGCCACTGACAATGTGGGGACACTAAGCAGTTTACAAGGGTAATAATATACAATTGCCCCAGCCATCAGATATATACTGCTTCTTTAGATGGAGTCTTTTTCCACCATACCTCTTTAAAATATCCACTGCCCTGCTTCAAGGTGCAGCCAATTTCCAAATCTTGTTTTTCCAGTTTGGGGGCCCCATTGGAGTGGACTGGAGGGGCTTCCACCCCCCCCCATGGCTCCCCTGCTGGCTGGCTTTTATGTTAAGTTATAAACTTGTACACCACTGGCAGAATAAAATTATATACAGTAATTACCCCCGGCACAAAACAAAAACCCGTAAAATAAATAAATAAATACACCATATAGACTTTCCTTTTAAGTAGGTGGTCCTACTTCAGGCATGTCCCAACTTCGGCCCTCCAGATGTTTTGGACCACAACTCCCACAGTCCAATCTAAGCTTAGAATTCTGGGAGTTGTGGTCCAAAACATCAGGAGGGCTGAATTTGGGACATGCCTGTCCTACTTAAAATACTTCATGAGAAGGCAGCAGGATTCTCTGGGAAAGACCATCATGCTGGTTAAGGGGGACAGGTTAGGAGGAAAAGAGGAAGACCACTCTATTTTTCTACCAATCATGTGTGGAAAGGGGGGGGGGGGTAAAAGTCTAATGGCTCCTCCTCCGTTCAACAGATCAAAAATAAAACTACCCTGCCACTCTCACAGCGTTAACCAAAACTCAGCATTTTTTGTAAGACAGCCCAGAAGAAGCAGTGCTGTCTCTCTTTTTTTGAAGGCGTGGAGCAGTGGAGGCACACCTTCAACACTCCAGATGTTTTGGACTACAACTCACACCGTCCTTTGTCACGGACAATTTGGATGTGGAATTCTGGGAGTTGTGGTCCAAAACATCTGGAGTGCCGAAGGTTCACCACCACTGCCTAGGATAAGGAAGTGAGGGCCTGAATTTCAGAAAAACAAACAAACCTTAGAACGTAGGGGAAAATCTCCCACCCTGGGACCTGAGCTGGTCTCTCAACAACTATCATTTGATGACCCTCTGCCCACTACCCCAGCTTCCGTAGAAAAAGTGGGAGGCAGAAGGCAAGGAGGAAGACCCAAAGCAAGATGGATTGAGCCCAATAAGAAACCCTGGATTTGAGTCTGCAGGAGCTTTTACAGGGTTGTTAAGGACGGGACATTCTGGAGATCACACATTCATCATACGGTCACCAGATGTTAAACAGAGGTTCAAAACCACTTTCTGACACCAGGCCCTTCGAAACAGATTATCCAGATTTTAAAGAGGCCCAGATATGCAGATACTCTGGACCTGCTCTGCTCATATCCTGAGGACACCCTAGACTGCCCGAGTGATAAACAAGTGTGTTTTAGACCCACGATTTTTTATTCTATTTTAGTTGCTTTTAAATTTTCTGTTATCAAAATTCATACTTAACCATGAAGTCATTTAGCAACTGATCCCCCTAAGAATGAGTTGAAATCAGGGCAGGATGAGAGTGTCAATTACAGTATCTATCAGGATCAATGGAGGCAGTCTTTCCATATATCAGCAGGGGGTGCAGGCAAGGAAATGGCACCCCTTTGTTTTCCTGGAAGGAGTTACCAGCTTTTGTAAAACTCTTGCTTCCTGTCAGAGTCCCAGGCTAGAGACATTAGCTTTTCTGAACAGGCCCAGAATAACAGATTTTAACATCCCATCATGCTTTTTCAGTGAACTCCAGCAGCCTTAAGCAGAAAGCCCCAGGCATATAGTGGCCTATAGAATAAATCTGCATTTTCCCCTTGAAACAACATCGGCAAACTGAAGAAATGGGCCTCATGGGATTTTATTTGTACTTTTTTCCTATTTATAAATTTATAATGTATATTTATACGTTATAAATGTAGGAGTTATATGTTATAAATGTAGTTTATAAATGTAGGAGTTGTACATTGCAAAGCAAGGGGGCAATGGACAGCCTCCCAGATGCTACAGGGACTCCAAAACCCAGCATTCCTCTATGTTGGGTATGCGGTGTGATGGAAACTGTAGTCCCACCACAAATAGTTGCACTTTCCCCCCAACCTATTCCTCGTTTAAAGAAAAGGGGTTTGCTTCACCTTATCCCATATATTGTATGTCTCAGCTACCACAACCGGGCAAATTCTGGGCAGATTTAATCACAAAACCTAAGGACAGAGGCCTGGCTTCTCAGGAAATAATATGATTTGTTGAAAAACAATGTGAAATGTGAACACTGGATTAGAGAAAAAACAACAGGGAAAAAAGTTTGGGAAATTATTGGACTACAAGTAAGAAATCGCAACCATTTTGATTTTTTGTGCTGTTTAATAAAAAATATAGTAGGACCCCGTATCCACTGATTCATTATCCACTGTTTTTGTTGGCAGGGGGGAAATTAACTAAATAATTCAGCAGCCGCAAAGCAAGCTACTGTCACAAACAGCTGATGTAAAGCAAGCTACAGTCTCAAAACAGCAGCCATAAAGCAAGCTACTGTAACAAAACAGCAGTTTTGGGAATGTTTGGCATTATTATCCACAGTTTTTCATTATCCACTGGAAGGCGTGTAACCAGTCCTCGGTGGATACTGGGGTCTTACTGTACTCCATTGATGTTTGTACGTCTATGGGTCTCCATTTGCATTTGCGTTCATGTACATTCAAATCCCATTAAAAACCCACTTCCTGCAAGTTTTGATAACCAGAACTAGGGTAATGTCATATTGGTTCACACACCATGAAGCCAGGACATTGGAAACTCAAGTAGATGTTTTCACAGACAGGCCTAGGAAGGCATCCGTTCTGCCATAATCGTGGTCGCCTAAAACTTCCCCCACGGTGGAGCCACACTTTATGTGGGTCTCTATTCCATCAGATCCTGGCTCAGGTATTAGACGTAGGTGCACTCCAAAGGCACCTGCCAGCCCCAATACCTCACCCCAAAGCCCACCTAGTTTGTAAAAATGGAGGAAAAGTCCATCACAGGTTGCAAACCATGATGGAGATGTGCATAATCTCCAGGCTTAAATCCGGGGTACTTCAAGGGCCAGATGCAGGGGAGTGGTAACAGGAGACAGAGATCTAGTCTCGTGCGCTCCCAGACGCATCTGGTGGGGCCACCTTGAGATACAGGAAGCTGGACTAGATGGGCCTTTGGCCTGATCCAGCATGGCTCTGCGAAGACATCTACTTCTTATGTTCCCATTGCTACCTCCAATGGCCTGTATTGGAGTAGTTTTCACCTGCAGATTTCACCAAACCAGATTTAAGTACAGCGGACCCTTGTATAACAAACAGTTTGTATAACATAAAATCTGTACAACATAAAACATTCCGGAGAGCGGGGAAATTTGCTTAACATAATTGCCTAAGGGGCAAATCCGTACAACATAAAAATGGGATTACTCCGTTTTCAATGCATTCCTATGGGAAATTTGTACAAAGGAAAATTTGCTTAACATAATTTCATTGGGAACGAATTAATCCCTTTATACCAGGTACCACTGTATTCTCACCTGATTATTATTAACAGATTAAATGCTTGTTCCAGAGGAAATGGCCAACGGATATTCAAAGAGCTGCCATCATTTCAAGAGCACATGAAATTCATGTAGGCTTCCAGGTGGGATATACGGTCATTCAGGATTCAGTGAGAAAATAAACTTGCTTCTTCCGTTCATATTTATGCCACTATCCCACGACTGGTGGAAATCGTGTGTGCAAAGTGCAGCAAGTTGAGAAAGAAATTATCTGTTGGCTGTTAGTTAATTATTTAAACAATTCCTACCTCACCATTTTCCCCTCAGAAGGTCCTGAGGCAGCTTCTGGCCGTAGCAACAAACAGGATAAAAATGGGGAATGTTTCACACAGAAAAAGTAGCCCAACTCTTAAGAAAGCAGGTGACTGAGAAAAAGCCCACCGGATGGGACACCTGAAGATACCTCGGAAGCCAGAGTCCCGAATGTGGCTGTATTACAGCGCGTGAATAAAAAGAAATCCTCAATACCATAAAGAGAAGAAAATTAAAGGATTTTGGTCATGTAATGCGCAATAACAAACGCCATCCGCTGCAGGTTATCCTGCAACGAAAAATAGATGAGAAGTGTGACCCAGGGCATAGAAGTACATCCTTAAAAATTTAAGGCAATGGTTTTCAGTGGGCACAGCGTCTCTATTGAGAATAGTTTTGGGTTTTAAATAAGAAATTATTATGCTACTGATCGCCAATGTTCTACCAGGACATGGTACTTAAAGGCGATGGGAAATCTCCTTGCCTGTATTGGCTGTTGTGTGCTGTTAAAATTATGGCTTGATCTCCCAACCTCCAGCTGTGCAGCCAGAGACCCAAAATGCAGAACTATCTGGTATAGAATCATAGAGTTGGAAGAGACCTCAAGGGCTACTCTGGGCGGTTTACAACATGAAATCACAGGACAAGTTAACAAAGGAATCAATTTAAAAAACCGAAATACAAGGAGCATAATCAGACAAAATATACATAAATCAACAGCAATAAACTAAAATTTTAAGCTAAAAGGAAGATAAAAATAGCAGGAGATTGATAAAACAGGAAAAAGAGAGAAGGTAAGCGGTAAAAAGAATAGAATATAGACAGCCAGCAGTCTTTCTTTATGAAAGGAAAAACAAAACCAACCGCAGAGTTGAGCAACATGAGTTAATGATCCAACATGGGATTTTAGCTAGCTGCTTTATTCCCCTCAGAAGAACATAAGAAGAGCCATCATGCTGAATCAGGCCAAAGGCCCATCTTGTCCAGCTTCCTGTATCTCACAGCGGCCCCAGCAGATGTGTCTGGGAGCGCACGAGACTAGGTCTCTGTCTCCTGATCCCACTCCCCTGCATCTGGTCCTTGAAGTACCCCCGTTTTAAGCCTGGAGATGACACATCATGGTTTGTAACCTGTGATGGACTTCTCCTCCAGGAATCTGTCCAATCCCCTTTTGAAGGTATCCAGGCCTGTGGCAGTGAGTTCCTCAGACTAATAACACACTTGGTGAAAAAATATTTTCTTTTGTCTCTTCTTACTCTCCCAGCCCTCAATTTGAGTGGATGTCCCCTAGTTCTGGTATTTTGTGAGGGAGAAGAGCATCCCTCTGTCCACTTTACTCATGCCCTGCATTATTTTGTACGTTTCAATCATATCCCCCCTCAGGCGCCTTTTTTCCAGACTAAAGAGCCCCAAATGTTTTAGCCTTTCCTCATAAGGGAGGTGCCCCAGCCCAGTAATCATTTTGGTCGCTCTCTTCTGCACCTTTTCCAGTTCCACTATGTCTTTCTTGAGATGCAGAGACCAGAATTGTACACAATACTCCAGGTGTGGCCTTACTATCGTTTTCTATAATGCCATTATAATGTTGGCTGTTTTATTTTCAATTCCCTTTTTGATAATCCCTAGCATGGAATTGGACTTCTTCACCACTGCCACACACTGGGTAGACACCTTCATGGAGCTGTCCACCAACATACCAGGATCTCTTTCCTGATCCGTCATGGATAGCTCAGAGCCCATGAAGAGGCATGTTGATTTTCGGCGTTTACTTAAAAAAATTTATTACTCTGCTTTGGAAAATATCACATTTACCATTTCAAACAACGTAGAATTTAACATAAGAAGAGCATTTTCTGTTGCCTAGGGAAGCCTTTGGATAACTTGTGTGGCATAGTGTGCAGAATGTTGGACAATGACTGAGGAGACCTGGGTTAGAAAAATCTGAAGATTTCTGGAAACTGGTTTTGGAAGCCAAACAAGGAAAAACAAAACAAAACAAAAAATCTGGATTGTCCTCTAGTAGTGGTTAAAAGGAACAATTACATACAAAGTCCTTGTTAAGTGTTGCGCTATAAGATGGCTACAACGGTGCTAACATTCATGTGAGGCATAGGTTAAGTATCACTATAGCTATCAGCTTGAAGTAATCAAAATTATTACAAAACATGGGAATGCGAAACAAGAAGATGTTATTGGGGGGAAATAAAAAGATAAAGAAGCAAGACAAGGCGGAACTGTATGTATTTTAAAAAAAAACAATTTAAACATTGTTGTGGTTGTAGATGTAATCTGCGAGGGCATTACGCACAGACACCCCTTCCCCTTCAACTCTTCCAGCATCCTCCACCACAGGCACGTCGTTTTCAAAATCTTCATTGGATGTGGCATCGCCTTCCCCCTCGGGCAAAATGTGGTTCTTGCGTTCACAAATGTTATGTAGTATTACAGCAGCAGCAATAACGGAGTTGATGTTTTCCATATGTACCGCCATACGGTCAGAGAGTCTTCGGAACCGTGATTTTAAGCGCCTGAAAGCACGCTCCACCACGTTTCTGCAACGGTTGAAAACCTTGTTGAAATTTCTCTCCCTGTCTGTGATAGGGTTCGGATATGGCTTCATTAGCCAACGACAAAGAGGGTATGCTCCGTCGCCAATTAAAACCGGTGGAATTGACACCCCACCGTAATTCATTAAGGGGTTTCCTGGGACAAAAGTGCCAGCTTCCATTTGCTTGCACAGCAACGATGACCGGAAGACTTGTGCATCGTGTGCTACCCCAGGGCGTCCTGCTAGTATCGAGAAAAACACACCATCTGCATCACATGCAGCCTGGAGAACGACAGAGTGGAAGGATTTACGGTTGACGTACTGGGCTTGCTGCACTTTCGGACAAGTTATTGGAATATGAGTGCAATCAATGGCACCAATACAGTTGGGAAAGCCAAGTCGCTGGAATCCGGCTATCACCTGCAGTGCAATGAAATTAAGAGTAGAACAGAAATGAAGCAGCAGAAACCAGTATGGCAGATGTCGTTAGCGCAGGGGTGCCCAAACTTTTTGTAAGGAGGGCCAGATTTGGTGGCTGAGAATGTGTCAGGGGCCGGTTGCTCCCCAACCCTGCCACCCCACTGCAAGCCCCACCCACTTTCTTTTAAAAAAACATGGGGTGAAGGAGGGGGAGGGAGGGACATGCCAGCCAGCCGCGGGCCACTCAGAATGGCCTGGTGGGCCGGATTTGCCCCCCCCCCCCCGGGCCGGACTTTGGGCAGGTCTGCGTTAGCGGATACAATTTGAAATGCACCGTGCATCAATATCAGTATTCCTAAGTGTGCACAGTAACTACAGAGAGCAATCAATTACGTCAGAAATTAATTTAAAACAATAGTGATGATAACTGTAGGTATGTTATAAACAGAAAGCCAAAGGAGGGCAACATACCTTATGGTAGTCTGTTAGTTTAACTTCCTTATGCAGGAGCTTATGTTCCATCGCTAGACAAAATTCTATGACAACCGACGCAATGGAAGAAATGCCTTTTGAAAAAATATCGGCAAGTGTACGATAACAAGACTTGTGGGACAAATAATAGACCCCAATAGCAATGCGTTCTTCCACTGGAATAGCGCTCCGCATCACGGTATCCTGTCTCAGCAGGTACGGTCTTAGCTCATCTGCAATCTCAAAGAGAGTCTGCCTGGACATGCGGAAGTTCTCTAGCCACAGACGTTCATCCCACAATTTTAAGACCACGTTGTGAAACCAATCGGATCGTCCAGGATAAGTCCAGCAAGATCGAGGGGCAGGCGATCCTGCCCGCCAGGCAGCTGTAGCCAAGAACGGGATGACTGATAAAGAGTCATGTAATTGGTCCAAAAGAAAAAAACTGGTTCTGTGATGATTGCAAAATTTCTAAAACTGTGCATGCAGCTTGCATAATTGATAGCATAATCTGCATAAGATTCTGCATGGTGATAATTAATGGAAATTGAACCTTCGCACGGCATTTTCTGCAAACAGGAGGCATCGCTGCAGGTAGAACTCTTGACTTCAATTCCTGGAAAGATCCTAGAACAATATATACATACATTAAGGAAGGAATATGCCCCCTTTTTGGCTAACCCAAGAAGTCAAGGGAGCCTCTCACAACCTAGGAAATTACAGATGTCACTCCCAGATAATCCCAGGCAATGCAGTTTGCAGGAAGGTAGATAGTTGCCATCAAGAAGACATTAGACATAAATGCCTCCCAAGCAAAGATCTGGTTGTGGCAGGAAATCACACAAAGGAATCAGCCCATCCCATCCTGCTTCTATCTGCCCAAAGCGATTCCAAGCCAAGGACCACCTTGTATCTCTGGGCCATAAATAAGTCCAGGGAAATACAGGCAGCCCTCCAAGCAAGGGCTCCTCCGCTCTTTGCAGGTCCTTCAGAAAAGATTAAGCCAATTAGCAAAACAATGATCAAGTCAGAAGGAGCAGGTCAAGTAGGCCCATGGCTGACAAGGGGAGGGGCTGGCTGCTATTCCTGGTTCAAGTTTTAAAGGGTTTTTAATCATACAACTATTACAGCGTTAACACTTCATAATGTAGACTCCATTGAGGAGTTGATATTTCTTTTTTAAACACTGTGAGCTACCTCGGGAAGGGTGTCCTATAGAGGAGAGAAAGAAAGAAAGAAAGAAAGAAAGAAAGAAAGAAAGAAATTATGTATTCTGATTTGGGCTGAGATAATTCCCACCATGGATTAGCAAGAGAATCTGATTTGGGCTATATTTCTCCTGAATGCTCAGTTCTAGCCAAGAGTCCTCTTTTAATGAATGAATGAATGAATAAATAAATAAATAAATAAGCAAGCCACCTATGACTTGTAACGGCCCTATGAATGAGCAATCTCCAAAATGCCACCTTCTTAACAGTCTTGCTTAGTCCCTGCAAATTCAACCCTGTGGTTTCCTTTAAGCAGTTAGTCCATCTCACATTTGGTCTTCCTCTTTTCCCGCTGTTTTCCACCTTTCTCCGCATTATGGCCTTTTCCAGAGAACCCTGGCCTTTCACAAAGGGCCCAAAGTAGGACAGCCTCCATTTCCACATTTCTGCCTCCACAAAGAGAGTTCAGACTCAGTTTTTTCCTAGGACCCGCTTGTCTGTCATTCTGAGAGGCCATGGTAACTACCGAGACGTCTTTGACACGACATTTCAAACAAATAAGGTCGTTGTCACCCCCAAATCAGCTTTCTTAACTGCCCATGGTGACTGGAAATACGAACCTGTAGAGGGCACATCCCTTTCACAGGATGATGTTTTCTCATTATTTCACAGATGCTTTTCCTAGTCTTGTGTGCGTAAGATGGCCAGTCAGAAATAAAGTGTGAGGGAAAAATTTATTCATTTGAGCGGTGATGCTGAGCAGGAGCTTTGAGGAGACCCTCTGGCTCCTTGACAAGCACTGGACACAACGATCCATTGGGTCCCCTTCCAGTTTTTTCACTTTCTGAGACAATGAAGTGATTTAAAAGGTCTTTTAACAGGGCCAGCCCTCTTTCTCTGAAGCGTTCCCTCCCTCCCTGATAGACCAGAAGAGTTCGCTGGCTGTTCAAAGCTGATGAGAAACACCGGGGAAATAAATAGGGCCTCATAAGAACATAAGAAGAGCCCTGCTGGATCAGGCCAAAGGCCCATCTAGTCCAGCTTCCTGTATCTCACAGTGGCCCCACCAGATGCCTCTGGGAGCGCACAAGACTAGATCTCTGTCTCCTGATCCCACTCCCCTGCATCTGGCCCTTGAAGTACCCTGGTTTTAAGCCTGGAGATTACACATCTCCATCATGGTTTGTCACCTGTGATGGACTTTTCCTCCAGGAATCGGTCCAATCCCCTTTTGAAGGCATCCAGGCCAGATGCCTGTAGGAATGTTCCCCTGAGAGATATTAGGTATTAATAACCACATCCAGCAAGCTTCCTGCAAAGCATTCTGGGGACAATATTTGACTCTTTCTCCTGCACGGGAAAGCCCTGGGAGAGGGGAAATAGAGTCCCTAAGATTAAGATGCAGGAAGCAGATAACTGACTATCTTGTCCTTCCATTCTGGCCACAAGGAACAAAGAGACCATTAATGATTACCCTCACATCATGGGATGGGATAGCAAGCTGCTGGGGTATCAATCATTACCATCCCTCACTAGGTGACATGTCCACGTCACAGAAAGCCCTCCCCGGGAGTCCATCAAGCCAATGACAGGCTGACACCTAGGACACCACACAATATCTGTAACTCCGCCTCTTACAGCTAATAAAGGTGTGCCTTGCAAGCCTGCTCGGAAGAAGAAGAGCATGGCGGCCTGACACTTGAACCCAACCCCCATGTCCGTGTAGGTTATTTCCCTACAGATGCCATCACCACCTCTTGTGGCAGGGAGTTCCACAGACTAACAACACGCTGGGTAAAAAAAAATTTTCTTTTGTCTGTTCTCACTCTCTCAACCCACGGTTTGAGTGGATGTCCCCTAGTTTTGGTATTTTGTGAGAGGGAGAAGAGTGTCTCTCTATCCACTTGACTCATGCCCTGCATTATCTTGTACGTCTCAAGGTTGAAACATTTTCTCTCAAAAGACAAAAAAAAAAAAGGGAACTTTACCCAAAAAGGTGACATGGGCGTGATTCTCCATCATCACTTCCTCGTGCAAGGCTCTTTGGTCCCGATTCAGGAAGGCCCACTCGTCCTCCGTAAAACTCACAGACACCTCTTCAAAAGTGACCATGCCCTGAAAGGAAAATAAAGTGGGTTTTTCCCCCCCTCATGGACGCTCAAAAGGGTTCTTCCACAGCTGGTAGGGAAATAAAATATGGCGATGGGTCTCGTTCCCTTGCCGGATTTCAATCAAGCCTTTCATGGGCCTTTCCAGTATGAACTTTCAAGAATGAATTTATTTTATTGACGAAGTCCAGAAACAGTGCAAGGAGAAGGCAGACCATGGACATCAACGGAAGTGGGTCAGCCTGTAACTGATGGGCCGAAATCATCTTCTGACAGAAGAGCAACGATTAAAAATGCACACTATTAACAAGTTTAAAATGCCATGCAGTGTCCCTAATATGGAAACCTATATATTAAAACATTTAAATAGGGGTCAGGATGCACGGTATACTTGTGAAGCAGATCATACCAAATTGGGATGGGTTGCTAATTTCTTAGAGGATAGGATAAAAATCCAAAAGGACCTTGACAGATTAGAGTGCTGGACCAAAGCTAACGGAATGGGTTTCAATAGAGGGAAATGTAGGGTGCTGCATCTAGGTAAAAAGAATGAATTGCACAGATATAGGATGGGAGACACCTGGCTGGAGAATAGTACCCGTGAAAGGGATCTGGGAGTCTTGGTGGACCACAAATTGAACATGAGTCTGCAGTGTGATGCGGCGGCCAGGAAAGCCAATGCGATTCTTGGTTGCATCAACAGAAGCATAGGGCGTTTATACACAACCCCTAAACTCCGGGGCAAATGGCTCCCAGCTCCGGAGCTTAAAAATGTTTACCCACCAGCTCCGGAGTTAACAGGAAATTAAGTGCGACCACGCCCACTTTAGCACATCCCAGCACACCTTTCAGGTACCTGCTCTTTGGAGGTGAAAATTATTTGATCCGGTGTAACGATAGTGAGTGCAGGGCTCTCCTTGCTTCTGTTTGTTGTTTTTTGGCTCCCGCCCCTTTAAGAGCTACTTTTACAGAGACGAGAGGCAGAACGAGATGAGCGGCATGCTTTTCTTTCTCTTTTTCTCCCTCCCCTCACGCAGCCAGCAGCCAGGAAGTGCGGAGGGGGTGGGGACACAGGAAGAGCGACGAACCCCTAAGATCTCTGGTCCAAATTTAAGTGGCCAGCGGATCTTAGGGGTCGTGTAAAAAGGCCCATAGTGTCTAGGTCAAGGGAAGTGACAGTATCACTCTATTCTGCTCTGGTCAGACCCCACCTGGAGTCCTGTGTCCAGTTTTGTGCGCCTCAATTTAAAAAGGATGTTGGCAACCTCGAGCAGGTCCAGAGGAGGGCAACCAGGATGGTTAAAGGTCTGGAAGAAATGTCATATGAGGAACAGCTTAGGGAACTGGGAATGTTTAGCCTTTCAAAAAGAAGGTGGAGAGGGGAGATGACAGCTACGTTTTAATATTTGAAGGGATGTCATATTGAAGAGGGGAGTGGTTTGTTTTCCGTGGCTTCAGAGATTCAAATTAAACATTAGGAAGAATTTCATGACAGTTACGAGCTGTTCGGCAGTGGAATAGGCTGCCCCAAAGGAGGGTGGTGGAGTCTCCTTCTTTGGAAGAGGTTTTGAAGCAGAGGCTGGATGGCCATCTGTCAGAAATACTGTGATGGGGGTTCCTGCATGGCAGGGGGGTTGGACTAGATGGCCCTTGAGGTCTCCTCCAACTCCATGGTTCTATGAAATAACATTCACCAGGCTCTTTTGAAAAAGAGTCACCATGACTCTCTTGCCAGCCTGGGGTTCCCAAAGCCCTGGCCTTTGGCCGGTTGGGCCCTGGGTAGCCGTGCTCGGCCTCCCGGTTGGCGGGTGGGTTTCCCACAGGCCGCAGGTGTGAAAGAGGCCAAGGGAAAGAGGCCGCCCCTTTCAAATCACGGGAGGAAACAGCATCAGCACCCAGGCTGCCCTTTTACTTTTGTCTCAGGGGTCGTCCCTGAAGTCACAGTCACACACACACACACACACACACACACACACACACACACACACACACACACACACACACACACACACACACACACACACACACACGCACGCACACACACACCAACCTCGAAAGCCACTCCGATTCCATCCTCCACAGCCGCCGATCGAGCTGGAGATGTTCCTGGCACCGTTTCGTCACCTGCGAGCAGGAAATGTTTTAAAAGTGTGGGAGAATGTATTATATTCTTTACATCAGGTATATGTGAAGTTCAGGCAAGGGGCTGCTGCGTACGACACCCTATGACACCCAAGACTTTTCCTGCATCCATCCATCCATCCATCCATCCATCCATCCACCCATCAATTTTCTTTCTTTCTTTCTTTCTTTCTTTCTTTCTTTCTTTCTTTCTTTCTTTCTTTCTTTCTTTCTTTCTTTCTTTCTTTCTTTCTTTCTTTCTTGGACTAGATGGCTCTTGAGGTCTTTTCCAACTCTATGATTCTGTGATTTTTATACTATGCACTCTAGCCCAAAGGCTACTCTGGGCACCTTACAACATTAGGATAATACAGAAATTATAAGCAGTAAACAATAACAATAACATCCAGCCTCTTTCAAACCCCCGTTTTGGAGGATTTAACAGCCTCGCCTGCTGCTTGTAGCTTGTTGGCCTGGGAGGGACCTTTCTGGGTTGAGGTACCTGTCCATCTCTCCTGCATTAACCAATCAATCCTCCCTCCTTCTAAATTCAAAGATAGTCCCGCCTCTCTGCAGAGAAATCTAGTGTTCCTTTTATTTAGTCTGTTGGGAGCAGTTTGTGTTGTACGTTTCCTGTTGATCTGCTCGCGACTGGAGTTCATGAAACGTTCTTGTTCTTTCTCCTTAAAATATCTGAAGCGTGAGTGATGAAAAGCTTAATGGCCAGTTAATGAGAAGGGGGTGGGTCATCTGGAGAACTTGTAGCTGTTCTGCTCTCGGGATCCCTGCCCTTCTACGGAGTAGCACAAAGGAACGGAACTAGAAGTGCAAAACGCCACAACTTTTCTGGTAAAAAAAATGTAAATAGATGCTCCTCAAAGCCTCCAGGTGTAGCAATTTGCCTGACAAAATTTCAACAGGGATCTCTTGCACTGCTAAACACACACACACACACACACACACACACACACACACACACACACACACACAGAGAGAGAGAGAGAGAGAGAGAGAGAGAGAGAGAGAGAGAGAGAGAGAGAGAGAGAGGGTGCTTTTACACGACCCCTAAAATCCGAGGCAAAGGGCTCCCAGATGCAGAGCTTAAAATTGTTTTCCCATCAGCTCTGGACTTTTAAAAAAATTAAGTGCGACCACACCCACCTAAGCGCATCCCATTGCATTTTCCAAGTGCCTGGTCTCTGAAGGTGAAAAATTTCTGATGCAGATGTAAAGCAGTGAGTGCCGGGCTCTCCTCGCCTTGTGTTTGTTCGTTTTTTGCCCCCCACCCCTTTAAGAGACTGGAATGCTTCCTGGGGCAGCTCCCGATGGCAGAGCGGAGGTGAGCCTGCATTCTTTTCTCCCTTTTTTTTCTCCCTCCCCTCATGCATACAGGAGCAAGGGAGTGCGGAGGGGGTGGGAACACAGCAAGAGTGACAAACCCTCAAGATCTCTGGTCCGAATTTAAGTTGCCAGCAGATCTTATCGGTCATGTAAAAGTGCCCAGAGAGAGAGGGGGGGGACTTATGGAAAACCAGAATTAGGTAGATTTCCAGGTGCTTCATGAGATTTTTGGTGAGGAGGAGGTGGGTCTTGCGACTTACGGGGGGGCGTGGTGCACTGCAACAACTGAGGCAAGGGCCAACCGAAGCCGATCGGCCCTGCCGTACCCAGATTTTATATTTTAATTGTTGAAAGGAATCAGGCTCCCTCTCCCGAGTTCACTTGAACCGCTGTTGCGCTATGCCAAAATTTTTAATTTTCTGAAACCCTAACTCAGTGTTGGCGAACCTAGGGCATGGATGCCAAAGGTGGCCCTCGGAGCCCTTTCTGTGGGCACACCTTCACAGCCACCTGGATTTCAGATTAAATGGCTGTACTGTATTGGCACTTTGGGAAAAATTAGTGGGTTTTGAATCACAGTTTGGGCACTCGGGTCTCTAACAGGTTCATCATCACTGCCCTGTCTGTTTCTAAAATACAGTGGTACCTTATATAAAAAAATTAAATCGCTCCAAATGAAATTCTGTTAAGCAAATTTTCCTTGATACAAATTTCCCATAGGAATGCATTGAAAACAGAGTAATCCCTAATTGCGACCATTTTTATGTTGTACGGATTTGCCTCATAGATGATTCTGTTAAGCAAATTTCCCCTCTCTCCGAAATTTTTTATGTTGTACAGATTTTATGTTATACAAACCGTTTGTTATACGAGGGTCCACTGTATAGGCCATGACACACATTTTTCTCCCCACCTCTGACCCCTCAGGGAAGGGGCAAAGCAGCCTATAGGTTTCAGCTCCATTCAGTGACACCCCCCCCCAGTGTAGACTTAAGGACCGGGTTCAAATCCCTGCTCAGCCATGAAAACTCACTGGGGGGAGTGGAACTGGTAAAACCGCTTCTCAGACCACGTTCACTGACTGTGGAAGTCCTGCCCGATGTTGCCATACATCAGTTCCAACTTGACAGCCCAGAACAGGGACCAAGGAGAAGCGGCCTTCCATCATCCTTACCCAGTGGGGCAGCCCCTCCATCATCTTCCGGCTGGTCATTCCTGAAGAGCCCCCTCTGCTGCGTCTGTGGCAGGCCTTCCGCTGCCTTGGGGGTCCTCCCGGTCCCTTCCGGCGGCTCCAACATCTAGGCAGAGGATCGGGGGAAGGAACGGAATGAGACAAACGCACGCTTGTGACGACACCCTCCCTCCCTCACGAACCCTTAGCAGAAAAAGTGGCTGGTGTGAATTCAAGAGATTCCTGTCAACTCCAGTGTTGGGGGTAACAATTCGTGGGTGCCTCGCCAACACCACCCCGGGCCAGCATAGACAGTGGCTGATTAAGAAGAAAAGTAGGTCCCCCCTTCTCTGCCTCTTAGAATGAAAGACTTTTTTTAAAAAAATTGGGACTACATATCCCAGCATCCCCCTGCTTGCATGGATAGAAGGTGATGTACAGGAGACACAGGTCATTCATTGTCTGTCCTCGGTAAAGATCTACAACGCCCCAGGATCCCCTGTCCACCACGGCCAACTGGCCAGGGGACGATGGGCTGTGTGGTCGAAAGACACGTATTTCTCCTCACTGGACTCGGAGTTCTCAGGATGCTCAGGGCTGCCCTCACCTGCTTTTCCTCCTCGTCCTGGCTCAGGAGAAAACCCTCCGCCAGGGCCACCGCCTGGGAAGTGGTCTCGGCCCCGCATTCCCTCACCCAGATGGAGATCTCTGAGGGAAGGATGGTTAGGAACTGATCCAGGATCACCCGGTCCAGGATCTGAGCCTTGGTGTGTCGCTCCGGCTTCAGCCACTGGCGGCAAAGATGGTGGAGGCGGCTGCAGGCTTCACGTGGCCCGGTAGCCTCCCGGTAGTCGAAGTTTCTGAAGCTCTGGCCCCCGACGCCGGTGCTCAAAGCTTCTCCGTCCGGGGATTTCGACATCCTGGTTAGCTTTTTTTCTGGTTAGCTTTTTTTTAGTCTGGTTAGGTTTTTCCAAACAGATGCCTTATTCCAGCTTTCCCGACTGCTGCGTTTTGGCTTTTCCAGTCCGTACAAGAAAACAGCCTGCAGGTAGAGGTAGAGGCAAAGGATTAAAAATAAGAACCTCCATGTCACTTGGCTTCCTTCTTTCTCAAAGCCAAGATTATAGCTAGGCTAGACAAAGCTAAGAGACCCCAGCATGGTAGAGTGGGTGGATCCGGCCTGCAGAGTCCTGGGTTCGAGTCTCCACTCAGCCATGGAGAGGTGGGAACTGGTGAAACCACCCCTTAAATATCTCAAAAGCCTTATTAGGGTCACCTGGAAGGGCACAATGCACTCATACAAAGCTCAGAGGAACCTGAGGGCAACTCTCGCACTCTCTGCCCTCACTTCCCAAAAACAGTTTTCATAAAAAGTGTATTCAGGCCAAAGGTATTTCTCACTGTGGTGGTGAACCTTCAGCCCTCCAGATGTTTTGGGCCACATCTCCCGCAGTCCTTTGTCACTGGCAACACAGGCTTAGAATTCGTTATGGGAATTGTAGTCCAAAACATCTGGAGTGCCAACGGTTTGCCACCACTTGCCTAGGATAAGGAAGTGAGGGTCTGAAATTCAGAAAAACAAACAAACCTTAGAACACTGTTGAAAATCTCCCACCCTGGGACCTGAGCTGGTCTCTGAGCAACTATTATTCGGGGACCCTCTGCCAACTACCCCAGCTTCCTTAGCAAAATTGGGAGGCAGAAGGCAAGGAGGAAGACCCAAAGCGAGATGGATTGAGGCCAAAAAGAAACCCTGGAATTGAGTCTGCAGGAGCTTTTACAGGGCTGTTAAGGACAGGACATTCTGGAGACCACACATTCATCAAACGGTCACCAGATGTTAAACAGAGGTTCAAAACCACTTTCTGACACCAGGCCCTTCAAAAGAGATTATCCAGATTTTAATGAGGTCCTGATATGCAGGTACCACGGACCTACTCTGCTAATTTCCTAAGGATACCCGAAACTGCCAGAAAGATGAACAAGTGTGTCTTAGATCCAGCATTTTTTCTTCTATTTTCGTTGCTTTTAAATTTCCTGTTATCAAAATACAGACCAAACCGTTCAGTCGTTCAGGAACAGAACCCCCTAATTCTAAATCCCTGTTCTTAACCTGAATATGTTTTGAATGTTCTGGACTGTCCCTCACTATTGTAAGCCACCTTGGGTCCTTTTCCAAGGAGAAAGGTGGGGTAAAAATATTCAAAATAAATAAATAAAAATAAATAAATAAACCCCCAAGGATGAGATCAATTCCAGGTGGGATGAGAGTGTCAACAATCCATCAGGATTAATGAAGGGAGTCTTTCCATATATCAGCAGGGGGTGCAGGCAAGGAAATGGCACCCCTTCATTTGCGGTCAGTGAGGTACCTGCTTTTGTAAAACTCTTGCTTCCTGTCAGAGCCCCAGGCTTGAGCCATTAGCTTTTCCAAATAGGCCCTGAATACCAGAGTTTAACATCCCATCACGCTCCTTCAATGGACTCCAGCAGCCTTAAGCAGAAAGCCCCAGACCTATAGAGGCCTATAGAAAAAAATTGCATTTCCCCCTTGAAACAAAATCATCAAACTGAGGAAATCGGCCTCATGGGATTTTTTTTCTTCAATTTGCACTTTCCTCTTTTCTAAAATGACTTCTGCAAGTCTATTTTACAATGTATAACTCCTACATTTATAAACTACACTTATAATATATAACTCCTACATTTATAAACTACAGTTTATACATTATACATGTACAATGGTAGTTAGTTAATGAGGTGTTAGTTGTGTTTCTAGGGGCACACCATCAACATAAGCATGAGTTAATCACTAATAGGCAACCCAGTGTGGTGTTGTGATGATGGACAAGGACTCAGGATTCCTGGGTTCAAATCCGGCCTCAGCCATGGAAACAAAGAGAGTGGAACTGGTAAAACTACTCCTGAAATATCTCACTTACTTTGAAAGCCCTATTAGGATCACTATAAATGGGATCTGGCAGAACAGAACTAATTAATCACCAACCAGCTTCTGGTTTATTTTCTCCAAATTCATGTAGTTATTTCAAAAAATAGAACTGTAATTTTTTGCAAGCCCTGGAATCTAGGATAAATGTGGAGCTTTCGGTTTGTTTCCCTAATTTCTAAACCAACTTTCTCCCAGTAGAGTGGATCTCCGTGCTGCTTTATAAATTATTTAATGGTACAAACACTGACACAATTATATATATATATTTAAAATAACCTGACATATGTATTGGAAGAATAACAGCATAAAAATGCAAGAGCAGATAAATAAACGCTAAAAGGTGCTCAAGAAAACCCTGTTCAAACAATTCTTAAAAAGTATTTCAAAAGTTAAAAGGGGCAATTTTTTAAAAAAACTTCACAGCAGTTGACCTATTAAAAACCTTCCTGAAAATAAAATTCTTTGTTAGAGAAAAGGCAGTATCAAGCAAAGACAGCAGGACAAACAGCTAAAGAAACGAAGTAATATGATCATAAAGGCAGACTTTGAAACTTTTATGCTCCGACATCTACAGCCTTTTATGAATTAAACGCAGGAAACAGTAATCGGGCTTAGTTGAAGGGTTAGATGAGGGTTAGAAATAAAATCAAAACAATTCGAGTTAGTAGAGATCAAATCCAATTCCATCATTTCCATCAGATATATACTGCTTCTTTAGATGGAGTCTTTTTCCACCATACCTCTTTAAAATATCCACTGCCCTGCTTCAAGGTGCAGCCAATTTCCAAATCTTGTTTTGCCAGTTTGGGGGGGGGGGGGAGTCCGAATTAGCAGGATATACGTTTCCCTTTTAATTTCTTGATTATATCTTATCACCTTGGCTTATCAGCCCTTAAAGCCCAAAGGTCTTCTTCTAGCTGATGTGGAATGCAGCCCCAGCCAGGGGTCCTAAAATGGGGGCAAAATCCTTCTTTTTCCCCTATAAATAAAGGGACTCACCTCTGCCCTCCTGCAGCCTCTTCCTAAAAAAGTCTCCTTCCAAGGGGAGCCCCAGCCTCTTTCCAGGGAACCCCCTAAACCCGCCCACCCCCGCCTGTCATTCAGGCTCTCCCAGCCAATGGGAGAGGAGCTGCCCTGGCCCCCTTTCTTTTGGGGCTAGAGGGCAATCCTGCTGAGTAGCCCCAAAGGCCCCATTGGAGTGGACTGGAGGGGCTTCCACCCCCCCCCATGGCTCCCCTGCTGGCTTGCTTTTATGTTAAGTTATAAATTTGTATGCCACTGACAATGTGGAGACACTAAGTAGTTTACAAAGATAAAAGTATGCAATTATTCCAGCCACCCCACAAAAACTGTACAATAAAGAACTCTGCCAAATAGGTTTTCCTTTTCTTCTGCCTTGAAAAAGAGGTTCTGGATCCTTCTCCTGCCTTCCAAAGAAAAGGGGATCCTGGATATAACATGAGGTTGCCAAGGGCCTTGTCGATGCCCAGTGTGGGGTAATGGGCAGAGTGAGGAACTAAGTCTCCAAAGGCCTGGGTTCGAATCTCTGCTCAGCTGCGGGAGGTCGCTGGGGCCTAGGAGGGCAGTCCGGGGAGAAAGTGGGTCCTTAATCGAATTAAGCCTGGACTAACTCTGGAGGAACTTTTAAAAAAAGTGTTCTGTTTATATACCACCCCATAGCACTTCAAATACTCTCTGGGCAATTTACAGTTTAATTATGCAGGCTACACGTTACCCCCCCCCCCCCGCAAGTGTGTCTGGCCTCCTGCTTGCAAGAAGAAGAGCTTGGAGGCCTGGCATTGTTAACCCAACAAGATGCGTGTATGTAGAATCATTTTCCTACCAAAAAAAAACCATGATGCAAACAGCTGAGCAATATTTACTTAACCACTACTGCGATGTGTTTCATTAAAAAACAGAACATCGCTGCCAGGATGATCAGGAGGCTGGAAACCAAGCCCAAGAAGGAAAGAGTGAAAGTACTTTGAATGTTTAGACCAAGGGTCCTCAAACTAAGGCCCGGGGTTGCCAGATCAGGCCTGCCAGGGGCATGAACCCAGCCCCCTGGCCAATGCAGACCCCCCCCCTTAGTGGTGGAGGCCGGGTGTGAGCCCACTGCAAACATCTTTGGACTGCCCAGTCTGCCTCTTCCTACTTGTGGTGCTTGCGGGCGAGTGCGCTGAAGCAGTGCTGCGTCCTCCGCTGCTGCCACCGCCACTACTGTTGCAGGCAGGTGGGTTGATCAAGAGCTCTGAGGCCACACGGCTTCCTCCGCCACCACCACCGCCAGGAAATTTTGACAGCCTGGGATCACAGATGCTCAATGGAGGAGTACCCCTGGAAGAGGAGGAAGAGGAAGAGGAAGCCATGCTCCCCGCGTCGCCGACAGACACTTCTGCCAGCCTGCCTTGTCTCCCTAACGAGCCTATTCAGGCCATTGTTCATCTTATGAGCCTAATTCAGACCAGGGTGACAAGAGGTCAAAGCTGACTATAAGATGGAGGACTTGCACTAGCTGTATTCAGACCGATGAAGCTGTTTGGATGAATAGCGTTTCTATCTCTCAAAAAGAAGTCCAGTAGCCATGACTCAACTTCCAGATAAACCCACCTGGATGACTGAGAATCTCCACAGAAAGTTCCTGGTGATGTTCTCAGAAGTCAGGGTGTTTTCTTCTTCTTTTTTCTAGCCATCTTTGACTTCTGATCGCAGCTAGGTATGATGATTTACCTCAGGTAACCAATATGTTGGGATGAGCTTTACGAAGAAACAAGGGACACAAATTATGAATGTTGTGTTCCTCTTCTCTGAACGATGGAGCTTAATAATGGAAACTGTAGGACACCAAGCAATTGAAATATCTGATAGGTTCATGTTTAACTTTAGCCACTGAAATTCAGTGAAACAAAAAATTGAAGGTACATATGTACTGCATTAGTCACATGTGTTTGGTTTTCTCGCAGTCACTCCCTTTATGACAGCACGTCAGCATTAGGACTGGCCTTCACCGCACGAGATAGAATGAATTTTTTACTAGATCTGCAAACAGACCCCAAAAGAAACAAAGGTTCCCCCCCCCCACCCAAGAAATAACATGGTATAAATGGTATCTTTGCACAGTTGTGGAAACAGATTAAGAACATAAGAACATAAGAGCCATGCTGGATCAGGCCAAAGGCCCATCTAGTCCAGCTTCCTATATCTCACAGTGGCCCCACCAGATGCCTCTGGGAGCGCACGAGACTAGATCTCTGTCTCCTGATACCACTCTCCTGCATCATCTGGCCCTTGAAGTACCCCGGTTTTACCCAGGGAGTTCCACAGACTAACAACACACTGGGTACAAAACTATTTCCTTTTGTCTGTTCTTACGCTCCCAGCCCTCAATTTGAGTGGATGTCCCCTAGTTCTGGTATTTTGTGAGAGGGAGAAGAGCGTCCCTCTATCCACTTGACTCATGCCCTGCATTATTTTGTACGTCTCAATCATATCCCCATTCTGGCACATTTTTTTCCAGACTAAAGAGCCCCAAATGTTTTAGCCTTTCCTCATAAGGGAGGTGCCCCAGCCCAGTAATCCTTTTAGTCGCTCTCTTCTGCACCTTTTCCAGTTCCACTATGTTTTTTTTTTAAGATGCGGTGACCAGAATTGTACACAATATTCCAGGTGTGGCCTTACTATCGTTTTATATAATGGCATTATAATGTTGGCTGTTTTATTCAATCCCCTTTTTGATACAAAGAAGAAATCCTGGTGTGCTAAAAGGCCCTCAAGGGTGGGAAGAAGTCTTGGCCATCAACAGATCAGGTGGAAGTGCCTTCTCTCATCCTGGGAATCTTCTTCTGTTGAACACCGTCTTCCTCTGGAACTGTTTCGAATGGCAAGGGTGTTTTCAGGAGAAAGTCCTTCCTGTTGGCGAGGGTCGAGGAAGGAATAAACTGGGAAACAGCTGTGTCTAGAGCAGGGGTCCTCAACCTAAGGCCCCAGGGCCGGATGCGGCCCCCCCCAAGGTCCTGAATCCGGCCCCTGGGACCAATTGCAACCCCCCACCTACCCCCTGTTTTGTGAGCAAGCCAGCCTCCGCAGCTGCTTTTGGACTGTGATCCGGCCCCCAGTGGTGTCTGGGTGGTGGTGGACCGGCCCGCTGTTTGAAAACTTTGAGGACCCCTGGTCTAGAGGAAGCAGCGAAGGGGTACCGAGAGGTGAGAAAATGATGGAGGCGAGGCTCAGGCAGACATATTTGATCCTGACACCCTCAACCAGAGGCATCCTTTCAAGGGGAGCCTTCAACATGGCCGCACCTTCCCGTGTCTTGACCTTCACGTAAGTCAATGAACTTCTGCACTCCAGAAGTTTTGGACCACAACTCCCAGAATTCCAAGCCTACATTGCCAATGACAAAGGTCTGTGGGAGTTGTGGTACAAAACACCTGAAGTCCTGAAGGTTAGCCATCACTGACCTTGTCAGATATTAGTTAGTGAAATTCATGTATTAGACAAGATGTTCTCTCTCTCTCTCTCTCTCTCTCTCTCTCTCTCTCTCTCTCTCTCTCTATATCTATATCTATATCTATATCTATATATATATCTATATCTATATCTATCTATCTATATATATATATATATATATATATATATATATATATATATATATATATATATATATATATATATATATATATATATATATATATATATAATTGATTTAAAGATGGAGTCTGTAAAATTGCAAAGTCACAGTGACTCGATGTATAGTTTTTTTTCTAATGGAGTGCAGATGTTAAGAATTAGCATAATGAATTTTGGCTGATGCAAGGGGTCGCAATAGCTATGAGGTAATGTCATTCATGATTGGGCAGACGTGTGTATAAAAATGTTCTGTAAATCATTGTACATTGGGCCTTCTGTGAGTAAGGCACCCACTTTGTTTCTCTGCCATATATTCTGTTATATGTACTGAATATTGTTATGCTGTTGAACTTTGTATAAGTTCTGTGATGCTGTGATATATATTTTTGTTCATATGGTTTTAAGAAAACTCTGTCTCTGGCTAACTATTTATTCAATAAAGATTTGCTTCCGCTGGTTGATTAAATAGCACAAAACTCTGACACAACTCACAACTCTGAGTTGTGTTTGCGTTGGCAAGGGGAGGTGAGGAGAATGTAACAGGCTAGACTAGAGAAATCATGCACCCTACTCTCTTTTATTACAGGGACCAATACATCCCCTGATCCTGGATTTCCACAGAACATAACTGCAACTTCTACAGTTGTATATGAAGTGCTTGGAAGGCAGAGATTACGGAGAAAGATCTGCACCGTTCTTGGCGGCACGGATTTTTTCATGACCCGTAAATGGCATCCCCTCCCCGGTGGCCTCTGCACACTCCACAAACGCCCACAGAATCTCCCTCTCCCGGTGGGTTTCGAGATGAACCGTGAGGTGGGCCCGCTGACTGAAGCTCTTCCCGCATTGCAAGCACGCAAACGGCTTCTCCCCCGTGTGGATCCTCATGTGAGGGGCCAGGGCCGTGCTGTGGCTGAAGCTCTTCCCGCACTCCAGGCATTTGAAGGGTTTCTCCCCCGTGTGGCTTCTCATATGGCGGGCGAGGTGCGTCCTCTGGTTGAAGCACTTCCCGCATTCCAAGCAGGCGAAGGGCTTCTCGCCCGTGTGCATGATCATATGGTACTTCAGACTCGTGTTATGGCTGAAGCTCTTCCCACATTCCACGCATTTAAACGGTTTCTCTCCGGTGTGCTTTATCGTGTGGTACTTCAGACTCGTGCTGTGGCTGAAGCTTTCCCCACACTCCGAGCATTTAAAGGGTTTCTCACCCGTGTGGATCCTCATATGGGAAGCTAGGTAGGTGCTCTGGCTGAAGCTCTTTTCGCATTCGGGGCAGGTAAACGGTTTCTCCCCGGTGTGGGTTTTCTTATGGCAAGCGAGTTGCGAGCTCTGGCTGAAACACTTGCCGCATTCGGCGCATTTAAACGGCTTCTCGCCTGTGTGGGTTCTCAGGTGGGACGCGAGGCTCGAATTTTGCCGGAAGTTCTTCCCACATTCCACACACTGGAAGGGCTTTTCCCCCGTGTGGATTCTCATGTGAGCGTGAAAGCTTGCGCCCTGGCGGAAACTCTTCTCGCAGTGCGTGCATTTGAAGGGTTTCTCCCCCGTGTGGATTTTCATATGCAACAGGAGGCTGTATTTATACCCGAAGCTGTTTCCGCATTCCGAGCAATCGAAGAGCTTCTCTCCGGTGTGGATCTTCCGATGGCAACGGAGGTTCTTCCTCTCCCGGAAGCTCTTCCCGCATTCGGCGCATTCGAAGGGCTTCTCGCCGGTGTGGGTTCTCGCGTGGGAGCGAAGGGTCGCCTTGTCCCGGAAGCTCTTCCCGCAATCGGAGCACTCGAAGGGCTTCTCTTGCGTGTGGATTCTTTCGTGGGAAAGGAGGGTATCTTTACGGGTGAAGCTCTTCCCGCATTCCAAGCAGGTGAAGGGTTTCTCTCCGGTGTGGGTTTTCATGTGGGAAACGAGGTATTTGCACCGCCGGAAGCACTTCCCGCATTCTGGGCATCGAAAGGAGGTCAGGTCGGGGTGGACTCTCAAATGGCGAGCCAGGTCGGTGCTCTCGCCGAACTTCTTTTCGCATTCCGAGCATTCGAACAGCTTCTCCTCTGGGTCAGTTCTCACACGAGAGGTGTCCGTACCCCGAGCGAAGCCCTTTTCGCAGTTCCAGTATCTAAACGAGGCCTGTTCTCTCGGCATCACCAGATCTCTCTCGGCGGGCAACGCGTCACAAAAATCTTCGCAGTAATCTGAAGATTCCATGACGTCCCTCCCTCTGTGACTCTCCCGGGGCTCATTTAGACTGGCTTGAGAAGTGAAGGTTTCCTCGCACGCAGAGCCCATGAGACGTTCGCTGTTTGGGCCGATTGCGTCTTGGGCCGAATGTTCAGAGAATTTTCCATCTGGCAAAGGAAAGGATGCACCACTCTTCTCTTCGCTTTCTGTTTTCGTCCCCTGGAGTTTCTCTTCCCCGGTGGCTTTTTCAAAGCCCACTTGAAGTGGTTCTTCCTTAAACCTGCTTCCCGTCACACCTGCGGCTGAAAGAAAACAGAAAAAAAAACGTGGCTGCAGTGAAAATGGAACCTCATAAGAACATAAGAAGAGCCCTGCTGGATCAGGCCAAACACCCATCTAGTCCAGCTTCCTGTATCTCACAGTGGCCCCACCAGATGCGTTTGGGAGCGCATAAGACTACATCTCTGTCTCCTGATACTACTCCCCTGCATCTGGCCCTTGAAGTGCCCCGGTTTTAAGCCTGGGGATGATACATCTCCCTCATGGTTTGTAACCTGTGATGGACTTTTCCTCCAGGAATCTGTCCAATCCCCTTTTGAAGGCATCCAGGCCAGATGCCATCACCACATCCTATGGCAGGGAGTTCCACAGACTAACAACGCGCTGGGTGAAAAAACTATTTTCTTTTGTCTGTTGTCACGCTCCCAGCCCTCAATTTGAGTGAATGTCCCCTACTTCAATACAAAGCAAAAGGCCAAATGTGCTGCTTATATGACACCCCATAGTGCTTAAAGCAGTCTTTTGGGTGGTTTACAAGTAATTATGCAAGCTACACATTGCGCCCCCCCCGAGCAAGCTAGGTTCTCATTTTACTGACCACAGAAGGATGGAAGGCCGAGTAAGCCTTGAGACGGCTACCTGGGATTGAACCGCAGGTAGTGAGCATTGTTATAGCTGCAGTACAGTGGAACCTTGACTTACGTCATTAATCCGTTCCAGAGGTCTAGACATAAGTCAAACATGCCTTAAGTCAAATGAACTTTTCCCATAGAAAGTAATGGTAAAGCAGATTAATCCGTTCCAGATGATGAAAAAGACCCCTGAAAACAGCAATTTAACACAGATTTGACTGGGATAAGAGATTCCTTCCGGGGATGTAAATGAAATGTCTCTTCAAAGAGAGGAGGAGGCAGTGGAATTACAGTCCACAAGTTATACGCCTCCACTTTTTAATGTTCATAGCAACAATGTCTAACATTTTAAGTTTTACTGATTTTTAACCTGACGTTCCAAGTTCTGAACAACGCTATGCTTAACATCAGAGTCCCACAACTGTACAGCTCCCCAACTAAAATGCTTCCATTGTGGACCAGACTTCTGCAGCCAGTTTTTTTACAAGACTGAGCCGACTGTCTAACCAGCGAGGCCAGCCCCGAGCTCCCGGCCCTTCTTCTCCTCCGGTGGCAGCGGTGGATTCGGCGAGGCCGAGAACCAGCTCCAGGTGCTCGGAGCTGGCCTCGCTGAAGCCACCGCCGCCGGAGGAGAGGAAGAAGGCAGGAGCAGTTTGGAGGCGGCAGCCGCGATGCTGGGTCGTGGCTGCCGCCCGATTCCGGGGCCTTGCGCCGGGGCTCCGAGATGTAAGTCAGAGCCCGCGGCGTAAGTCAAACAGGCCCCTTCTTGCTGCAAGTCAAGCAGCATGTAAGTCAAGGTTCCACTGTACAGCAATTTAATCACTGTGCCACAAGGGAGAAACTACAATTAACCAGAAATGTATCATTTACAGAGGACCTTTGATTCCACATCCAGACACCCTTGAGGAGAAAGCATCAAGATGATGTATATTTTATTTATTTTTATTCATTTTTGCATTTCTAGATTGCTCCGATATCCCCAAAGGGTCTCTGGGTGGTTTACACGAAAGCCAAATAAATAATAAAAATTAAAATCAAAACCCAAACTGAAAACATATAAGCCCGATGAACCAAATGCATCAGACAAGCACACCAAAACCTGGCAAGAGGCAGAAAGCTAATGGTAGCCGGAAAATACAACAGACAAACACAACGCTACATAAGGTGGTGCTGTTTTGCTCCTCATAAATTGGTTTCATGGGCTGGACTTTAATTTATTGTAGAGCCTTTAAAGACTTTTTGTGTGTGGTTGCAAGCCACTTCTTCGGACATACAATCAGGTAGATTGCTGCCCGCGACAGCTGAATCGGAAACAAATTTGCTGCATTTGTTACAGTAAACCCCCACCTATCGCAGGGGTGAGGGACCCGACCTGATCCGCAATAATGAAAATCCACAATATGCAGATGCTGGGTCAGGTCGGGACTGGGCGGGCTCTCTGGGGGCTCTTGTACTTCCCCCAGGCCTGGCACTGCCCCAAACGGGCCTCCAAGGGGCTTTCCAGTCCCCCAGGGGCCCCAAAAGTGCTTTCTAGTGATCTGGAGGTCACTTCTGGTTTACCGGAAGTCACTTCTGGTTTACCGGAAGTCACTTCCAGTTTGTGGGGAAGCACTTTTGCGCCTCCGTCGGGCCTGGGAAGGCCTTTCCACTGAGCCTCGTGGCGCAGTGGTTAAATGCCTGTACTGCAGGTAAAACTCTGCTCACGACCTGGGTTCAATCCCTGGTAGCAGGCTCAAGGTTCACTCAGCCTTCCATCCTTCCGAGGTCGGTAAAATGAGTACCCAGCTTGCTGGGGGGGCAATGTGTAGCCTGCACACTGTAATCAAAATTGTAAACCGCCCAGAGACTACTTGTAGTGGTATGGGGCGGTATACAGTATAAGCAGAACACTTTGCTTTGCTTTAACCCAGGGGGTCTTTTTTTTCCCTATACTGCGGATTCGCGATATACCGGGACCGCAGTATATGAACCGCGAAAGGGAGGGGAACATCTGTACCATTCTTCCCTTGATGTTTTATTTTGGCAGCCAACGACCAGCACACCCGTCTCTCTGAAAAACAGCTACAATGGAAAAAAAAGGGGGGGGGGAATGCTCACCCAGAGATGCCACATGGGCCAAATTCTCCTTCATGACCTCCCGGTGCAGGGCCTTTTGGCCCAGATCCAGCAGAGCCCACTCCTCCTCCGTGAACCACACGGCGATGTCCTCGAAAGTGACTGGGCTCTGAAACGAAAGGCAGTTTCTTACCCTGACAAGGTGGCCCAATTCTTCAGACCTTTGAAAGCACTGGAGACAACAAACGTCTCTAAGCCAGGCATGTCCAAACGTTGGCCCTCCAGATGTTTTGGACCACAAGTCCCGCAGTCCTTTGCCACTGGAAGTACAGGCTTGGAATTCTGGGAGTTGTGGTCCAAAACGTCTGGCAGGCCGACGTTTGGACATGCCTGGTCTAAGGCCCTTCGTGTCTCACTTCCCCGAGATTTCTTCCCTTTGCTTTGACAGCATTTTGTGGCAAAAGCAAATCCAATGGGGGAAAGATTCTTTTAACCCCACAGAGGAAACTGGGGGACCGGGGTCTCTCCCCATCTCATCTTCTCCTTCGTTTCCCCCTACCTGTTCTGGCTGCACAGGCTCCGTTTCCCTTCGTCTACAGAGAGACGAGCAAGGAGCAGTCTCCAGGGTCTTTCCAGGGTCTGCAAAGGAGAACAAAGGTCGCGAGAGGTTTGTTCTTCATAAACATTTTATAGTAGGCCCCCCCCATATCCACTGATTCATTATCCACTGATTCATTATCCACGGTTGGCAGAGGAAAAATAAATAAATAATTCAGGAGCCGCAAAGCAAGCAACGGTCACAAAGAGCAGCTGTAAAGCAAACTACTGTCATAAAATAGCAGCCGTAAAGAAAGCTACCGTCACAAACAGCAGCTGCAAAGCAAGTTACTATCACAAAACAAGCAGTTTTGGGGACATTTTGGTGTTCTCTCTTATCCACGGTTTTCATTATCCACGGGAAGGCTTGGAACCAATTCCCAGCGGATACTGGAATCCTACTGTATTCTTTTCTGATGTTAGAATCATGGAATCATAGAGTTGGAAGAGACCTCCAGGGCCATCTAGTCCAACCCCCTGCCATGCAGGAACCCCCATCACAGGACTCCCAACAGATGGCCATCCAGCCTGTGCTCAAAAACCTCCAAAGAAGGAGACTCCACCACCCTCCTTTGTGGCAGCCTATTCCACTGCCCGACAGCTCTAACCATTAGAAAGTTCTTCCTAATTTTCAGATACAATCTGTTTTCCTGTAGTTCACTACCCCAAGATCTTGTCTCAAGCCATGGAAAACAAACCTGTTCCCTCTTCAATATGACATCCTTTCAGATACAGTGGACCCTCGTATAACATGTGGTTTGTTTAATAGAAAATCTGCTTAAAGGAAAAAATTTCTGGAGATAGGGGGAAATTGCTTAACAGAATTGCCTATGGGGTGAATCCATGCAACAGAAAAAAGGTTGTGATTAGGGATTAATCCAGTTTTCAATGCATTCCTATGGGAAATTTGTACAAAGGAAAATTTGTTTAACATAATTTCATTTGGAATGAATTAATTCCTTTATACATCGTACCACTTCCTGTTTGGACAACAAAAGCTGAAATACCAGTCTGAACGAGAGGACCTAAAACTGAACCCATCAGTGTGGAAGGAATAGAGCAGAAGGAATCAAACGCATGATGACAAATTGGAACAAATTCAGAGGAGTGACGGCTAGAAACCAAGCCAGTCTGAAGAAAGAAAGTGGGTATATTTTTAGCCTTGAGAAAAGAAGACTGAGGGGCGATTTGATGGCACTTTTCAAATATGTGAAGGGCTGTTATAGAGAGGAGGGGCAGAACTTCATGCCAGTTAGAGCTGTTCGGCAGTGGAATCGGCTGCCCCAAAGGAGGGTGGTGAGTCTCCTTCTTTGGAGGTTTTTAAGCAGAGGCTGGATGGCCACCTGTCGGAAATACTGTCATAGGGGGTTCCTGCATGGCAGGGGGTTGGACTAGATGGCCCTCGAGGTCTCTCTTCCAACTCTATGATTCTATTATTCTGTTCTCTATCATCGCAAAGTGCAGGATGTGCAACTCTGGGCTCAAGTGATGAGAGCCCAGCTTTTGGTGGAATATCAGGAAAAAAACTTCCTGACTGTTAGAGCGGTACAGCAATGGACCCAATGGCCTCAAGAGATGGTGAGCTCTCCCTACCAGAGGAGGTGGTGATGGCATCTGGCTTGGAGGCCTTCCAAAGGGGATTGGACAGATTCCTGGAGGAAAAGTCCATCACAGGTCCCAAACCATGAGGGAGATGTGGAATCTCCAGGCTTAAAACCGGGGTCCTTCAAGGGCCAGAGGCAGGGGAATGGTGCCAGGAGACAGAGGTCTAGTCTCATGCGCTCCCAGAGGCATCTGGTGGGGTCATTGTGAGATCCAGGAAGCTGGACTAGATGGGCCGTTGGCCTGATCCAGCAGTGCTCTTCTTATGTTCAATACTGGAGGCGTTCAAGACGAATTTCGACCGCCATCTGCCAGACATCCTTTGATTTGTATTCCTGCATGGAGTTTGGGAGGTGGGGTTTGGACTTGATGGCGCCGTAGGCCCTGTTCCAAATTCACTATCCTATGATTCTATGAATATGCAAGTTTTCTTACCTAAAAGGGCAGATCCTCCGCTTGTCTCCTTCTCCTCCTTCACAAGGAGAGGCCTCTGGGTTGGCTCTGTTGGACCTCCCATTGCCTGAGGGAATCCGGAGAATAATCCCCAAAATCCCTGCATTGAAAACAAGATTTCAAGGTGGGCTACACAGGGCTTGTTTTGTATGGTAGTGTTTCAATTATTACACCCACCCCTTTTTGTATAAATGTTGTTCTATGTTTTGTAAAGCAAAGTGTTCTGCTTATATACCGCCCCATACCACTTCAAGTAGTCTCTGGGTGGTTTACAGTTTTAATTACAGTAATGAAGGCTACACATTGCCTCCACCCCCCCTAGCAAGCTGGGTACTCATTTTACCGACCTCGGAAGGATGGAAGGCTGAGTGAACCTTGAGCCAGCTATCTGGGACTGAACCCCAGGTCGTGAGCATAGTTTTACCTGCAGTACAGGCATTTAACCACTGCGCCACGAGGCTCCTATTGTATTGTAGTTTTATAATCATAACGAAATTTAAAAATATATTTTTAAAAAAAGCAAAAGAAAAGATCTTGACAGCCAACGGAGGAATAAATATTTGGCATTCCGCAGGGAAAAGAAATCAAAGAACAAACAGGAAACAAGGTCAGCTTTAAGAAGAAAGGGGGACACACTTTGGTTAGATAAATTTCATTAAACATTGCTCACTTGAAGGAAGACCGGAACTCTCACCAGCTTCTCCTCCGGCTTCTTCTCCGCTCTCTGGCTCAGGAGGAAACCTTCTGCCAGAGACACCGCCTGAGAAGTAGATTCCGGTCTACATTCCTTGACCCATATCCTCATCTCTGGTGGGAGGACAGCCAGGAACTGTTCGAGGACGATCAGGTCCAGCATCTCAGCCTTGGTGTGTTTCTCTGGCTTCAGCCACTGACGGCAGAGGCGGTGGAGTTGGCTACATACCACCCGGGGTCCCTGGTCCTCCTGGCAGCAGGACTCCCGGAAATGCTGGCCGTAGACTTCTGGGCTGAGAAATGGCCTCCAGAGGCTGGTCTGTGCTGGTCTTTCTGGGAGGTCCCCATTGCTCCAAATGCCCGTGTTATCCAGCTGTTCCCCAGCTGCATCACCGGCCGAGTCTGGCACATTTGCCTTCTGGAAAAGAGCCGAAGAAATGGGAGGGAATGAAGTTTCTTCTCTCTGGAAAAGACACAACCCTCAGAACAATTCTGCGTAACCTTCATCGGTTACCAGTTGCTACCCGAGCCCAATTCAAAGTGCTTGCTTTGACATATAAAGCCCTACACGACTTTATGGTCTAAAAATGGTCTGAAGCTCAACATAAAAAAACTAAGATCATGGCCACCGGTCCCATCACCTCCTGGCAAACAGAAGGGGAAGAAATGGAGGCAATGACAGAGTTTATTTTCTTGGGCTCCTTGATCACTGCAGATGGTGACTGCAGCAACAAAATAAAAAGACGCCTCCTTCTTGGGGGAAAAGCAATGGCAAATCTAGATAGCATCCTAAAGAGCAGAGACATCACTTTGCCAACTAAGGTCAGGATAGTCAAAGCTATGGTTTTCCCAGTAGTGGAATATGCTGCCGCGGAGGGTGGTTGAGTCTCCTTCTTTGGAGGTTTTTAAGCAGAGGCTGGATGGCCATCTGTCGGGAGTCCTGTGATGGGGGTTCCTGCATGGCAGGGGGTTGGACTAGATGGCCCTTGAGGTCTCTTCCAACTCTATGATTCTATGATTCTATGATGTATGGAAGTGAAAGCTGGACTATAAAGAAGGCTGATCGCCGCAGAATCGATGCTTTTGAGCTGTAGTGTTGGAGGAGAGTCTTGAGAGTCCCCTGGACTGCAAGGAGATCAAACCTATCCATCCTGAAAGAAATCAACCCCGAATGTTCACTGGAAGGACAGATTTTGAAGCTGAGGCTCCAGTACTTTGGCCACCTCAGGAGGAGAGAGGAGTCCTTGGAAAAGCCCCTGATGTTGGGAAAGATTGAAGGCAAAAGGAAAAGGGGACAGCAGAGAATGAGATGGTTGGACGGTGTCATCGATGCAACCAACATGGATTTGACCAAACTCCAGGAGGCAGTGGAAGACAGGAAGGCCTGGCAAGCTCTGGTGCAAGGGGTCACGAAGAGTCGGACATGACTGAACAAACGACTTAGGACCTAGATACCTGAAGGACCGCCTCCTTCCATACGAACCTACCTGGCAATTAAGATCGAGCCAGGGGGCCCTCTTCAAAGAGCCATCCCTCAAGGAGGTGAGAGGGATGGCTGATAGACATAGGGCCTTCTCGGCAGCTGCCCCCTGTTCCAGAAGTTTTTTAATTAATACAATATAGACTGTGGGTCCTCTGATGACAATTTTAGTGTAATCATTTTAGTGTAAGGTTTTTATTATTGCTTTGATTATTTATGGATATTCTATTTTTAACTATTTTTAACTGTTTTAATTCTTTTGATTGTAAGCCGGCCAGAGACCTTTGGGTAGTAGGCGGCATATAAGTTGAATAAACAAACAAACAAACAAACAAACAAACAATCTGAGAAGAATTCACCTCTGCCCTGTTAGCTCAGCTATGAATATGTATGAAGGAATATGTTTAGCCAATCAAATATCCTGTAGGCAAGGCTGAAGAGTATAGTGGTACACCGACTTAAGAGCAGCTCGACTTAAGAGCGGAAAACTGTTGGCGTTTTAACTGCCGCCTTACAAATTTTAGATATGGTCTGCTCGACTTACAATTTTTTTTTCATTTTTTAACTTATTTTTTCAAATTTTTAGATAGGTTCCCTGACTTAAGAGTAGTTCGACTTAAGAGCATGCATTCAGAATGGATTAAATTTGTAAGTTAAGGTAACAGTGTATATATAAACAAGTGTGTCCAGAACTGACAGTGAGAGAGGGTCTGGATAGGAAATGTTTAGGGCGCTGGCCGTTTGTGGCCTCTGCAGCATGACCCGGGCAGTGCTGGTACAGCGGCTCCCAACAAAAGCAAATTTCCCCATAGGAAATAATTATTTCCTATGGGGAATTTTGCTTTCCTATATGAGTATTTGATTTACGAGCATGGCTCCGGAACTGATTATGCTCGTAAACCAAGGTACCACTGTATACGGATGAGAATCCCATTGACATTTTCCGGTTTGTGGGACTTTCAAAGATAAGTGGAAACTTAGCCAAAGCATAAGGCAGGTGACCAGAAATGTAAATTTTGAAGTCATGGGAGGATAATAATAATAATAATAATAATAATAATAATAATAATAATAATAATAATAATAATAATAATAATCCAGTGTAGATAGCTGTGTGGTTAATAATAATAATAATAATAATAATAATAATAATAATAATAATAATAATAATAATAATAATCCAGTGTAGATAGCTGTGTGGTTAATAATAATAATAATAATAATAATAATAATAATAATAATAATAATAATAATAATAATAATAATAATAATAATTTCTTGTCATTGTGTGTATATACACAGTACACACATACAACAAAATTCAGATACCCAGAGACCAGATTCAACACACACACACACAGACACACACACACACATGCACACACACAAATCCCCGAACACTCTCACACACATTAAAAAATCCCCTCAACACACACACATAAAAAATCCCCAAACACTCCCCCACCCCCCACCCCCCAAAAAACACAAGCATCTACACAACAGGCTAGTTAATACTGTCCAACTGCTCACTGCTGGTGGTCCTTGAGTTCATAATTAAGTGCAATTATAGCTCTGGGATATATGGAGAAAATAGGGGGTGGGGACAGGTTAGCTTGGGTTTTTTTGTCTTTTCCCAAAGTTTCCAGAAACTTAACATTTCTACTAGTCATGCACCATATCAGGCACCTGACATATGCCCCAGGAACTCATCAAAAAGAAATTTAAAAATAAAATAAATGCTGGCATTAAGGATGGAAGGGGTGGGGACATGCTTTGGATAAACAATTTTCTAAAAAGGGCAGACACATGGAGGAGGAGGAATTGACCTTCCGGAAGACCTGAGCTCTCACCCATTGCTCCTCCTGGTTTTTCTCCGCTTTCTGGGCCAGGAGCAAACCTTCCACCAGGGACACCGCCTGGGAAGTGGATTCCGGCCTGTAGTTTCTGATGCAGCTCCCTGCCTCCGATGGAAGGATGGCCAGGAACTGTTCAAGGACAATCAGGTCCAGCATTTCAGCCTTGGTGCGTTTCTCTGGCGTCAGCCACTGATGGCAGAGACGATGGAGTTGACTACAACCCCCCCGGGGTCCTTCATCTTCCTGGTAGCAGAAACTATGGAAAGGTTGGCCCAGGACCTCTGGACCAAGAAAGTCCCCATGGAGGAGATTTTGTTCCATTTTTTCTGGGACGTCCTTGTGGCTCCACATCAACATGTCATCCAGCTGTTGTCCAGCTTCCGTGCCTACTGAATATTCCACCTTCATGTCCTCTGAAAGACCCACAGGAACAGAAAGGAACGAGGGTTCTTCTCTCTAGAAAAAAGACACACAACGCTCATAACAATTCAGCAAGGAGGCACCTCTGTCCAATCTGCTCACAGCCAGGAGGATTCTCAGTCCTCCAAGTGAGCTGATCTGGAAGTTGAGTCATGGCAAGGGGACTTCTTTTCTTGAGAGATCGAACTGTTTCGCTACTCCTCCAAGCAGCTTCATCAGTTTGAGAAAAGTTAAAGTCAGTCAGACTGATGAAGCTGCTTGGCTTTGCAGCCTTGGATCCTTTTCCAAGGAGAAAGGTGGAGTAAAAATACGATCGATCGATCGATAGATAGATAGATAGATAGATAGATAAGAGGGAAGGAAGGAAAGAGTAAATATAGATAGATAGATAGATAGATAGATAGATAGATAGATAGATAGATAGATAGATAGATAGATATGAGGGAAGGAAGGAGTGGATAGATAGATAGATAGATAGATAGATAGATAGATAGATAGATAGATAGATAGATAGATAGATAGATAGATAGATAGATAGATAGATATGAGGGAAGGAAGGAGTGGATAGATAGATAGATAGATAGATAGATAGATAGATAGATAGATAGATAGATAGATAGATAGATAGATAGATAGATAGATAGATATGAGGGAAGGAAGGAGTGGATAGATAGATAGATAGATAGATAGATAGATAGATAGATAGATAGATAGATAGATAGATAGATAGATAGATAGATAGATAGATAGATAGATAGATAGATAGATATGAGGGAGGGAAGGAGTAGATAGATAGATAGATAGATAGATAGATAGATAGATAGATAGGAGGAAAGGAAGGAAGGAAGGAAGGAAGGAGTAGATAGATAGATAGATAGATAGATAGATAGATAGATAGATAGATAGATAGATAGATAGATAGATAGATAGATAGATAATCATTGGAAGGAGAAAAGGAAGGGTCTCCTCGCTCTTCCAGGGACCCTCCCGGGGCTCCCCTTCGCCCAGCTCTTTCCCCCTCCCCATCCTCCCTCCCAAAAGGGAGCCAAGGGCACACACACTCACCCAAAACTTCGCCAAGCGCTGCCCCACCGCCTGCCCGCCTCCTCCTGGAGCTCACCCGCTTCCCGATCCTCCTCCCCAAAAGAGAGGCAGCTGCAGCGCCGCCGCCCGGAACTCCTGAGCTCGGGTTCAGGCGGGGATGTAAAAAAATGATGCACCTGGGAGGGTGGTGGTGCGCGCCGGCTGCCTGGGTGGCAAGCCTAGGATTCAGGACTCCATGGTTTTAACTCTTTGGGGTGGGATTAAAATTCTTCCCTCCTCCCCCACCCCCGCCCCCAACTGGCCCCAACTATGCTTTTGTGCACTAAAAACAAGGACGGCTCCCACAGGAGCACCGGGGTGTAATGGGACTGGAAAAATCATCATCATCATCATCATCATCAGCTTCTTCTTCTTCTTCTTCTTCTTCTTCTTCTTCTTCTTCTTCTTCTTCTTCTTCTTCTTCTTCTTAGAAGTGCAGGGCTGGAAGAGAGATGTTTTGGACCACAACTCTTTTTTTTGAGAGATAGAAACGTTTCGCTGTTCATCCAAACAGCTTCATCGGTCTGAATGCAGCTGGTGCAAACCCTGACTCTTATAGGCAGCTTTGACCTCTAGTCACCCTGGCCTCAATTAGGCTCATCAGATGAACTAAATAGGCTCGTTAGAGAGACAATGGTATCCTTAGCCTTGAGGTGAACCATGGCTTAAGGTGCTGAAACCTATCAAGAAAGGGTCGTTAATGGTCGTTAGCTATGGCCTTGGTGGTAAAGGCTTTTTGATTTGTCTTGGTAGTGTGGAAAGCACAGCTTGATAAGTAGCAGATAAACTATGCCGGAGGCCACCACCTCTGTTGAGGGAGGGATTTTCAATGCTCACATGAATGGCCTCCCTTACTCCTCTTTCAAACCACCTCTCTTCTTTGTCTAATATGTGTACATCCTCATCTTTGAAAGAGTGCCCTTTCTCCTTCAAATGGAGGTGTACTGCTGATTCTGGACCTGAGCTGTTACCCCTCCTATGTTGGGCCATCCTTCTGTTTAATGGCTGTTTGGTTTCCCCAATGTAGAGGTCTGAACACTCTCACTGCATTGGACCGCATATACTATATTGCTCCTTTTATGGTTGGGTACCGGATCCTTTGGGTGGACAAGTCTCTGCCTTAGTGTGTTTGTGGGTTTGAAATAAACAGGGATGTGGTGTTTGCCAAAAATCCTTTTAAGCTTCTCTGACACTCCAGCCATGTAAGGAATGACCAGGTTCTTCCGCTGGGTCTGGGTCTCAGACTGATCCCTTGTTCTTCTGGGATGGCCCACTGCTTTGTTGAAGGCCCACTTTGGATATCCACAGGCCTTAAGTGCTGTCTTCAGGTGCCTGTCTTCCTTCTTCTTGGCTTCTGTGGAGGTGGGGATGCTCTCTGCTCTGTGGCTTAGGGTCCTGATGACTCCTAGTTTGTGCTGTAATGGATGGTGGGAGTCGAACAGTAAGTGTTGATCTGTGTGGGTGGGTTTCCTGTAAACTTCTACTTCCAGGCCACGGTCAGGTCTGATGATGACTGCACAATCCAGGAAAGCCAGCCTGTTGTCTTGGGTGTCTTCTCTAGTGAACCTAATATTAGGGTCCACTGCATTGATGTGGTCTGTAAAGGCCTGTACTTCCCGAGTCTTGATTTTCACCCAGGTATCATCTACATACCTGAACCAGTGAGATGGTGTTGTCCCTGGGAAGGTGTTGAGTGCCTTCTTCTCCACTTCTTCCTATTTAGTTCATCTGATGAGCCTAATTGAGGCCAGGGTGACTAGAGGTCAAAGCTGCCTATAAGAGTCAGGGTTTGCACTAGCTGCATTCAGACCGATGAAGCTGTTTGGATGAACAGCGAAACGTTTCTATCTCTCAAAAAGAAAAGAAGTCCAGTAGCCATGACTCAACTCCCAGATAAACGCACCTGGATGACTGAGAATCTTCACAGACCACAACTCCCATAATTCCAAGCCTGTATTGCCAGTGACAAAGGACGGTGGGAGTTGTGGTCCAAAATATCTGGTGAAGGTTTGCCACCACTGCCAGACCATCCAGCCCAGCCCTTGTCCAGGAGGCACACATGGGGACTCGAACTCCTAGCCTCTGGCTCTGTAGCCAGAAAGAGACCTAAGACCTGGTCCCTAGCTCTGGCTGGGAGTCTTGGGGGAAAAGGAGACGGCTGGCTTGGGAATTCTCCAAGGGACTCAGGCTTTTTTCTTTCTGGGAAAGGGCACCAGAAATCCCAAAGGTGTGTTGTGTTGATCTCCAGTGGGGTCCAAAGCACAAGTGCCAGGCGGTAACCATTGCCTTCCTGTTAACAGCAGCAACACTGGCTGCTGATCTATTCATAGAATCATAGAATCATAAGAGTTGGAAGAGACCTCAAGGGCCATCTAGTCCAACCCCCTGTCATGCAGGAACCCCAATCACAATATTTCCGACAGATGCCCACCCAGCCTCTGCTTAAAAACCTCCAAGGAAGGAGACTCCACCACCCTCCTTTGGGGCAGCATCTTCCACTGCCGAACAGCTCTAGCCGTCATGAAGTTCTTCTTAATGTTCAAATGGAATCTCTTTTCCTGTAGTTTGAAACCATTGCCCCGAGTCCTAGTCTCTGAAGCCATGGGAAACAAACCTGTTCCCTCTTCAATATGACATCCTTTCAAATAGTTATAACATAGCTATCATATCCCCCCCTCAGCCTTCTTTTTAAAAGTTAAACATTCCCAGTTCCCTAAGCTGTTCCTCATAAGACATTTCCTCCAGACCCTCAACCATCCTGGTCGCCCTCCTCTGCACCCGCTCGAGGTTGTCAACATCCTTTTTAAATCGAGGCGCACAGAACTGGACACAGGACTCCAGGTGGGGTCTGACCAGAGCAGAATAGAGTGGCACTATCACTTCCCTTGATCTAGACACGATGGTTCTGTTGATGGGAGCAAGTCAAGTGCTGGTTTTAGCCCGTGGGAAGGTCTTAAAGGGCTTGGGCCCAAGCTGTCTTGAGAAATAACAATACTGTAGTGTATTATGAACCTGCTCAGGTGCTGAGATCACCAGGGGAGCCTCCCCCTCCACGACTCCCTCCCCCACTCCTCCTGTCATGGCTGCCCTTGGTGAATAAACAGGAGAAGGCCTTCTCTGTGGCTGCACCGACTTTGGAACTCTCTCCCACTGGAAGCCAGGCTGGCCCCGTCTTTGCTGTCCTTCCGCAAGCATGCAACGACCTGTTCTCTTTAGGTAAGCGTTCTCTGAATGAAGGGTTGCCTACTTTCTCTTTCTCTTTCTTTTTCAACTGCTGGAGTGGCCATTTCAGAAAACAAGGTCCAGGCGCAAAGGAGCAAAGGACGTCCAAGCACATCCATTTAAGTGGCCTCAGAGAGAAATGGGTAGGCCCATGAGGCAATGGTTAAATGCCTATACTGCAGGTAAAACTGGTTCATTCCCAGGTAGCAGGCTTAAGGTTCACTCAGCCTTCCATCCTTCCGAGGTCAGTAAAACGAGTACCCAGCTTGCTGGTGGTGGTGGTGGGGGCAATGTGTACCACATCCCTGTTTATTTCAAACCCACAAACACACTAAGGCAGAGACTTGTCCACCCAAAGGATCCGATACCATCATATAGTCAGCTTTGACCTCTTGTCACCCTGGTCTGAATTAGGCTCATAAGGTGAACAATGGCCTGAATAGGCTCGTTAGGGAGACAATAGTATCCATAGCCTTAAGGTGAACTTCCCAAGGATGGCTTTTCACATTTCCAGATGTGGTCATCATGGATGAAAAAAATAGAGGAAACCAAGATTTAAATACAAGATAAACCAGGGGCTGGTAGCTCAGAGGGCTAGCTAGAGCACTGAAACTATCGGCTGCAAAGTCGGCAGTTCGAATCCCGGGTGCCACGCAGCGGAGCGAGCTCCCGCTAATAATCCCAGCTCCTGCCAACCTAGCAGTTCGAAATCATGTAAATACAAGTAGATAAATAGGTAGCGCCGTAAAAAGAGGGAAGGTAAAACAGTGTTTCCATGCAGCCATACCGGCCACGTGGCCACGGACTCGCACAACACTGGCTCTTTGGCTTGAAAATTTGTACAGGCTCAATGTGAAAAGGTGTATGGGGGGAACGACATCGTGCATTATGAAAACTGGTATGTGCACCTTTGTCCAGTTCCGTGCATCTAAGTTCCCTCTGAAGTCTCTGTGATCCCACCTCAAGATGTGTAGATAAATATTTGAAATTCAAGTGACACTTCACATATTCGTTGTTCATGGCTTTTTACTTAATCTTGACTTGCCAGTTTTATTTTCATTTCATTTCTTGTTATTGTTTTCCTGAACTATTGGTTTATTTGTTGTTCACCGACCCGAGTTCCTTCGGGAAAATCGGGCAGTATATAAATGGAAATGGAAATGAGCGCCGCCTCTATTTTTTAATTTTATTTATTTAATTTTATTTATTTAATTCTATTTAATTTTTAATTATATTTATTTATACTAAATTTATTTATACTAAATCTTATTTATTTATACAAAATACTAAATAAGTATTTTAATACTAAATACTATTAAATGCTATAAATACTAAAAATACTAAATAAGTATTTATTTATTTATACAAAATACTAAAAAAGTATTTTGTACTTATTAACTTATTAACTAGTCAGACATGACTAGCACACACACGTGTGGGGGGGAACCTTTACCTTAATATGTTTTCTACTGGGTGGAATCATACAATCATAGAGATGGAAGAGAGACCTCAAGGGCCACCCAGTCCAACCCCCTGCCATGCAGGAACCCCGATCACAGTATTTCCGACAGATGGCCATCCAGCCTCTGCTTAAATACCTCATCCTACCTGGAAATGTCTCCTAGCAACAAATGAGAAGGAAGTCCAAAAGAAGAAGGGCAGCTAAACAAGATAATCATGCCTGAGATAAAACCTGCTGTGGGAGCAGAGATGAGCAAGAATCACTTCCTATCACTATGGCGACCAAAGTCCCATTCACTCTCCGGCCAGCTACTCCACTCACCATCCATTGTGGGACTCCAGGGCCCTCTTCCTCTTGCAATAAATAGTCCAGTGTGGACAAGAGCCTGGGCTGCCCTTCTCCGCCTCCTGAGGCAGCCAACCAAACAGACGAGGCAGGGAAGAGATTCTCCCCCCACAGCCCATGAGTCGTTGGCTGCCGGAGGAACCCAGGAAGGGCAGCCTGGGCTCCTGTCGAGACTTAAGAGCACAGCCAGAGAAGGAGGACCCTGGAGTCATGCCACAGATGGCGAGTGGACCAGCTGGGCCCAGGGGACGAGGGGAGGTTTCCTTCGTACGAAGCGACCATGAAGTGATTTGCGCCCAACTCTATGGGGGGAGTTGGAAGAGACCTCAAGGGCCATCTAGTCCAACCCCCCACTAGAACAAATGTATATTACCGGGTACCACTATAAAGCATTAGATATATTAGAATCACAGAATCGTAGAGTTGGAAGAGACCTCAAGGGCCATCTAGTCCAACCCCCACTAGAACAAATGTACTGTATACTACCGGGTGCCACTATAAAGCATTAGATATATTAGAAGCATAGAATCATAGAGTTGGAAGAGACCTCAAGGGCCATCTAGTCCAACCTCCTGCCATGCAGGAACCGCCATCACAATATTTCCGACAGATGTCCATCCAACTTCTGCTTAAAAACCTCCACAGAAGGAGACTCCACCACCCTCCGTGGCAGCCTATTCCACTGCCGAACAGCTCTAACTGTCATGAAGTTCTTCCTAATGTTCAAATGGAATCTCTTTTCCTGTAGTTTGAAACCATTGCCCCGAGTCCTAGTCTCTGAAGCCATGGGAAACAAACCTGTTCCCTCTTCAATATGACATCCTTTCAAATATTTAAACATAGCTATCATATCCCCTCTCAGTCTTCTTTTTGAAAGGCTAAACATTCCCAGTTCCCTAAGCCGTTCCTCATATGACATTTCCTCCAGACCCTCAACCATCCTGGTCGCCCTCCTCTGCACCCGCTCGAGGTTGTCAACATCCTTATTAAGAGATCCATCACATCCTGGTCATCGCCTCATCGAGTTGCTGCCATCGGGACGGAGATATAGAGTACTGGGGGTGAGAACAAACTGTCTCAAAAACAGCTTCTTTTTTAGAGCAATATTGGCCTTAAATGGAAATTCTGGACTTTGAAGTCAGCTTATTTTATATGTCATATTTTATGTGTTCTAGCTGTTTTTAAATCTATGTGGAATGTTTTATACGAGTTGAATATGGCAACCGTGAAATTTCGTTGTTCCTGCAAGGGGGCAATGACAATAAAGATTCCTATTCCTATTCCTAAATTGCCTTAGTCTTACGGGGTGTCGTGAGGCCACGAATAAGACATGATTCAACCTCTGCGTTACCATTCTACTTGTAAAAAAAAAAGGGTGCTACTGAACTAAAAAAAAGGAGAGGAACGAGGGGGGAATATTAAAAGCAAGCAGTGGCACCACTTTGCCTCAGAAGAAGAGCGATTGTTCTTTGGCGCTGAGGAAAAAGAACTGCTTCTAACCCTGTAGCTTTAATGGAATGTTATCTGTTAATGCTGTAAGACAGACATGTCCAAACTTTGGCCCTCTTGATGTATTTGGACCACAACTCCCAGAATTCTAAGGTTAGCTTGCAACGGCAAAGGACTGTGGGAGTTGCGGTCTATCTACAACATCTGGAGGGCCAAAGTTTGGACATGCCTGCTGTAAGATGTCCCTCAATCCCCTTGTTCTCAAATACTTGAACAGGTCTTTAATTGGACTGGACTGTATATTATCCTTCATTACTGTAAGCCGCCTTCGGTCCTTTTCCATGGAGAAAGGTGGGGTAAAAAATACTCTAAAACGAATGAATGAATGAATGAATGAATGAATGAATAAATAAATAAATAAAAAACAAGAAGGGACATCAGAAATTGTAAATTCAGAAGGTGCTCTACCCTCTTTTTATGAGACGGGCTCAAATCACCACAGAATATGACTTTATTGTCCAAGATATTCAACACCGGTCAAGTTCCAGTGAAAGAAAGATTGGTCTCCTCCTCAGCTGCAGAGGTGATTGGATGTTAGGTGAGGTACACATCCTGCCCAAAGAGAGTTCCCTTCTTCATCCAGTCTTCTCAATACAGTCGTTTCCCGCCATTTTGCGGTTCATATCCTGTGGTCCCAGTATATTGCGGGACTGTAGTCTATGAAATGCAAGCCCACCTGGGGCAAGCTGCTTGGTCCTGCTTGAGGCCTCTTGCACTTACCCCCCCCCCAGGCCTGGTGCTGCCCCATATGGGCCTCTGACGAGCTTCCTGTGCCTTTTAGAGGCCCCAGAAGTGGTTTCCGGTGAACCAGAAGTCACTTCCGGAAAACCAGAAGTGACTTCTGGATCACCCAAAACCACTTCTGGGGACTTCCAACAGGACATGGAATCCCATCAGAGGCCCATTTGGGGCAGCGCCAGGCATCAGGTAAGTATAGGAGGCCCCAGATAGGCCCCCCAGTCCCGACCTGACCCAGCATCCACATATCGCGGTTTTTCCATTATCACGGGTCAGGTTGGGTTCCTAACCCCCACAATAGGCGGAGGATTACTGTGGTATCTTTCCCATCCCTGCCATGAACGCTCTGAAGTTCGTCCCGTAATGGAAGCCCTTTCCCTCATTCCAAGCACGCCGGCGGTTTCGCCTCTCTGTGGACCCTCATGTGGGAAGCCAGGTTGGTGCTCCGAACGAAGCCCTTCCCACAGGCGCAACACTTGAACGGCTTCTCTCCCGTGTGGATTTTTCGGTGGGAGGCGAAGTTGCTCCGGTCGCGGAAGCTCTTCCCGCAATCTGAGCACCGGAATGGCTTCTCCCCTGTGTGGATCCTCAGGTGGGTCGCCAGGGTCGCGTTATGGCCGAAGCGCTTCCCGCATTCCGGGCACTCGAAGGGCCTCTCGCCCGCCGGAAGCCGCCGGTGGCGGGAAGCGAGGCGGCTTTCGTCCCGTGAGCTCGTCCCGCACTCCGGGAACGCCGACGGCTTCTCGTGGTGGATCCTCTTGTGGGATGCGAGGTGCGTGCTCTGGTTGAAGCGCTTCCCGCACTCGGCGCAAGCGAAGGGCTTCTCGCCCGTGTGGATGCGCCGGTGGGAGGTCAGGTTGGCGCTCTGCGTGAAGCTCTTCCCACACTCGGCGCACTGGAAGGGCTTCTCGCCCGTGTGGATCCGCCGGTGGCGGGTCAGGTGGGTGCTGTAGCTGAAACTCTTCCCGCACTCCGCACAGGGGAACGGCTTCTCTTCTGCGTGGATTTTCATGTGGCGAACCAGGCTCGGGTGGTGGCCGAACCGCTTCCCGCAGGCGGCGCACCGGAACGGTTTCTCCTTCGTGTGGATCCTCTCGTGGGAGACAAGGGTCCCTTTATGGCTGAAGCGCTTCCCGCACGCTAGGCACGAGAAGGGTTTCTCCCCCGTGTGGATTCTCTTGTGAGAAACCAGGTGAGTGTTGCGGTTGAACCTCTTTCCGCACTCAAAGCACTGGAATCTTTTCTCCCCTTTTTGCGTTCTCTTGTCGGGAGGAAACCCCGTGCTTTGTCTAACGCTGCTCTCCAGGCATCGAACCCGCCTCCCCGCTCTGTGCGTTCTCAAATCTTTTCCAGTGGGTGAACGGTTCAAAGAAGTCCTCCTCTCTTCTGAGCCCTCCGGTCGTTTCTGCCCCACATGGACTTTCCAATGAGCCTTTAGACCGGCTCGACAATGGAAGCTTTTCTCACACGCCAAACACGGATGGATTTTGTAGCTTCGCCCGGGCTCGTCTTCCGCTAGAGCTTCACGCGGATACGGGAAGACCTCGTCCCCCTTCTGTTCACCTTCCATTCTCCTCCTCCGGGGTCTCCCTTCCTCAATGACCAAGCATTCCTGAACCGCCTTGTCTTCAGAGCCGCCTTCTCTCACCACAGAAGCTGAAAGGAAAGGAATCTGGCTTTACTGGCAGCGTGGATCCCCAAACTGCGGAACAAAACCCATCGGCTATAAACAAAATTAACTGCAATTAACAAAAAAGGTGTCACCTGCAGAGGACCTTTGGCTCCACAATCGACAGAAGGGGGCTCCATAATTACCGTACTGTAAAACTGAATACTGTAACCCCCTGCCATTTCGCGGTTCATGTACTGCGGTCCCGCTATATCACGGGACTGCAGTACATGCTGGGCCTCCAGCGGATTAGTGCTGGGGTGGGGGAGAAAAACCTTTATTTCCCCATCCCAGTGCCAATCAGCTGGAGCCTGGGACATGGGGAAGAGGGGGAAAGGATTTAAAAGCCCGGGTTTTTTAAACCTTTTTTTCCCTTCCCCAAGCCCTGGGCTCCAGCTCAATGGTGGGTCAGATCCACCACCGCTGCTTGCACGGACTGCTGGAATGTTTAAAATGCCTTTAAGCAACGGAGCCAAAGGCTCCGTTGCTTTAAGGCATTTTAAACTTCGCACGCCACCCCCCAGGCCCCACCCGACCTGCATCCGCATATCACGGATTTTCAGTCATCGCTGGTCGGGTGGGTCCCTAACCACCGAGATAGGCGGGGGTGGGATTACTGTATTGTCACTCTACTTGTAAATCGGTTTCATCAGTTCAACTTAGGGCGCTTTTACACGACCCCTAAAATCCGAGGCAAAGGGCTCCCAGATCCAGAGCTTAAAATTGTTTTCCCACCATCTCCGGACTTTTAAAAAAATTAAGTACGACCACACCCACCTAAGCGCGTCCCAGCGCACTTTTCAAATACCTGTCCTCCAGGAGGTAAAAAATCTTCCAATGCGGATTGTAAAACTGTGAATGCTGGGCGCCCTCGCCTTCTGTTTGTTTTTTGTCCCTGCCACCCCTTTAAGAGACAGGAATCACTACGGGGCGGTTCGGGGCTGCTTCGACTGGCAGACGGAGGTGAGCCTGCATTTTTTCTCCCTTTTTTTCTCCCTCCCCTCACGCAGACAGGAGCAAGGGAGTGCGGAGGGGTGGGAACACAGGAAGAGCGACAAATCCCCACGATCTCTGGTCCGAATTTAAGTTGCCACCGGATTTTAGAGGTCGTGTAAAAGCGCCCTTAATAACAAAACCTTACACACACACACACACACACACACACACACACACACACACACACACACACACACACACACACACACACACACACACACACACACACACACACACTCAACTATGGCCTTTTGTAGCTGCAGTCCATTTATTCAGTTCCAAGCGCAAGGTGGACTGTAATTTATGGAAGTTGACCAAAGGAGACAAAATCTCTTAACAAGTGGTAGCTTTATTACCTAAGAGCATAAGAAGAGCCCTGCTGGATCAGGCCAAAGGGCCTCATGAAGTCCAGCTTCCCGGATCTCCCCGTGTCCCCAGAAAATGCCTTTGGGTGCGCCTGAGACAACTACATCCCTGTCTCCCGATGCCACTGCCCTGCATATGCGTCGGGCATAACATATGACTGCTTCGTGGGGTTTTTTATTCCTGCTGAAAGAGACGTCGCCGAGTGACCACTGCGGACGTGAGAGGACATAAAGGAAAGCTCACCCACAGACACCAGGTGGGCAAAGTTCTCCACCATCACTTCCCAGTGCAGGGCCCTCTGGCCCGGATCCAGCAGCACCCACTCCTCCTCAGAGAAATGCACAGCCACCTCCTCAAAGTTTACCGCACCCTGAAGGGACAAGAAATGCTTTATTTGCGTGTGGATCACAACAGTCCAGCTGTTCTAAAGAAGAGCCAGTAGAGAAAAATATCAGCGATTACAGGAACCAATGCTTTCCCTGTCGTATTCTCAGCTTTCCTTACGAGCAAACCCAATGAGGAACCTTTAATTAATTAATTAATTAATCCTTTAGTTAATTAATTAAAAACACTTTTGACCCAACCTTTCTCCTTCAAAGGACCCAAGGAAGCATACAAGGAACTCATCCACTAGCTCACCGTTATGTAACTAACGGATTGTTCCACATTACGGCTTGGACTGGTTTAGCAGTGCTACTTGTCTGGAAGTTGAGTCATGGCAACTGATACTCTTTTCTTGAGAGATCAAAACGTTTCGCGACTCATCCAAGCAGCTTTGTTAGTCTGGGGAAAGTTAGTGCTGAGGCCTTCGTTTTGTAGTTCACCTTGATTTCGCATCACCCTGGCCTGAATAGTTGGACAATTGCCTGAATAGGCTCGTTAGGTGGACAACGGCCTGAAGAGGCTCATTAGGTGGACAATGGCCTAATCCCCAGACAAATCAGAAGCACTTCACACCTCCACCAGCAAGGCCACAGTTAACGACCCATACTTAATGGGTGTTGGGAAGGTTAAAGGTTGAACTTTCACACACCTTAGGCTTAGGCCATTGACCACCTAACGAGCCTCTTCAGGCCATTGTCTAATTTATGAGCCTATTCAGAGTTCCTACGGGAAGATGGGCGGGGTATAAATGCAATAAATAAATAAATAAATAAATAAATAAATAAATAAATAAATAAATAAATAGGGGTGTGTGAAATGAAGGTGAACTATAAAATGGAGGACTTGCCACTCACTTTTCCCAGACTGACGAAGCTGCTCAGATGAGCAACGAAACGTTTCAATCTCTCAACAAAAGAAGTCCCATTGCCAGGGCTCAACTTCCAGACAAACTCACCTGGATGAATGAGAATCTTCACGAACAGTGCTACTTGCGTTTTCCTTTTTTTGGTCTATCATCTCTTAAGAGTGGCTTTTCGTCCCTCTTTATTTGTTTACTTATCGTTCTTAACATTGATCCTGCCTTTTAACGATGCAAGATCCCTCTTTACGCTCATCGTTCTTCTCTTTAAATAGCGTATCTAATTTTGTTAGTATACTACTGTATACTCCTTTTCTCTGGTTATACATATTGTCCTTCAATGGTGGGTCCTTTTCAAAGAGAAAGGCAGGGTAAACAAAACTCATCCTGCAATTAAATAAAGAAATACAAAGGAATGGAGAACGGAAGCCTCTTCCCAGATCTCTTCTCAGTCCTCAAGATAATGTACGGCCATCAGGCCTCTGTCTTCAGAATCTGACCACTCTCCACAAACTGTGGGGGATCTTTGTTGGATCGGTTGTTGCAGATAATTTCGGTTGCTTTAATGAGAGAGACACCTCTTGTGTGACTATATGAGAAAGAACTATTTATTTAACTAGAAGGGAAGGGTACACGGGAGGTTTTCTAACTATAACTATTCTAACAGCCATCTTGCTAAGCCAGGAACATGCTTCTCTTCTCTCTAAGAATACAAAGCACACACACACACACTTAGACTTCTACCAGAACTTTCCAAGTGGTGTGACCTCAACAACCCATTGGCTTCACTCTTCACATTTAATCCAGCCCATAATACTCTACATTCACATGAACCCTGTCATGGCTGAAAGGTAAATCTTGCCAAATATTCCAACAAAAACTCCCTACCCTCTCTGGGTCTGCGCACCCCTGCTTCACTCTTTGTACCTCTCTCAATGCTTCCCACCGCGGACTGCTTTTCTCCTTAACACAAACTCACTTTACATACAGAAATGGCTTCGGAGAAAGGGTCTCTCACCGAGAGGGGGATCCCTGGGGAGGACGAGGGAAGCTCCGTCCGATCTGTGGCCGCCAGGATGTCCCACACGTGTAAGCACTTTTCAGCACGGCGAGATTTCTTCTCAGCAGGACTGAGTGTTAGCCAAGTTCTCATCAGGTTTCAGTCAACCGCAGGCCACCACGGGGCTTCTATCCAAAGAGGGACCGGCCAATTCCTGCATCCAGGGGTAAGAAATGTCGTTAAATCCAGAACTCCAGCTGAAACAATGGACAGATTTGAAGCCAGTGTATGAGGCCGGAAGGATCCTGTGTGGAAGGAGGAAAAAAGGAGGGAGGGAGGGAGGGATAAAAGACATACACTCAAATTGAGGGCTGGGAGAGTAAGAACTGACAAAAGATTTTTTTTTTCACCCAGCGCGTTGTTAGGTCTGTGGAACTCCCTGCCACAGGAGGTGGTGATGGCATCTGGCCTGGATGCCTTCAAAAGGGGATTGGACAGATTCCTGGAGGAAAAGTCCCCTCACAGGCTACAAACCATGAGGGAGATGTGTCATCTCCAGGCTTAAAACTGGGGTCCCTCAAGCGCCAGAGGCAGGGGAGTGGGATCAGGAGACAGATATCTAGTCTCATGCGCTCCCAGACGCATCTGGTGGGGCCACTGTGAGATGCAGGAAGCTGGACTAGATGGGCCTTTGGCCTGATCCAGCAGGGCTCTTCTTATGTTCTTATGTTCTTGAGTTCCATGTTCTGGGCATGGTGCTCTTTTGTCAATATTGCCGTCTTTTCAACTGAAGCGTTAACAAGCCATACCAGATTCTCAGCTCTTGGGGAAAGAAGGAAACTCAACTTCTGTTGATGGATTTATTTGCAAAAGAACACTCGCTGACTTACTGACTTTTGTGGGTTCCCTCACCTTGCAGACAGGGGTCTCTGCAGACTCTTGACGGATAACTGTCTCTTCGTTAGCTTTCCAGGGGAACCTAAATACAGGAGGACCCCTGTATCCACTGATTCATTATCCACTGATTCAGTTATCCATGGTTGGCAGAGGGGAAAAAATTAAATAATTCAGCAGCCACAAAGCAAGCCGTAAAGCAAGCGGTTGTCACAAACAGTGGCCATAAAGCAAGCTACTGTCTCAAAACAGCGGTCATAAAGTAAGCTACTGTCAGGAAACAGCAGTTTGGGGGTGAGTGGGCAGGCGTTCTCTCTTATCCACAGTTTTCATTATCCACGGGAAGGCCTGGAACCAATCCCCAGCAGATACCGGGGTCCTACTGTACAGCTGAGCACCTCCATAACTTGCCTCATGGGCAAGTCTCTTTCTTTCCTCCTATTTGCCCTTCCTCCTCATTATGGAGGCTTTCTTATTTTTTCATAATACTCTCTCCAGACAACATCCTTGGGTATTTTTAAAGTCACCCACCCGACAGACCAGGGGTCCTCCTTCACCATTTCAATCTATCCCTCCTCCTCTGATTTTCCACCTCCTCCTTCTCCTCAAGAGACCCAACATTCTTCTACCTTGTCTCCCGTCCTGTTCTTCTCCTCAGTTGTCAAAATGTTCCCCATCCACCACCGCCCCACCTCCACCACCCAAAACCCCATTTGGTTTAATTCTCCTCTTCTGTCCTTTAGTCGTCTTAAGTCTCAGGTGGAAATATCGCTGACTTCCTTAGGAGGCGACCACACCATTTCCTTCTTTACATAGTCCTCAACAGACTCCACGTATATCGCCTACGGAGCAATTCACTTTCTGACAAAATGGGCGAAGAGCAGCCATCTCTGCGGTTGGTCCCAGAGTGTGGTACTTTTTCCCACTGGAGCCCAGGCTGGTCCTCACCCTGCTGACTTTTACTGGAAGCCAAATTTATTTACTTATTTGACTTTTATACTGCCCATCTAGCCCTAGGGCTACTCTGGGCGGTTTACAACATAAGCAAAGGTCTGAACAAGGAAGCGCTATTATTGCAGGCTATATACACATACATAGACTTTATGCTGATCTTCTGTTATGGATTTAAATGTGTCTATTTTAAAGTGCTATTTCTTTCCTCACTCCCCTAATGATTCCTTACCTCATCGGGGAAGAGAATAGCTGTTTCCTCGCCCACGAATACAGATAGAAAGTGAGAAGGGATCCTTGCTCTCATTCCGTCACCTGCAAGGTATACAAACGAGGCGGGGAAAAACATGACTTCCTTTACAACCATGTTTTTATAAAATGCATCCATAGAATTGTAGAGTTGGAAGAGACCTCAAGGGCCATCCAGTCCAACCCCCTGCCATGCAGGAACCCCTATCACAATATTTCCGACATATGGCCATCCAGCCTCTGCTTAAAAACCTCCCAAGAAGGAGACTCCACCACCCTCCTTTGTGGCAGCATCTTCCACTGCCGAACAGCTCTAACCGTCATGAAGTTCTTCCTAATGTTCAAATGGAATCTCTTTTCCTGTAGTTTGAAACCATTGCCCCGAGTCCTAGTCTCTGAAGCCATGGAAAACAAACCTTTCCCTTCTTCAATGCGACATCGTTTCAAATACTTAAACATAGCTCTCATATCCCCTCTCAGTCTTCTTTTTGAAAGGCTAAACATTCCCAGATCCTTAAGCCGTTCCTCATAAGACATTTCTTCCAGACCTTCAACCATCCTGGTCACCCTCCTCTGCACCCGCTCGAGGTTGTCAACATACTTTTTAAATTGAGGTGCACAGAAATGAAAATGAATAAATGAATGAATACATAAATAAATAAATACGCACATACATACCAGCCACTCTCATAGGTGCATTTAATGGAGAGAAAGAAGGCCTTTTCTGTTGCCCCTTCCAGACTGTGGGACTCCCTCCCACTGGAAGCCAGCTTGGCCCCAGCTTGGCTGTCTTTTCGCAACCAATTAAAAGATCTTTCTCTTCAGACCGGATTTTATCCTTAAGTACCGGCTGTCTGAGGGGAGTTTCTAAAACTGGATTGTTATGCTCTGTGGTTTCTTAAAGGCGTTTTAGTGTTGTTTTTAAACATTTTGACACACTTGCTTGCTTCTTTTTTTAAATATTTGTACGCTCACTCTTTTTATTTTGTTTGTATTTTGGTCCTTTTAAGGAGAAAGGCACGATAAAGGTATTTTAAATAAAGAAGTAAGTAAATCATTGTCTCCAGTAGTGGAGTGCCTGAACATCCAACAGATAGACTTACAGTCAGGAATTGCCTTGCTCCACTCCTCTGTCCACGAAGGTGCCACAGATCCATGCCTTTGACCGAGTCTTCCTTTGGGAACAGCTAGATGAGCACCATCCCAAAAAAGATCCTTAGTGGGGGGAGAGAATTACAGAAAGTGGTTCAAAATCTTTTCCTTTCCCCAGAGAACCCCAAACCATCCAGATGCTACAGCTGGAATATGAACCCCAATTTGTCTTTAATAGAATTAAAAGAGGAAGGCAGGATTAAATGCAAGTAGGACTGTGGTATCACCCGGGGGGGGGGATGCTGAAACTCGTGTAAACAACAGAACGCCTTCCGTCGTATGGCGTTTGGCTCCCTCGAGTGGCCGCATCTGGTTGAATACACCCTGGAAATACATATAAATGGATATTTCGTGCTTGTGTGTGGGTGTGTGATTTAGTGTTTTCAACTGCTGGATAAGCAAGCCCGCGGATACGGAGACCCGCGGATATAGAGGTCATAGTTAAACCCCGTGCTTTGATTAGGAAGTGGAGGGAAATTATGGCTCTCCAAGTTTTTTTCCTGAACAAGCTCCCACCCACCAAAGGCCCAGAGGCTCCGGGGGGGGGGCTCTTCGTTTCTCCCGGTTGCCCCCCTCAGCTTTTCGCCCCCTTCCTCCCAGCCCGCCGTTCACTTCCCGATCCTCCAGCCGCGCCTCGGAACTCCCGGCAAGTGGCTCCGGTTGGGAAGGGAAAAGAAACAGAGCACCTTCCGGTAAAGAACAGGAAGTCGTCGGCCCCTCTAGCCTTCCTTACTCTCTAGGGCTCTGCATCTATGGCTTTAACCCTTTGGAAGAGAAACCCAAAGTTGAAAACAAAGAAGTGGGCAGCCGTGTGCCCGTTACAAAATACAAGACTAGGTAGCATATAGGCGATATTTTTAAGGGATTTAAGGGGTTTGCAGCCTTATTGAATTCCAGGCCAAAAAGGATTCCCCGGTTGCCCTCTCTCTCTCTCTCTCTCTCTCTCTCTCTCTCTTTTTTTTTTTTTTTTTTGACTACAACTCCCCAAATCCTCCCCTCCCAAGGGGAAAAAAAGGCAAAGCGAGAGAAAGTTTCTCAGGCTTGTTTCTCTGCAAACAACGCTACGAGGAATCTCCAGTCTTTATTGTATTTTCTTTGCGTTCCCTCCGAGAGTCCCTTTTCGGGGTTAAAACGAGAGAGACTGCGTCCTAGAGAGGCCAAGCGGAAGGAGACCGAAGGGGGGGAAAGTGTCACGTTCTTTCCCCGTCCCCCTCCTCCCCTCCTCCCTCGTCTTTAGTTCCTACCCAAGCGATGGTCTCCTTTGTCTTTTTATTTTTACCCCCAATTGCGAGGAAGGGGGCTGGGCTCGACCTCGGGTGGAAGGTCCAGCGGAGGAGGATCCGGCCGGCGTTTGTGTCCAAAAAAGGGGAGTGGGAAGAAAGCAACTGGAAGCTGGAAGGCAGGTAGGTGGGTGGGAATGCTCCCCGTGCCTGGGACTCCCTACCCCCTGCTCCCCCAGATGGGTTGGGCTCCATCAATAGGCACTGCTCCCTTACATCGTTTCTATATTAATTACACTAATTCGTTCTAATTTTTTTAAAAAATATATTTATTTATTTATTTGATTAATTAATTTTATTTTTATGCTTATCAACTGCCCCATTTTCCCACGGGAACTAATTTATTTATTTTATTTATTTTAGAGTATTTTTTTTACCCCACCTTTCTCCTTGGAAAAGGACCCAAGGCGGCTTACAGTGATAAGGGACAATATACAGTCCAGTACAATTAAGACATGTTCAAGCGCTTGAGAACAAGGAATTGGGGGACATCTTACAGCGTTAATAGGAAGGAATAGGAATAGAAAATCTTTATTGTCGTTGCCCCCTTGCAGGAACAACGAAATTTCGTGGTTGCTATATTCAACTCATTTAAAACATTCCACATAAGATTTAAAAACAGCCACAATACATAAAATAGGGCATATAAAATGACTAAAATATGACATATAAAATATACTGACTTCAAAGTCCAGGATTTCCATTTAAGGCCAATATTGCTCTAAAAAAGAAGCTATTTTTGAGACGGTTTAGACAACATTAGACAACATTACATTAAAGCAACACGGTTACAAGAAGTCATAAACACTAAGTCTATGTGAACCCATTCAATGGTGGCCAAACTTTGGCCCTCCAGGTGTTTTGGACCACAACTCCCACAGTCCTTTGTCATTGGCAATCTAGGCTTGGAATTCTGGGAGTTGTGGGTCCAAAACATCAGGAGGGCCAAAGTTTGGCCACCAGTGCATAAAATACACATGGTAGTCCATCATTCATGGAAAGCTTGCCTGAAGAGAAAGGTCTTTTCCTGTTTCCGGAAGGACATCAGATATGTCCTTTCTAACCGGTCTGCCATACCTTCTCTGGAAGCTTTTATGACCCATAAGGGGCAAGGATCCCCTATATAGGCTTGATTTATAGAAATAGATCAACCCTATATAGGAATATTTACAGTAACCCACCCTCCTTTCATACCCATGAAATAGGTGGGGAAGAAGAGTTGTATCAAAGCTTAGTCCACTTTAAGTAAAGTTTCCCCCACTCCCTTGCATGTAGGTGCTAGTCGTGTCCGACTCTAGGGGCGGTACTCCTCTATGTTTCCAAGCCAAAGAGCCAGCGTTGTGCAAGTCCGGCATGGCTGAATGCATTTCTGTGCATGGAACAATTTACTTTCCAGCTTTTTACATTGACACCTATTTATCTACTTGCATTTTACATGCTTTCGAACGGCTAGGTTGGCAGGAGCTGGGGTGATCAGCGGGAGCTCACTCCGCTGCGTGGCACCCAGGATTCGACAGTTTTCAGCGCTCTAGCCCACTGAGCCCCCATGCCCACCTTAAAAGCTACCTAAAATCCACTTTAAATCCACCCCAGAGATCCACTTTGGGGGTGATGTTCTCGCCTGCTATCCTGTTGCCTTTATATATGAGCTTCATGTCAAGGCTTGGTCTTTACTGCCTATTAGCAGCGGACTCCTTAAATTGCAATGCAGGTGCTCATCTCTGGTGAAGGAGACGTCTTCCCCAGACTCAGGTTCCTCTTTGTGATTTGGGCTGAAGAATCCACTCCTCCTTAGTTTCATTTGCCTTTGCTTGCGGTAGCCATCAGAAGCAATGGGGCCGAGAAAGACCAGGGCTATGAGTAAGACAATTGGATCAGAAAAAGCAGGAAAACTGAAGAGTCTGGAACTGCCCTTTGTCAACTTGGTCTAGGTATCATTCCTATATACAGTGGTACCTCTGCTTATGAGTTTACTCCGTTCTGAATGCATGCTCTTAAGCTGAACAACTCTTAAGTAGAGCATCCCTTTCTAAAAAATGGAAAAAATAAAAAAAATGTAAGTAGAGCAGACCGCATCTAAAATTTGTAAGGCAGCAGTTAAAACGTCAATGTTTTTTCACTCTTAAGTTGAATTGCTCTTTTTTAAAAGTTTTTTTTATTTTTTTTATTTAAAAAATACAATCAAAGGATCAAACAAACAATAATTGTGCACCCCCAACCCCTGGGACCATCCAGTTTTTCCTTTAGCTTCTTTTTCTTCTCCATCTTCTCTTCTTCTAACATCCTTCTTAAAGTCCTTTTCTCCAGAACTGTGTTGGATTATAAGTCGGTTCTTTCCCTTTCCCTTTTAGTAATACATAGTCTATAAATTTTCCCCAAATGTCATGAGAATATCCTTCATTTCCCTTCGCAGAACTTTTAAACTACAAGACAATTTATCATTTAAAGCTATATCCCACACTTCATTATACCACTCTTCAGTCCTAAAATCTAGGTTTGATTTCCAGTTTTTCGCTATAATCAGCCTTGCTGCTGTCATAAGCTTTGCAATTAATTCTTTTGTTTTCACATCATATTCATTAATAAGTGGTAGTGATAATAATGCTATTTCCGGCTTACATTCAATATCAGCTTGGAGTATTTCTTTTACCTCACTAAAAATCAATTTCCAAAACCTTTGAACTGCTCTTAAATCAAGCCGCTTGTAAGTGTACCACTGTATTTGTGTTGATGTGTGTGTGAAACTGCACTGAATTCATGCCTATGAATTGATATATTTTTACCCCAGGGTTTTGAGGACTCTTGTGTGTGGAGCTGATTCCTCTATGCTACAGACACCCAATCCAGCTGAGAAAGAGATCTTGGTTTTTTGTCTGAATTTGGAATTCAAAAGGACGTTTGAACTTGAGTAATCCACAAACAACTTCTGTTTTGGTGCTGCCGCCAAGGACTTGGGCATACAAATTGCAGTATTTTTTTTTGTTACAATTGCACATGTTGTTTTTCATATAGCCGTGCTTAAGAAGAGGTTCGTTTTATGACATGGTGCCTGCAAGGTCGGTCCATCGATATCTAAGTGAACAAATCGCCCTGTAGAACTTAAAAGTCTTAGGCTTGGAAAACAAGTACAATGTTTTACATTGTTTGAAGCATCTTGACTTTCAACCGTTGAAAAAGCTGATTCCTTCAAGGTTTCTCTGCTTTCAGAAGGGAGACGGCAGAGCAGGGAGCGACTGAGTTGGCTGCAAGGGGGCTGCCTTGAACACATAAGAACCTAAGAAGAGCCCTGCTGGATCAGGCCAAAGGCCCATCTAGTCCAGCTTCCTGTATCTCACAGGGGCCCCACCAGATGCCTCTGGGAGTGCATGAGACTAGATCTCTGTCTCCTGATACCACTCCCCTGCATCTGGCCCTTGAAGTACCCCAGTTTTAAGCCTGGCAATGACACATCTCCTTCATGGTTTGTAACCTGTGATGGACTTTTCCTCCAGGAATCGGTCCAATCCCCTTTTGAAGGCACCCAGGCCAGATGCCCTCACCACCTCCTGCGGCAGGGAGTTCCACAGACTAACAACGTGCTGGGTGAAAAAATATTTTCTTTTGTCTCTTCTTACTCTCCCAGCCCTCAATTTGAGTGGATGTCCCCTAGTTCTGGTATTTTGTGAGAGGGAGAAGAGTTTCCCCAGTAAAGGAAAATGACAGAGCTGGAGTTGGATTGGCCAGAAGCACTAAGAGACCCCGATGCCATCCGGGCTGAAAGCAGGGAGACACGGGAGACGCAGGGCTCTCTGTCCGAGGACACATCAGATAACCAGAGGGAACGCTTTGGGACGTTCCGCTACGGAGAGGCCAAGGGCCCCCGAGAGGTTTGCACACAACTGCACAAACTCTGCCACCAGTGGCTGAAGCCAGAAAGGCACACCAAGGCTCAGATCCTGGACTTGGTGATCCTGGAGCAGTTCCTGACCATCCTTCCCCCGGAGATGTCCATCTGGGTGAGGGAATGTGGGGCCGAGACCACTTCCCAGGCGGTGGCCCTGGCCGAAGGCTTCCTCCTGAGCCAGGCTGAGGAGAAGAGGAAGGAGGTGGAGCAGCAGGTGAGTGAGCTTATACACAAAAATTTCTGATGACTTCTAGTTATCTCTTTTAGTTACTTTAAAAAAAAGAGAGAGGGCACTTTTACACGACCCCTAAAATCCGTGGCAAAGGGCTCCCAGATGCGGAGCTTAAAATTGTTTTCCCACCAGCTCTGGACTTTAAACAAAATTAAGTACGACCACAACCACCTAAGCGCTCCCCAGCGCATTTTCCAAGTACCTGGTCTCCGGAGGTAAAAAAAATTCGGGTGCGGACTATAAAGCTGTGGATGCCGGGCTCTCCTTGCCTTTTGTTGTCCTCCCACCCCTTTAACAGCCTGGAATGTCTACGGGGCTGCTCCAACAAGCAGACGGAGGGCAGAGCGGAGGTGAGCCTGCATTCTTTTCTCCCTTTTTTCCCCCTCCCTCCCCTCACGCAGACAGGAGCAATGGAGTGCGGAGGGGTGGGGACACCGGAAGCAGAACAAACCCCCACAATCTCTGGTCCGAATTTAATTTGCCAGCGGATCTTAGGGGTCGTGTAAAAGCGCCCAGAGACAACAGAGCTCTCTCCCTGATTCGGAGTGCGTTCCCCGTTTTCTGCCACGGATCTTTCTTCGTTTCCGTTACAGTCACAAAACGCCTTGGTGGACTTGCCCGCTGAGACCTCGGGAGTGATCCGTCCTCCCGCTGGCCCCCGAGAGAGACCACTGTTCCGGTGGATCGTAGAAGAATGGAACCAAGCTACCCTTTTGCTGGGTAGGAACTCGCAGGGACGTGTTGGGCTTATTTATCTTTCTCACCCGTGCCTGAAATCTACGTCTGGCGACAGGTGGCTTGTGACTGGATCGGGAGGGAAGAAGAGGCCCTTCCAGATATGGAGGGAGATCTAACCCATCCGTCCCCCTTTTTGGTCCGACCCTGCAGTTCGGGAGCTTGCCGGGGACAGGGCCTTTTCCTGTCGTGGCTCCTAAGTAGTGGAACTTCGTTCGAAGGGAAGCCAGGCTGCCCCCTCTTCCCGCCTGGGAGATGGGCGTAGTGTCTAGGTCAAGGGAAGTGATAGTACCACTCTATTCTGCTCTGGTCAGACCCCACCTGGAGTCCTGTGTCCAGTTCTGTGCACCTCAGTTCAAGAAGGATGTTGACAACCTCGAGCGGGTGCAGAGGAGGGCGACCAGGAGGGTCGAAGGTCTGGAGGAAATGTCTTACGAGGAAAGGCTTAGGGAACTGGGAATGTTTAGCCTCTCCAAAAGAAGGCGGAGAGGGGGATATACCGCCTTAAAATTGTGTTTCAAACGCAACATGCCTCGCTTGTTTTAGAAAGGGAAGGCTTTTTACGTTTTTGCTTTCTTTTGTTGTGGAGCCCTGGGTGTGTTTTAGACAGATTAGTTTGGAAAGGAAATCCTGTATTTTCCCCACCTTGTTTGTACCCCTTGCAGGTGATGGATTGGAAGCAAGGATTCCTTCCCAGTTGCCGCCTGTGTTTGGTGGAGAGCAAACAGCGGCTGTTTTCCCTGCTGAGGTAAGGTAAGGGATCATTGGCAGAGTGAGGAAAGAACAGGGAAACAGAGAGAGAGAGAGAGAGAGAGAGAAACAGGAGTTCAAGATGCAATAAATAAATTAAACTTAGAACATGCTGTAATCATCGTCCAGATCTTTAAAAAGACTGGGAAAAATATTGAAGGACAGCTGTGTGGACTCTTGTGGGAGGGAGTTCCACAGGCTGGGAGCAGCCCCTGAGAAGACCCTCTGTCATGTCCTCCTTAAATGAGCTTGTAAAGGCAGCGGGCCGGAAAACGATTCCCTAGAACAGGCATGTCCAAACTCCGGCCCTCCAGATGTTTTGGACCACAACTCCCACAGTCCTTTGCCATTGGAAATACAGGCCTGGAATTCTGGGAGTTGTGGTCCCAAACATCAGGAGGGCCGAAGTTTGGGTATGCCTGCCCTAGAAGATCTTAATAACTGGAGAGGTCAAGGAAGTGCAGTCCTGGATATGTTTTATACGAACGAGTTTGTAAAGGAAATCCTGTGTTTTCCCACCACGTTTGTATCCTTAGGGCCGGATTTAAGCTGTTGAGGGCTTTACAGGCCCTGACTGGCACCCGGAATGGCCCAAAAAGTGGAACGGAGGCAATGAAACAGTTTTAGTCACTGAAAGAGATGCTTCCAGAACAGTGTTATGAACCGGCTGAAGTTTCTGAACACTCTTCAAGGGCCAGCCCCACATAGAGTGTGTTACAGTAGTCTAGGTGGGATGTGGCTCTTGTCGGATTACAGGGCCCAGCTTCCTTTGCCTCAGCCTGTGTGTGTGTGTGTGTGTGTGCAGACCAGAAGCTTTGCCAAATCCGATCCTTTGTCGGGTTCCACTCTTCCTTGGCTCCCCCCCCCCCCCGGCCCTCACTTCTGCGTAAAACATTTTCCTCCTCCTTCAGGCTCCGGCGTTGTTTGAAGATGTGGCAGTTTATTTCACCCACAAGGAGTGGTCCCTGCTCGACACGGCCCAGAAGGCTTTGTACGTGGATGTCATGGAGGAGAACGGTGCCCACCTGGCCTCACTTGGTAAAGCTTGCTTTAGGGGTCGACAGCTGGCCCCAGCCTGGAATGAAGGTCTTTCTGGAGGCCAAAATGTAGACACTGAGGCTGTCCTTATTTGCGGCACATCCTGAGAAGACAGGACTCTGGAAAAGAACGGGATATCTCCATTCTGCCTCTCACAGTGGGAATTCCCTCCTCTCGAGTTCCAGGATTTCCATTTTCTTAGGCAGTTTCTTCTTCTTCTTTCTTCTTCTTCTTCTTTCTTCTTCTTCTTCTTTCTTCTTCTTCTTCTTCTTCTTCTTCTTCTTCTTCTTCTTCTTCTTCTTCTTCTTCTTCTTCTTTTATTATTATTATAAAAAATTAAACAACACATATACGTTACCACATCTCAAGAAAGACCTAGTGGGACTGGAAAAGGTGCAGAAGAGAGCAACTAAAATGATTACTGGGCTTGGGCACCTCCCTTATGAGGAAAGGCTAAAACATTTGGGGGTCTTTAGTCTGAAAAAAGGTGCCTGAGGGGAGGGATATGATTGAGACGTACAAAATAATGCAGGGCATGAGTAAAGTGGATAGAGGGACGCTATTCTCCCTCTCACAAAATACCAGAACTAGGGGACATACACTCAACCTGAGGGATGGGAGAGTAAGAACAGACAAAAGAAAATATTTTTTTCACCCAGCGCGTTGTTAGTCTGTGGAACTCCCTGCCACAGGATGTGGTGATGGTATCTGGCCTGGATGCTTTCAAAAGGGGATTGGACAGATTCCTGGAGGAAAAGTCCATCACAGGTTACAAACCATGATGGAGATGTGTTAACTCCAGGCTTAAACCCACGATACTTCAAGGGCCAGATGCAGGGGAGTGGTATCAGGAGACAGAGATCTAGTCTCGCGTGCTCCCAGACACATCTGGTGGGGCCACTGTGAGATACAGGAAGCTGGACTAGATGGGCCTTTGGCCTGATCCAGCATGGCTCTTCTCATGTTCTTATGTTCTTATTCCCCTCACAACACATTTGTGCTGAATTGCCCTCCACCCTCAGGAGGATTTAACAAGACTGTACCTTGTATAACTTTATTTAACATTGCATTTGCTACATTTTTTCATATTTTTATCTTAGACATCCCGTCTCCCTTCCAAAACTGAATTGATTCTTCAAGTGGAGTATACAGTACTCCTCCGTTTATTGTGGGAGTTTGGTGTCTGATCCACCCATGATAAAGGAAAATATGTGAAATGCAGACGCCTCACTAAACTGACCTTGGGCTGCTCCTGCAGGCTCCACTTGCAAAGAGAGGTTTTTAACCCCCTCCTGATGCCTCAGCAAACCTTGCTCCCAGGAGCTCAAGGTCTGTTTGCTGAGGTGCCAGGAGGGGGTAAAAAACCTCTCTTTAGAAGCCTGCTTCTCTCTCTCAAAAAAACAACAACAACCCTGCAATATGCTGAAATATATGAGCTGCATTTTGGTGGGGGAATACCGTACGCCTTATGTTTTAGAAATACAGTGGACCCACGTATCACAAACGGTTTGTCTAACACAAAATCTGTACAATATAAAAATTTCCAGAGATAATGGAAATTTGCTTAACAGAATCACCTATGGGGTGAATCTGTACAACATAAAAATGGTTGCAATGCATTCCTATGGGAAATTTGTATAAAGGAAAATTTGCTTAACAGAATTTCATTTGGAACAAATTGATTCCTTTATACAAGGCACCACTCTATTTCCTATGGGGAATTTTGCTTTTATATACAACGTACCACACTGTACACGTTCCAGAAATTTATGCCAAATTTAATTAAAAACATTCTCTTTTAACAGCCCTTTTGTAACTTTTCCTTAGGCCAGGCATGTCCAAACTTTGGCCCTCCTGATGTTTTGGATCACAACTCCCAGAATTCTAAGCTTAAATTACCAATGACAAAGGATTGTGGGAGTTGCAGTCCAAAACATCTGGACGACCAAAGTTTGGACATGCCTGCCTTAGGCAGTTCTTTAAGACGTATTTCGTTCTCTTTATTCCAGCCGGTGACGGGTGGGAGGGCACGGTGGAAGCCGGCGGAACCCGAACGGAGTGTGAAGAAGAGGAACAGCAGAGCAAGGAGATGGAAGATGCCGAGAAAGGGAGGGACGCATGGCCTGCTTCTCGCAGCAGTCTTGTCTGTGGATTCCCGGTCCGAGATATGGGAAAGGAAGCTAGCGAGTGCCTCTCGTATGGGGAACCGAGTCAACGAGCTCACCTGAAAGTCTGCAAAGAGGACAAGCCCTTTAAATGCTTAGATTGCGAGAAGGGTTTCTCCCAGAGGAAAGGCCTCCTTCGGCACCAGCGGATCCACACGGGCGAGAAGCCGTACCCCTGCTTGGAGTGCGGCAAGAGCTTCCGTCAGACCGCGGCGCTCATCACCCACCAGCGCATCCACACGGGCGAGAAGCCTTATGCTTGCCCGGAGTGCGGCAAGAGCTTCTGCCAAAAGACCACCCTGGTCCGTCACCGGCGGATCCACACGGGGGAGAAGCCGTACGTCTGCTCCGAGTGCGGGAAGCGCTTCAGCCACCGGTCACAGCTGACCTCCCACCTCAGGGTCCACACGGGGGAGAAGCCCTTCAAGTGCTCCGAGTGCGGGAAGAGCTTCAGCCAGAACACGAACCTGACGCTCCACCAGCGGACCCACACGGGGGAGAAGCCCTTCCGGTGCCTGGTGTGTGGGAAGAGCTTCAGCCACAGCTCCACCCTCATGGCCCACCAGCGGACCCACACGGGGGAGAAGCCCTTCACCTGCTCGGCCTGCGGGACGAGCTTCGCCCAGAACGCCAGCCTCATCTTCCACCAGCGTACCCACACGGGGGAGAAGCCCTACGGCTGCGCCGAGTGCGGCAAGAGCTTCTCCACGAGCACCAGCCTCACCTCGCACCGGCGGACCCACACGGGGGAGAAGCCCTACGCCTGCTCCGAGTGCGGGAAGCGCTTCTGCACCAGCACCAACCTGGTGACCCACCAGAAGATCCACACGGGGGAGAAACCTTTCCCGTGCTCTGAGTGCGGGGAGCATTTCCGGAAGAAAGCGCACCTCCTCAGGCATCACCTGACGCACACGGGAGAGAAGCCCTACAAGTGTGCGGACTGTGGGAAGAGCTTCAGCGAGAAACGGAACCTGGTGTCTCACCAGAGGACCCATGCGGAGTTTGGGGATGGGGGCCCTCCGGCCAGTTGCCGGGTGTCGCCTCTGCAGGATCCAGACGGCGTCACCATCTCCCGGAACGTTCTGAGTTGCACTTCGAGCCAAGTGGGCAGTTTGGAGCGTTTAACGATATTTTTAAACGAATAGACAATACTGCATTTTACGAGTCAAGTTCAATCCTGAGGGGATTGTTGTGTATATATAAATAAGTTATTTGTTGTGTAAATAAAGTGGCGCTCAATCTAACTAAAAATGAAAGAAAAAAGATTTTCTCTACACAGTATATCAGTTTAAATATATGCTGAAAGGAGTTGCAGCGATAGTAGGGCTGACCAGTCTTCCAAGTCTCTTAGATGTTAATAGGAGTTACCAGTTTATACGTAGGCAGGTGGCAAAGATTTAAAAGATTGAACCTTTTATTTGTATTTTGCTCCTGAAAAACACATCCCTGGAAGTAACAAAGTTAGTTCAGTGTGAATCAACCAAGACTTGAGGCTTGATTTGGGTGTAAGGACATCATAACCAGGCATTATAATAAGTTCAGATTTAACCCCCGAAGTGCCCTGTTAAAATAATCAGGGATGGGTGCGATATAATTCTTCCCAATTCCAGAAGCAGTATTGCCGGATACCTCAGTGGAGTAGGCCTTTGGCTGCTGTTCAATGTGTATTAAAATATTACTATTTAAATAATGATTTTAATGTTTAAAACCTTACTTTTAATAATTTTTTTTTTAAAAATCACATTTTGAATTTGAATCAATTAAGTTCTTTTTTTAAAAAAAATCATTGTTTGTGATCTACCCTTCCCCCTTGAGTAAGCAGGGGGGGAAGAAATGGTTGGAAAACTTTGCGGTCTTTTGCTCCTTCTTTCATTCCTTCCTTTATATAAAAGTATTGTTTGCCCCTCCCCCCTCCAGGCTTCAGGAATTTTCCTATAAATCTACCCAGCGCTCCTCAGCATTCTTCCTCTCCTGGTTGTGATCTTTGCTGTCATTCTGCAAGCTACAAATCCTGTTTCTAAGAAATTTTCCATCCAAACGCTTCATATCT